>CM038141.1:95844108-96416223 GCA_021437245.1 Aegilops speltoides | reverse complement strand
CCCTTTTATAGTCTGAAGGCGCCCGGTGGCAGGTATTAGAGCGAGGGGTAAAAGGTAAAAGCGCGAGTTGGTACAGCGGTGTCAGCAGTGTCCCCTACCTAACTCGGCGGTGGGGACAAGGGCATTAATGCCCGTCGGTCGCTAGCAGTTGCAAAAAAGCGACGTTAGGTGAGCCACGGTTGCGAGGATAGCGTCTCTGTCGGCTCCGCTTGCCGCCGCTCTGCATGGCTGCGCGATGCCTCGCCACGTGCTCTGGGATGGCCTGGGGTGACACGTTGCTGGGCCAGCTGGATTTGGGGTGTGGGTGGCAGCCTTGCGCGCTGACAAGTGCCTTGCATGACCCTTCTCTTGTCGGGCGGCAAGCTTGCACACCGCCAGGCGCTCTTAGGGGCCTTGAAGCGTCGCGACAAGTCTTTTGAACGCCTTGGTTGTCCTTCGGCAAGCTCCTTGCGGGGCCTTTGTTTCTTTGTTGATACTTTGTTCTTGAATGGCGATGCTTGAGTAGCGGAGGGTCTTGGCGGGCGCCCGGCAAGCCTTGCGCAGCGCGCTATGACGCCCATGCACAAGATTCGAGTACTAAGGTACCCCCTACTTTAAATACACCGGCAGAGGAGGCCCGGGCCTGGGCCATGCAGTGTCGGCTGTTGGGCCAGGCCAGAAGCGCAATCTGCAGACGCCTTGCGGCTGGGCCCACAAAATTGGACTCCGTGTCCACGCGTCCTCTATAGCGGCGCGTCGATTGCGGCGCCCGTGGGAAAGCGTGGTGTACTTAACTCCAGAAAATGCGTAACGTTCGCATCCCCCGTTTATAAGCAGAGGAAGAGGGGCCGTTCCTCCACTTCCGCCACTTGCAGTTCCTTCCTCCGAAAGCTCCGCCGCTCTCCTCCGTCTCCTGAATCGAGAAGAAAGCAGCGCTCCGCCGCCCGTCGCCGCCGTCACTGCCGTCGCCTTCGCCTCCCTCCGCTGCCTCCGCCATGGCCCCGAAGACCGGGAAGACTACGAAGGCTGCGAAGGCCTCGAAAAGCGAAATCGGCAAGCGCTGGGCTAAGCGCGCCAGAGCAGTGCTTCCCCGAGCTTACTCGGGCGTTGCGGGCGGAGTTCTACCTCTTGAGGTGGCGAGGCGGGCATCGCGCGCTGGTGCTCGCGGGGCCTCCGTCGAAGAAGTGCCCCAAAGGGTACTACTTCTTCCCGTGTTCTTCTATTGCGGTCTCTGCCCACCTTTTTCGATTTCTTTTGTGACATCATGAACACCTCACGGGTTTCATCTGCTTTTCACCCCAGCCCCGTTCGACAATGGCGGTTTCGCACATCTCTGCGAGAACCGTTGGTATCCTCCCCAATGTGGCTCTTTTCGTCATTATTTCTCTCCTCGGGCGAAAAGGAGCCAGGCTGGCGAATCGCTGGACCTCCCGGATGGGCATGAAGGAGGTGTACTTGGCCAGGCGAGCTCCTGACAAGTGGGGCGAGTGGAGGCGGAGTGGTGCTGGATCTGTGATGCCAATCCGCGGCTTGTTCACCAAGCTGCATAAGACCAGGCGGTGCGTGGCAGCGGAGTGCTCTGTCGTTGGATGATGCCAAGCTAACGATCGCTACCACCGAATCCTCGGCTCGGGCATGCGGACTTACAACAGGGCGGTTGGCGGCGGATTTCGCCGTCGCCCGTATCGCCCCTCTGCTGGCGAGGAGGCCGCTGGCGGTTTAGCGGCCGGATTTCATGAGGCTGCGCCGGGCCTGAATTTCAACTTCACGGTCATGGGCTTGGCGCGATCTTGAGGAGATGTTCAAGCATGGCGTAATCACCCGAGTGGTTCCGGTTAGGCGCGGCGTCGTCCTTGTGCAATAACTCGGCGTGATCGCATCTGCATCAATGATGCGGTCACGATCGCATGGGATAGCGCATAAGCTGGATAGAGCACTGCCGAGTCGTGCGGCAATTCTTGACGACTTGCCGGAGGTGGTAATCAACTCCGGCGGCGAAGCTCCTCACCAGCGCCACCACTGCCGATGAGCTGGCGTATATCGCTATGAGGGCGAAAGAAAGCGGCGGCGGCCGCCGCCAGTGCGAAGTTCCGGCTTCCGTTGGCGGAGGCGATCGCGGCTGCGGCGGCAAGCCTTCGCTTCGGGAAAACTTTGCGGAGAAAGCGATGGCGAAGAGTCGAAACCGGAATGGGCGAACCGCCGAGGCGTGGCGGCCAGCCATCTTGAGCAACTTGCGCGGAAGGCCTGCCAGCGCAGCCCCAATTCCGACCGAGAAAGCGCCTCCGTCGGGTCGGAGAAGCTGCGAAGGCAGGCCGTCCAGCAGCCGCCAGCGGCGGGACACGTTCCACGCGGCAAGTACCGTTGCCGTGGGAGGGTCCCGAGCCGCCCGTGGCAAGCTGGGAAGGTATTCCGGGCGCCCGCCCGATCCTGCCGCGCCCTCGGCAGCGCCGGAGAGCCTACCCCTCCGCCAGCGTGTGGAGAGGTACGGGTTCGACCTCTCAGCGCTGAGCTCCGATGATGATGAAGAAGAGGAGGAGGAGGATGAGCTTTCTTCATCTTGTGCTCGTCTTCCCTCCGATCCTTGTTGTTGTTTATCTTGTATCTAATCTGTTTCTCTCCAAACCCTGTTTTGTCTCGGGACTTTGGTGGAGAGGCGTGAAGAGGGCAGGGTCCCCATGGTTGACATCAGGGCGATTACTGCTGCGGCGGCAGAAGTGCGTCGAGACCACTTTAGCGGACCCAGTCCCTTCCCTCGCGGCAGCTCGGCCTGACACCAGTGTGAGTGCCTTGATTCACTTCTGTTGTGGGTAGCGCATGGTTGCTTCTTCTTACGCCAACATCTTGATTGTTGACCTTTTTGTATCTGAGGAGGAGCAGGCCCACGGGGGCGATCGGAGGCCAACCGGAGGTGTCGTCGGCTTCAGCTCGCCTGAGGCCGATTCCCGATATAGGAGCCCTCTCTGCAAGGAAGGATCTCCGGCAGGGTGGAACCAGTGAGCCCCGGTGGTGGTGCCCACGACCCGGAACCCAGCCTGGTGACCCTCCTCACGGGGACTCTCCCTCGGGTTCTGCTGATCTCCTTTTCTTTCTTTTGGGTATTTGCTTAACTTTCCTTCCTCTCCCTATCTTGAGATCCTCCCCTTGGGGACCCGATGGAAGTGAGGCCACGGTGAGGAGGCGGCAGCGGCCCCAGGAACGCCGCTTGTGATGAGGAAGAGGCCAGCGGAGGAGCCCGCCGTGAAGAGCCAGCAAGGCCGCTGGCCTGGCTGGCGAGGTCAGTGACCCGTACTAACGACCCGGAGGGCCTTGAGGGCCTTGCGCTGCACCGTCTGCCGACCCTCCGCCCGCCCAGGCCTGTGGGTTCGAGGCCCCATCTGGTGTGTGCTTGAAGGCGGCGTATATATCAAGCTCCCACAGGCATCGGCTCAGGCGCGGTCGAAGGAGGAGTTCGGCGAGTGCCTGCTGCTGGGCTGGCGGTGGTTGATAGGCCAAGCAGCAATAGCCTGGCGAGTCCGAGGAGGCGGCTGCCCAGCTGGTGTCACTCTACGCCCGACAAGCGAACCTTGAGTCTCGGGAGGCGCTTATCGCGCCTGTGAGCGTCGATATAGAGAAACATCGCAAAAGCTTAGAAGCGCAACCAGGAGGCCCTCCGGTCCATCGGCTGAGAGGCGCCTTCGATGAGGAGAAGAAAGGCGTTCATCTGGAGAAGGCTAAAGCCGAGAACAGCGAGGCTCGCCCCGAGCTGTCCAAGTGGGATGGCGAGCTGATCTGAGGAAGGCATACTTGGATAGCCATGACGAGGCTACGCCGTCAGGGAACAATCACTTGGCGGAGCCACTCAAGGAGGCGAAGGGCGCCGCTAGCATTCTTGAGCCGCCCGGGAAGGAGTTGGAGGAAAGTGGGCGCAGGAGGGCGGGCGCGACAAGGAAGACGAAGAGCTACGCCGCACTCCAGTAGCGATCGCGAGAAGGGCCTTGCGCCCATGGCGATCTGCAAGTTCAGCTCTCAAGAAGATCAAGGAGCTGAATGCCGCCAAGGACTCAGCGCTGATTTAGAGCTGAAATTAGCCGCCTTAGCGGAGCGCTGGGCGCCCGCCAAGCGAGAAGATACCACGAGAAAGACCTCAAGGACGACGAGGAGCTGCGAGGGCCGCCGAGACCAGAACACCTTGAGGACTCTGGTGGAGCTCTGAGCGGAGGGCCTCGTCAACATCACAGCGCTCATTGGCGAGTTGGCGGAGCTGAACAGCCAGGCTTCGGTACTCCAGAGGAGAATCTTCAGCCCAGCGCCAAGCTCACGCTTTTCTTCAAGGATGTGGTGGCGGCTCTCCGGCAGCTCCGGGAAGGATCGAAGCGGCTGGCCGACAAGTCGCCTGTGATCTGCGCCGGGGTCTTGGAGAAGGTGTTGGTGAAGGTCTTCTTCCGCAACCAGGCGTCGACCTCTCCAGCGTCACCAAGAAGCTCTGGGGCGCCCGATCTTGAGGAGCTCAAGGCCATCATCGCACCCATCATGGACAAGGTGAGCGAAGTCAAGAGGGTCGACGGCGGTAGCCTAGGATTAGGCCGTCCTTCTTTTAGCTTTTTCTTGCTCTTGCTGTTTTGTCCACGAGAACAATTTAGTCAGCGCCACAATAAGTCATTCTTGTAATGTAACTTTATTCTGGGTACTGCTTGCTACGTTATTCCCTTTGTTCTGTTGCGTCTCTTGTATGCTTTTATCCTACGCTTTGAGGGACCTTGCCGGTGCAAGCACACTTGCTGAGTGCGGAACGTCAGTAGCCCGCTGGCGGTGCTGCCTCCGGCAAGAAATCTTGTTGGGACTAGTTACAGCTTACTTGTATTGTTGAGCGGGCTCGAAAACAACGCAAGGGCGCAACTTAGCCACGAGTCTACTCCTCCGTGCACAGGTTTTCCATACAAGGCACGAACATTGAAAGG
Source organism: Aegilops speltoides (assembly GCA_021437245.1). NCBI lineage: Eukaryota > Viridiplantae > Streptophyta > Magnoliopsida > Poales > Poaceae > Aegilops > Aegilops speltoides. The sequence continues at coordinate 96,411,307 of CM038141.1, read as the reverse complement.
ATATAACTTGAAAAATTTAAAAATGACTAGGCTCAAACTTTGGCTACTTAGCTTTTCCGTCTTCTCCGTCCCGGCAAGGCTAGATTTCTTTGGACGACGCCCGGTCCAGACCTTTATTTCCTCCTCCCCCCCCTTTGGTGAACTTGTGGGCGGAGGAGTCTTCCTTTTTGAAAAGAAAGAAGAGAAAACAATGATGTAGGACCCTAAGTTTCTTTATTGCTTACGGGGGTAAGTACTGCACAAAATGTCAGATATATATGCAAAAAATAAAGATGCACTAAATTTGACAGGATGTGTAGGGCACATAAGCTTTATTTACACACGGGAGCTGTGCCCGGCTTTGTACAAAGTGTTACATGCGACAGCGGCAAGGCTTGTACAAAAGGTGGTTGTCGGAACTGGTCCGGCAACCGCGCCTTATGGATAAAACTTGCGAAGATGTTCTATATTCCAGGAATTGCTCACGGAATGCCATCTTACATCTCAAAGCGGACAGCGCGGGCCTAGTGACTTCGTTTCACCCGATAAGGGCCCTCCACTTTGGTGTCAACTTGTTTGAATTCTTGGCGGATTGAGCGGCGAAGAACAAGGTCACCTTCCTCGAAGCTTGGCGTTAACCTTGCAGCTGTGATAGCGGCGCAAAGCTTCTTTGTAGCGAGCAGCTCGCCAATGACTGAAGGCGATCCTCCTCGAGGAAGGTAGCGTCATCTTAGGCGCAGCTGCTCTTGCTCAAACTCATCATAGCGAGCACTTTCGTGGTGATCCGTTATCTGAGTTCGTGGGGAATCTGCCTCCGCTCCATAGACAAGAGCAAAGGGTGTGCGGCGTTGGCTCGATTTGGCGTCGTCTAATCGACCAAAGAACCAGTAACTGCTTTCGATCAATTTTCCGCACTTGTGCAGCCGTCGAAATTCTGGTCTTGAGCCAGCGCGACACCTCGGTGTTCGCCCTCTCCGGCTTGACCGTTGCTTCTCGGGTGAACAGCGAGTGAAGCGAGATCTTAGTGCCAAGATCTTGGGCGTCTTGCATGAAGGAGTGGCTCATAAATTGTGTGCCATTATCGGTGATGATCTGTTAGGGATTCCAAAGCGGCAAACAATCGACTGAAGAACTTGGCTAGCATTGCTTGTCACCTTCCTCCTTGGTTCCACCGAGGCCACTTTGTGAACTTGTCGATTCACGACGTACAAGTACTCAAAGCCCCGACAACTTCGGGGGGCGGGGCCGAGATGTCGAGCCCCTAGACGAAAATGGCCATGATAAATGGATTGTTTGGAAGCTTGAGCGGTTGATGAATGTGTTTGGAATGGGCCTTGCGCTTCACGCTAGGTTACTTGTGCGATTGCATCACGGAGGCTGTCGGCCAAAAGAAGCCTTGCGGAAAGCCTTGCGGCAAGTGCTCTTGCGCAAATGTGGTGACCACATATGCCTCCGTGTATGTCTGCAACAGCTCTTGTCCATCTTCCGGAAATGCACTTCAATTTCACTCCGTTGAATCTTCTTACATGACGAGTATGTCATCGACAAACTGGTACATACTTGATTGCCGGGCTACTCTTTACGCTTCTTCTGGTTTTCGGAAGTTCTCTGTCTGGAGAAATGGACTATTAGCTATGCCCGGTGGAGCTTGTGGCTCGGCAATGAGGACTAAAAGCGCGAATGCGGCTCTTGGAACATCCGTTTCTATGGCAGGATCGAGAGATCCTACGGGCGAGATGTCCCCCGGCAAGCGTGTCGGGACACAGCTTGTCGGGAGTGTCTGCCTCGACGAAACAAACTCCGGGGCTTGTCGGGGCGGACTGCTCCTCAGCGTTTTCTGCGTTGATCCTGGGAACCTTCTTGGCGGCGGCTCCGGGGAGCTTGGCCGGAAAGTGGTCGCCGGCATGCAACTTCCTCTTCTTGTTACATCCGATTGATGGTGCGGCGGATGGCTGAGTTAGCTTGAGCACAAAATCCACAGGTTCCACGAGCAACTTAAGCGCGGAACATTTTGACAAGCCATCTGCAATGTCGTTCTGAGCTCTGGGAACGTGTTCCATTTGCAGGCCGTCAAAATGCTCTTCTAGCTTCCTCACTTCATCGATGTATGCCTCCATCAACGGACTCTGGTAATCTTTGTTGACTTGGCGGACGACCAGCTATGAGTCACCCCTGACAACAACTTTCTCGATCCCAAACTCTGCTGCTATCCTGAGCCCGGCAAGCAAGCCTTCATACTCCGCAGTATTATTTGTTGCCTGCTCCATGGGAAAGAGCATTTGGACCACATACTTGAGGTGCTCTCCGGTTAGGGCGACAAGCGATACGCCCTTTTGGCGCCTTCTGCGAAGGCACCATCAAAGTACATGACCCATTCTTTGCTGATTTCCTTGACGGGGATGCTCTTCTCCGGAGTTTCTTCATCCGGCGCTGGCGTCCATTCTTCTATAAATTCCGCTAAAGCCCGGCTCTGAGTAGTTGAAGTACTCTCAAACTTGAGGCCAAAGCTCGACAACTCTAGCGCCCACTCGACAATCCTGCCTGTTGCTTCTGGATTCTATAGTATCCTCTTGGTGGAAGCAGTGACAACCGTGATTTCATGTGCTTGAAAATAATGGCGCGGCTTCTGGATGCCATGAGTAGGCGAAAAGCAACTTACACGCTGAGTACCTCGATCTAGCCCCCTGCAGAGGCCGACAAAATAAACTGGTATTTGCACCTTCTTCTTTTTTTTCTTCCGGCAATGCAGAACCATCCTTGGCGGGCGAACTCGTCGGATCAGGGCTTGCCGGGCCAGAGCTTGTCGGAGAAACCCTCTGCTTGTCGCTGGACTCGCTCGCCGTGGCTGCTGGCTCATTGTCTGCCTCCCTCTCCGCCACTAACGCAGCACTAACCACTTGATTGGTCGCCGCCAGGTATAGCAGCAACTTCTCTCGTGGCGGAGGTGCGACAAGTGTTGGAGTAGAGGACAAATATTCCTTCAAGTCCTGCAGCGCAGCCTCCGCTTCCGGAGTCCATTTCATGGGGCCTGCCTTTTTAAAGATTTTGAAAAATGGCAGGGCGCGTTCAGCGAACTTGGATATGAACCTCTTGAGAGCGACAACGCAGCGGCAAGCTTTAAATGCGTTCTTGGCGCTTTGGTGCTTCAATTTGCTCAATGGCTTTGATCTTGTCGGGATTGGCTTCAATCCCCTCTGAGATTTCTGAAGAACCGAGAAGCTTGCGGAAGGGACTCGAACACACACTTCTCGGGGTTCAACTTGAGGTTGACCTTGCTTGATTTGTAAAGTCTCATCCAAATCTTGGATCGAGTCTCTTTGTCCTTGCTCTTGACTACTATGTCATCCATGTAGGCTTCTACATTTCTGTGCAGCTGCGGCTCAAAAGCATGGCTGACTACTCTTGCAAATGTTGAACCAGCATTCTTTAGTCCTAAAGGCATCCGTATGAAGCAGTATGTGCCACATGGAGTGATGAATGCGGTTTTCTCTTCATCCTCTTCTGCCATGAAGATCTGATGATATCCTGAGTACGCATCAAGGAACGAGAGAAGATCACATCCTGCCGTGGAGTCCACAATCTGGTTGATGCGCGGCAAGGGGAATGGATCCTTGGGATAGGCTTTATTAACATCAGTGAAGTCAATGCAAAGCCTCCACTTCCCGTTCGCCTTGCGCACGACTACCGGATTGGCTAGCCACGTCGGATAGAGTACTCCTCGGACCAGGCCTGCTGCTTCCAACTTCCTGATCTCTTCGATGAACTCTTGGCGCTCTCTGCTTGCTTTCGACTCTTTGCTTGGCGGGCGGCGTGGCGAGGCGGCAAGGTGGTGCTCGATTACTTCCACAGGAACACGAGGGATGTCGGATGGCTGCCATGCAAACACATCGACATTCGCCCGCAGGAAAGCAACGAGCACGCTTTCCTATTTAGGATCAAGTGTGACACTGATGGTGAAGGTACCCCCAGTGCCGTACTCCTTGGCGGCCACTTTCTTGGTCTCTGGTGGAGCTGCCTTCGCCTTCTTGCACTTGCCGGTGGAGCTCGATGGCGCGTCCCCGACGGCAGCGCAACACTCCGGAGAGGTGCGCTTGCCGGAGTGGGAACCAGAGCTACTCTTGCCGGTCTTAGCCTTCTTCTTCCCCCGAGGAGCTTCAGCGGCAAGTGGCTCGCGCTCGGCCGCGGCTGCTGCTTCCCGGTAGATCTTGTCGGTGCAGATAAGTGCATCCTTCTTGTCGCCTTGGACAGAAATAACACTTATCGGACCAGGCATCTTGAGCACATTGTAGGCGTAGTGAGAGGCTGCCATGAACTTGGCAAGCGCTGGTCGGCCGAGTATCCCATTATAGGGTAATGGGATATCAGCAACATCAAATGTGACCCTCTCTGTCCTGATGTTCAGCTCGCTGCCAAACGTCACTGGCAATGTGATCTTCCCCTTCGGCTTGCTCCTTCCCGGGTTTATCCCTTGGAAGGTACCCGTCTCTTCGAGCTCGCTGTCGGGGATCTGGAGCTTCTTGAGCACTGCGGAGGAAATCAGGTTCAGGCCGGCCCCGCCGTCAACCAACATCTTTGTGACCTTGAGGTTGCGGATCGTTGGTGAGACCAACATCGGCAAGCACCTGACCGCAGTGACGCGATCAGTGTGGTCCTCAACATCGAAGATGATGGGTGTGCTGGACCACTTCAGAGGCTTGCGCGATTCGACGGACGGCTCCGCTGCGTTCACTTCCCGCACCCACTGCTTGAGTTGGCGGTGCGAGGTGTGCAGAGAGGCGCCGCCATCGATGCATAACACCTCTGTTGCCTTCTGAAACTCTTGGTCATCAGTCTCATCTTCCTCCATCTCATCGTCCTCATCCTCCTCTTCGTCCTTGTCGCGACCACGGGGAGGCCTGTCTCCTTGCCGTGGCTTGGCCTTGCCGCGGTGCCCTCCCCGGGCGGGAAGCTTCTTGCCGGATCCGCCGCCACCTCCCTGGGCTCTCTCCTTGTCGCGGCGCTCGTATTCAGCCTTCCGTAGCTCCGCCATCTGCTCCACTTTCTTGCAGGTTTGGAGGTCATGGCCCTTGGTGCGGTGGATCTTGCAATACTGCTTGCCGGAGCCATCCTGCTTGTCGGCGGCTTCCACAGCTTCGCCGGAGTCATCAGCTTTGGCCTTGTCGGAGCCGCCTCCGTTGCCGGAATGCTCAACAGCTAGCACATCCTTAGCCTTTATTTTCCTGTTGTTCCGCCTCCGGTTCTTCCTTGCCGGGGCGGCATCCTCCTTGTCGAGATCATACGCTCTGCAATATCTCGAGGATTTTCCTCCCCTCCTCAGCCCGTGCGCACTTAGCCGGCGGGCGTAGAGCTTCGCTAACATCTCGATCTTGCACATCGCCATCTCCTCCCTCATCCTGCGATTCGTATGTTACGGTGGAACAGCGCGATAACCGCGGCAGGGTGGACGTCTGGGATGTTGCGCTGCACCTGGCTGAATCTCTGTATGTACTTGCGCAGGGGCTCTCCTTCCTTCTCGACGAGCAGATGCAGATCGCTCTCCTGGCCATGGGGTTTGTGGCCACCTGTGAAGGCGCCGACAAACTGATGACATAGGTCCGCCCATGAAGAGATGGAGCCGTCCGACAAGTGCATGAGCCAAGATCTGACGTTGGGTTTGAGCACCAGCGGGAAGTAGTTGGCGAGGATCTTCTCGTCGCGTCCTCCGGCGGCCTGCACCGCAGTGGTGTAGATGCTGAGGTACTCCGACGGATGTATCCTGCCATCGTACTTCTCGGGCACGTCTGGCTTGAGGTTCTTGGTTTTGGGCCACTGGACTTGCCGCAGCTCACGGGTGAACGCAGGGGCAACCTGCCGCGTCTGACAAGTCGCTGGTTCCCTGGTGCATACAAATCGACAGTGGGTCCAGCGGCTGGTCGGGCCGACGTCGCGCTTCTCTCGGCGCTTCGATCGTGTCGCGAGCATCTTCGTGTTGTCGTTCTTGGAGAGCGTGGCGTTGATCATGGCGGGTTCGAGGGTCCGCGATGCGGTGGAGTCAGCGTCGGGGTTGGCTGGCGAGCCGCGATCTTGGCCTTGAGGGCTGGGAGTGCAGGAGGTGGCACCCCAGCAGTCTTGTCGATGTCGGTGGCGCTGGGCGCCTGCGAGAACCTCGGCGCTTCGGTTGCGGGGCTTATCGCCGTTAAGCGAAGCCGATGAGGCTATATATGGTCATCCTCGGTTGGCAATCTTGTGTGGCGCGGAGGGTAATCTAAGCAGCTGGGCTCGGGCGGCGCTTCTGCTGTCTTAGGTGGCGGAGGCGGCGAGTGGCGCGAGGCGGGATGTCTTCGGACTCCCAACTGGATTGGGAGGTGCAGCACCCGTCCGGCGACCGTACCTCACTCGCGCCCGACATCTTTGGCGTGCATCTTTGACCTCGAGCGTCCGCGACCCACCAGCTTGGCCTTGCTCCAATGCGAGCACGGTGCTAGGAGCACCGGGGCGTTGTTGACCTTGCACCTCCTGAGAAGGGTGTGGTGTCTGCACGGTCGCCGACGCTTGCGGGGCCTTGTTCTTGGATCTGGTGACGACGTGAGTCCCACCGTTGGCGCCCGCTTCTCCGCCGGCGTCCACTCCACCGCCCGTTTGCTCCGGCGGTGGTGGTAGAATCAATGTAGATGGAGCGGCCACCTCCGAAGGCTTCTTCTTCGGTGGCATGTTGATGAAGGCGTTGATGTAGCCTTGAGAGACGGATCGGATGCTCCACGACCTTGGCGCACCCTACAGCACGCCAAAGATGTCGGGGCTGATCTCTACGTGGCCTCGAGCACCTATGGGGTAGGGGGGCCCTTCTAGTCCGGCAAGGGAGCGGAGGGCGTGCGCAGAGCAGATCGAGGTCGGGCGCCCGGGGGAGACGGGCGATTTTTACCTAGCTTCAAGGCTCTCCGGAGAGATAAAACCCCTACTGCTGCTTTGTGCTTGTATTTTATCTCGCTCATGAGCGCGAGCGTATGGTGGTGTTGCGGGTGTCGAATGGACCGAACCCCTTCTACGTGCGCAAGGGCCTCCCTTTTATAGTCTGAAGGGGGCGCCAACAGGTGGCAACGTAGAACGAGGGGGTAAAAAGGTAAAAGCGCAGGTTGGTACAACAGTGTACAACAGTGTCCCCTACCTAACTCTGATGGCAGGGGACAAGGGCATTTAATGCCCGTCTGGTCGCTCCAACAGTGCAAAGAAACGACCGTTAGGTCAGCCACCGGTTGCCACGATGGCGTCTCTGTCAGCTCCGCTTGCCACCTCGCTCTGCATGGCTGCGCAGTGCCTCGCCACGTGCTCCTGGGATGGCCCTGGGGTGACACGTTGCTGGACGCGCTGGATTTTGGGTGTAAGGTGGCAGCCTTGCCGCGGCAAGTGCCTTGCCGCGGCCCTTCTCTTGTCGGGCGGCAAGCTTGCGGTGCCGGCCGCCTTGCCGGACGCTGGGCGTCGCGGCAAGTCTTTTGGAAATGCCTTGGTTGTCCTTCCCGGCAAGCTCCCCTTGCCGGGGCCTTTGTTTTCTTTGTTGATACTTTGTTCTTGAATGGCAGTAACAGGAAGTGATGGAGGGTCATGGCGGGCGCTCGGCAAACCTTGCCGCAGGGCGCTGCGACTGCTCGTGGACAAGTTCGGGGTACTAAGGTACCCCCTACTTTAGTACACCGACTTTCGGCGGCCGGGTCTCTTCCTCGTCGTCGCTATGCAGCCCCTTGTCATTGTTTTCGGCGATTAACTTGCCTGCCTGCTTGAATACCCAATAGTCTCTGTTGGTGTGATTAGCTGGCTTTTCGGGGGTGCCATGTATCTGGCATAAGCGGTCGAGTATTCGGTCCAAATTGGACGGACCCGGAGTGGTTCTTTTGAATGGCTTCTTCCGCTGACCGGGTTTAGAGCCTCGGAATCCGGCATTGACTACCGTATCCTCCTTGTCGTTGCCGTTAATACGACGTTTATTTTTGCTTCGACGCGACCTGCCATTGTGGTCCTTAGTATCCGGACTGCCAGAATTTTTGCTGAGGTTGTTGCTACGAGCTAGCCAGCTATCCTATCCCGCGCAAAAGCGGGTCATTAATGATGTGAGGGCTGCCATGGATTTCGCTTTCCTGTCCCAGTGCCGGGCTAGCCACTCGTCGCGGATGTTATGTTTGAAGGCTGCGAGGGCCTCTGCATCCGGACAGTCGACGATTTGGTTTTTCTTTGTCAAGAACCGTGTCCAGAACTGTCTGGCCGATTCGTCTGGCTGCTGAATTATGTGGCTTAGGTCATCGGCGTCTGCTGGTTGCACATATGTGCCTTGGAAGTTGTCGAGGAACGCGGCTTCCAGGTCTTCATAACACCCAATTGACTCTGCGGGCAAGCAGTTAAGCCAATGCCGAGCTGGTCCTTTAAGCTTGAGTGGGAGGTATTTGATGGCGTGGAGATCGTCGCCGCGGGCCATATGGATGTGAAGGAGATAATCTTCAATCCAAACCGCGGGGTCTGTTGTGCCATCGTAGGATTCAATGTTTACGGGTTTAAACCCTTCAGGGATTTGATGATCCATTACTTCGTCAGTGAAGCATAGCGGGTGTCGCGCGCCTCTATATTGAGCAATGTCACGGCGTAGCTCGAGTGAGCGTTATGCGCTATGTTCGCCCGGCGGAGTTGTTGTATCCGTAGCGACGGTATTAAATGCGTGGTCGCGGGGCGCCCACATGATCCGTAGATGGATCTAGATTGCCTTGCTTTGTCCTCCAATATATCTCGCATGTCCGGCGCATTCCCTCTTGGCTTCGTACTTTTGGAGCGATGCCGGGGTACGGTCTTGGTGGAGGGCCTGAATGCCTCTCTGTCGCGACCACGGGGTGGTCGGTCGGCCGTATCGTGCACTGGTGATGAAGGTATGTATGCTTCTTCCTCTAATCGGGGGAGCAACTTGCGTTTTGGGTAACTTTTGGAGGGACGTTCGAGTTCATACTCTTCGGCCGCGAGGACCTCAGTCCATCTGTCAGCCAGCAGGTCTTGATCAGCTTGAAGCTGCTGCTGCTTTTCTTTAGGCTATTTGCCGTGGCGATAAGCCTGCGTTTAAAAGGCTCTTGTTCGACGGGATCCTCAGGCACGACGAATTCATCGTCGCCGAGGCTTGCTTCATCTCCGGAGGGAGGCATGTAATTATCATCCTCGACCTCTTTGTCTACCGCTCTCTCGTGAGGGCTTGCTTCTGCATCCTCCTGCGCTCTTGCTGGAGGGGATTGTCTTCGGCACTGTCTGGAGTGTTATTATCTCCTGTACCGGAATCTCCATTCTTGCTGTGGCGGGATTTAGAGCGGCGCCGCTGACGCCGGCGCTTGGGCTGTTTCTTTAAGGAATCTGCCTCCACTGCTTCTTCTGAAGGAAATATGCCCTAGAGGCAATAATAATGTTATTATTTATTTCCTCATATCATGATAAATGTTTATTATTCATGCTAGAATTGTATTAACCGGAAACATGATACATGTATGAATACATAGACAAACATATAGTCACTAGTATGCCTCTACTTGACTAGCTCATTAATCAAAGATGGTTATGTTTCCTAACCATAGACATGTGTTGTCATTTGATTAATGGGATCACATCATTAGGAGAATGATGTGATTGACATGACCCATCCCGTTAGCTTAGCACTTGATCGTTTAGTATTCTGCTATTGCTTCCTTCATGACTTATACATGTTCCTGTAACTATGAGAATTGTGTAACTCCCGTTTACCGGAGGAACACTTTGGGTAGGGTGATTATAAAGGAGTACTACAGGTGTCTCCGAAGGTACATGTTGAGTTAGCATAATTCGAGATTAGGATTTGTCACTCCGATTGTCGGAGTGGTATCTCTGGGCCCTCTCGGTAATGCTCATCACCTAAGCCTTGCAAGCATGTAACTAATGAGTTAGTTATGAGATGAAGTATTACAGAACGAGTAAAGAGACTTGTCGGTAACGAGATTGAACTAGGTATTGGATACCGACGATCGAATCTCGGACAAGTAACATACCGATGACAAAGGGAACAACGTATGTTGTTATGCGGTTTGACCGATAAAGATCTTCGTAGAATATGTAGGAACCAATATGGGCATCCAGGTCCCGCTATTGGTTATTGACCAGAGACGTGTCTCAGTCATGTCTACATCATTCTCGAACCGTAGGGTCCGCACGCTTAAGGTTTCGATGACAATTATATTATGAGTTTATGTATTTTGATGTACGAAGTTTGTTCGAGTCCGGATATGATCACGGACATGACAAGGAGTCTCGAAATGGTCGAGACATAAAGATTGATATATTGGACGGATATATTTGGACACCGGAAAGGTTCCGGAGAGTTTGGGAATATCCGGAGCTCGGAGGTTTCGGAACCCCGGAAGTATATGGGCCTTATTGGGCCCATGTAGGAGGAAGGAGAAGGAGCAAGGGAGGCGCGCCCCAAGCCCAATCCGACTGGGGAGGGGCGGCCCCTTTCCTTTCTCCTTCCCCTCTTCCTTTCCTACTACTAGTACTCCTTCCTACTACTAGTATTCCTTCCTTCCCCTCCAAATAAGATTAGGACAGAGAGGGGAAACCTACTTGGAGTAGGTTTCCTCCTCCTATGGCGCCCCTCCTTGGGCAGCCACCTCCTCCCTCCCTCCTTTATATACGGGGGTAGGGGCACCCTAGAACACACAAGTTGATCATTGATCATTCCTTAGCCGTGTGCGGTGCCCCCCTCCACGATATTACACCTCGGTCATATTGTAGCGGTGCTTAGGCGAAGCCCTGCAACTGGAGAACATCAAGATCGTCACCACGCCGTCGTGCTGATGGAACTCCCCCTCGGAGCCTCTACTGGATTGGAGATCGAGGGTGCGTCATCGAGCTATACGCGTGTCAATAAATCGGAGGTGCCGGAGTAACGGTGCTTGGATCGGTCGGACCGGGAGGACGTACGACTACTTCCTCTATGCTGCGTCAACGCTTCCGCTCCGGTCTATGAGGGTACGTAGACAACACTCTCCCCTCGTTGCTATATCATCACCATGATCTTGCGTGTGCGTAGGAAAATTTTGAAATTACTACGTTCCCCAACAGTGGCATCCGAGCCTAGGTTTTTATGGTTTGATGTTATATGCACGATTAGAACACAAGTGAGTTGTGGGCGATATAAGTCATACTGCTTACCAGCATGTCATACTTTGGTTCAGCGGTATTGTTGGATGAAGCGGCCCGGACCGACATTACGCGTACGCTTACGCGAGACTGGTTTTACCGCCGTGCTTTGCACCACGGTGACTAGCGGTGTCGGTTTCTCCAACTTTAGTTGAACCGAGTGTGGCTATGCCCGTCCTTGCGAAGGTTAAAACAGCATCAACTTGACAAACTATCGTTGTGGTTTTGATGCGTAGGTGAGATTGGTTCTTGCTTAAGACCGTAGCAGCCACGTAAAATTTACAACAACAAAGTAGAGGACGTCTAACTTGTTTTTGCAGGGCATGTTGTGATGTGATATGGCCAGGCGTGATGCTATATTTTATTGTATGAGATGATCATGTTTTGTAACCGGTTATCGGCAATCGGCAGGAGCCATATGGTTGTCGCTTTATTGTATGAAATGCAACGCATACATAATTGCTTTACTTTATCACTAAGCGGTAGCGATAGTCGTAGAAGCAATAGATGGCGTAACGACAACGATGCTACGATGGAGATCAAGGTGTCGCGCCGGTGACAATGGTGATCACGACGGTGCTTCGGAGATGGAGATCACAAGCACAAGATGATGATGGCCATATCATATCACTTATATTGATTGCATGTGATGTTTATCCTTTATGCATCTTATCTTGCTTTGATTGACGGTAGCATTTTAAGATGATCTCTCACTAATTATCAAGAAGTGTTCTCCCTGAGTATGCACCGTTGTGAAAGTTCTTCGTGCTGAGACACCACGTGATGATCGGGTGTGATAGGCTCTACGTTCAAATACAACGGGTGCAAAACAGTTGCACACGCGGAATACTCAGGTTATACTTGACGAGCCTAGCATATACAGATATGGCCTCGGAACACGGAGACCGAAAGGTCGAGCGTGAATCATATAGTAGATATGATCAACATAGAGATGTTCACCATTGAAACTACTCCATCTCACGTGATGATCGGACATGGTTTAGTTGATTTGGATCACGTGATCACTTAGATGACTAGAGATGTGTCTGTCTAAGTGGGAGTTCTTTAGTAATATGATTAATTGAACTTAAATTTATCATGAACTTAGTACCGATAGTATTTTGCTTGTCTATGTTTGTTTGTAGATAGATGGCTCGTCTGTTGTTCCGTTGAATTTTAATGCGTTCCTTGAGAAAGCAAAGTTGAAAGATGATGGTAGCAATTACGGATTTGGGTCCGTAACTTTGAGATTATCCTCATTGCTGCCTGAAAGAGTTACGTCCCGGAAGCACCGCTGGGTGCCAGCCTGCTGCTGATGCAACCGACGATGTTAAGAACGTCTGGCGAGCAAAGCGATGACTACTCTATAGTTTAGTGTGCCATGCTTTACGGCTTAGAACCGGGTCTTCAACGACGTTTTGAGCGTCATGGAGCATATGAGATGTTCCAGAGTTGAAGTTGATATTTCAAGCAAATGCCCGGATTGAGAGATATGAAGTCTCCAATAAGTTCTACAGCTGCAAGATGGAGGAGAATAGTTCTATCGGTGAGCATATACTCAAAATGTTTGGGTATAATAATCACTTGATTCAAGCGGGAGTTAATCTTCCGGATGATAGCGTCATTGATGAAATTCTCCAATCACGCCACCAAGCTACAAGAGCTTTGTGATGAACTATAATATGCAAGGGATGAACAAGACTATTCCCGAGCTATTAGCGATCTGAAACCAGCGGAGGTAGAAATCAAAAGGAGCATCAAGTGTTGATGGTCAACAAGACCACTAGTTTCAAGAAAAGGGCAAAGGGAAGAAGAAGGAACTTCAAAAGAATAGCAAACAAGTTGCTGCTCAAGAGAAGAAACCCAAGTCTGGACCTAAGCACTGAAATCGAGTGCTTCTCCGCAAGCGATCGGACCTTTGGAAGCGGAACTGCCCCAAGTATTTGGCGGATAAGAAGGATGGCAAAGTGAACAAAGGTATATGTGATATACATGTTATTGATGTGTACCTTACTAATGCTCGCATAGCACTGGTATTTGATACTGGTTCTGCTAACATTTGCAACTCGAAGCAGGGACTACGGATTGCGAAGATTAGCTAAGGACGAGGTGACGATGCGCGTGGGAAATGGTTCCAAAGTCGATGTGATCGCGGTCGACGCTACCTCTACATCTACCATCGGGTTAGTTTTAGACCTGAATAATTGTTATTTGGTGCCTGCGTTGAGCATGAACATTATATCTGGATCTTGTTTGATGCGAGACGGTTATTCATTTAAATCGAGAGAATAATGGTTGTTCTATTTATATGAGTAATATCTTTTATGGTCATGCACCCTTGAAGAGTGGTCTATTTTATTGAATCTCGATAGTAGTGATACACATATTCATAATGTTGAAGCCAAAAGATGCAGAGTTGATAATGATAGTGCAACATATTTGTGGCAATTGCGGTTTAGGTCATATCGGTGTAAAACGCATGAAGAAACTCCATACTGATGGACTTCTGGAATCACTTGATTATGAATCACTTGGTACTTGCGAACCATGCCTCATGGGCAAGATGACCAAAACACCGTTCTCCGGATCTATGGAGAGAGCAACAGATTTGTTGGAAATCATACATACAGATGTATGTGGCCCGATGAATGTTGAGGCTCGTGGCGGATATCGTTATTTTCTCACCTTCACAGATGATTTGAGCAGATATGGGTATATCTACTTGATGAAGCACAAGTCTGAAACATTTGAAAAGTTCAAAGAATTTCAGAGTGAAGTAGAAAATCATCGTAACAAGAAAATAAAGTTTCTACGATCTGATCGTGGAGGAAAATATTTGAGTTACAAGTTTGGTTTACATTTGAAACAATGTGGAATAGTTTCACAACTCACGCCACCTGGAACACCACAATGAAATGGTGTGTCCGAACGTCGTAATCGTACTTTACTTGATATGGTGCGATCTATGATGTCTCTTACCGATTTACCGCTATCGTTTTGGGGTTATGCTTTAGAGACGGCCGCATTCACGTTAAATAGGGCACCATCAAAATCCGTTGAGACGACGCCTTATGAACTGTGGTTTGGCAGGAAACCAAAGTTGTCGTTTCTCAAAGTTTGGGGCTGCGATGCTTATGTGAAGAATCTTCAACCAGATAAGCTCGAACCCAAATCGGAGAAATGTGTCTTCATAGGATACCCAAAGGAGACTATTGGGTACACCTTCTATCACAGATCTGAGGGCAAGATTTTCGTTGCTAAATTCGGATCCTTTCTAGAGAAGGAATTTCTCTCGAAAGAAGTGAGTGGGAGGAAAGTAGAACCTTATGAGATAACTGTATCTACTCCCTTATTGGAAAGTAGTTCATCAAAAGAACCGGTTCCTGTGACAACTACACCAATTAGTGAGGACGCTAATGATATTGATCGTGAAACTTCAGATCAAGTTTCTACTGAACCTCGTAGATCTACCAGAGTAAGATCCGCACAGAGTGGTGCGGAAATCCTATTCTGGAAGTCATGTTACTTGACCATGATGAACCTACGAACTATGAGGAAGCGATGATGAGCCCAGATTCCGCAAAATGGCTAGAGGCCATGAAATCTGAGATAGGATCCATGTATGAAAACAAAGTATGGACTTTGGTTGACTTGCCCGATGATCGGCAAGCCATTGAAAATAAATGGATCTTTAAGAAGAAGACTGACACTGAAGGTAATGTTACTGTCTACAAAGCTCGACTTGTTGCAAAAGGTTTTCGACAAGTTCAAGGGGTTGACTACGATGAGACTTTCTCACCCGTAGCGATGCTTAAGTCTGTCCGAATCATGTTGGCTATTGCTGCATTTCATGATTATGAAATTTGGCAAATGGATGTCAAGACTGCATTCTTGAATGTATTTCTAGAAGAAGAGTTGTATATGATGCAGCCTGAAGGTTTTGTTGATCCAAAAGGTGCTGACAAAGTGTGCAAGCTCCAGCGTTCCATTTATGGACTGGTGCAAGCATCTCGGAGTTGGAATAAACGCTTTGACAGTGTGATCAAAGCATATGGTTTTATACAGACTTTTGGAGAAGCTTGTATTTACAAGAAAGTGAGTGGGAGCTCTGTAGCATTTCTAGTTTTATATGTTGATGACATATTATTAATTGGAAATGATATAGAATTTCTGGATAGCATAAAGGGATACTTGAATAAAAGTTTTTCAATGAAAGACCTCGGTGAAGCTGCTTACATATTGGGCATCAAGATCTATAGAGATAGATCAAGACACTTAATAGGACTTTCACAAAGCAAATACCTTGACAAAATTTTGAAAAAGTTCAAAATGGATCAGGCAAAGAAAGGATTCTTGCCTGTGCTACAAGGTGTGTAGTTGAGTCAAACTCAATGCCCAACCACAGCAGAAGATAGAGAGAAAATGAAATGTGTTCCCTATGCTTCAGCCATAGGCTCTATCATGTATGCAATGTTGTGTACCAGACCTGACGTATGCTTAGCAATAAGCTTGGCAAGTAGGTACCAAAGTAATCCAGGAGTGGATCACTGGACAGCGGTCAAGAACATCCTGAAATACCTGAAAAGGACTAAGGATATGTTTCTCGTATATGGAGGAGACAAAGAGCTAGTCGTAAATGGTTACGTCGATGCAAGCTTTGACACTGATCCGGACGATTCTAAATCGCAAACCGGATACGTGTTTATATTAAACGGTGGAGCTGTGAGTTGGTGCAGTTCTAAACAAAGCGTCGTAGCAGGATCTACATGTGAAGCGGAGTACATAGCTGCTTCTGAAGCAGCAAATGAAGGAGTCTGGATGAAGGAGTCCATTTCCGATCTAGGTGTTATACCTAGTGCATCGGGACCAATGAAGATCTTCTGTGACAATACTGGTGCAATTGCCTTAGCAAAGGAATCCAGATTTCACAAGAGGACCAAGCACATCAAGAGACGCTTCAATTCCATTCGGGACCAAGTCCAAGTGGGAGACATAGAGATTTGCAAGATACATACGGATCTGAATGTTGCAGACCCGTTGACTAAGCCTCTCTCACGAGCAAAACATGATCAGCACCAAGACTCCATGGGTGTTAGAATCATTACTGTGTAATCTAGATTATTGACTCTAGTGCAAGTGGGAGACTGAAGGAAATATGCCCTAGAGGCAATAATAAAGTTATTATTTATTTCCTCATATCATGATAAATGTTTATTATTCATGCTAGAATTGTATTAACCGGAAACATGATACATGTGTGAATACATAGACAAACATATAGTCACTAGTATGCCTCTACTTGACTAGCTCATTAATCAAAGATGGTTATGTTTCCTAACCATAGACATGTGTTGTCATTTGATTAATGGGATCACATCATTAGGAGAATGATGTGATTGACATGACCCATCCGTTAGCTTAGCACTTGATCGTTTAGTATTCGCTATTGCTTCCTTCATGACTTATACATGTTCCTGTAACTATGGGAATTGTGTAACTCCCGTTTACCGGAGGAACACTTTGGGTACTACCAAACGTCACAACGTAACTGGGTGATTATAAAGGAGTACTACAGGTGTCTCCGAAGGTACATGTTGAGTTAGCATAATTCGAGATTAGGATTTGTCACTCCGATAGTCGGAGAGGTATCTCTGGGCCCTCTCGGTAATGCTCATCACCTAAGCCTTGCAAGCATGTAACTAATGAGTTAGTTATGAGATGAAGTATTACAGAACGAGTAAAGAGACTTGTCGGTAACGAGATTGAACTAGTATTGGATACCGATGATCGAATCTCGGACAAGTAACATACCGATGACAAAGGGAACAATGTATGTTGTTGTGCGGTTTGACCGATAAAGATCTTCGTAGAATATGTAGGAACCAATATGGGCATCCAGGTCCCGCTATTGGTTATTGACCAGAGACGTGTCTCAGTCATGTCTACATCATTCTCGAACCGTAGGGTCCGCACGCTTAAGGTTTCGATGACAATTATATTATGAGTTTATGTATTTTGATGTACCGAAGTTTGTTCGGAGTCTCGGATATGATCACGGACATGACGAGGAGTCTCGAAATGGTCGAAACATAAAGATTGATATATTGGACGGATATATTTGGACACCGGAAAGGTTCCGGGAGAGTTTGGGAATATCTAGAGCTTGGGAGGTTTCGGAACCCCGGGAAGTATATGGGCCTTATTGGGCCCATGTAGGAGGAAGGAGAAGGAGCAAGGGAGGCGCGCCCCAAGCCCAATCCGAATGGGGAGGGGCCGCCCCTCTTTCCTTTCTCCTTCCCCCTCTTCCTTTCCTACTACCAGTACTCCTTCCTACTACTAGTACTCCTTCCTTCCCTCCAAATAAGATTAGGAAAAGAGGGGAAACCTACTTGGAGTAGGTTTCCTCCTCCTATGGCGCGCCCCCTCCTTGGGCCGGCCACCTCCTCCCTCCCTCCTTTATATACGGGGGTAGGGGGGCACCCTAGAACACACAAGTTGATCATTGATCGTTCCTTAGCCGTGTGCGGTGCCCCCCTCCAAGATATTACACCTCGGTCATATTGTAGCGGTGCTTAGGCGAAGCCCTGCAACTGGAGAACATCAAGATCGTCAGCACGCTATCGTGCTGATGGAACTCCCCCTCGGATCCTCTACTGGATTGGAGATCGAGGGTGCGTCATTGAGCTGTACGCGTGTCAAGAACTCGGAGGTGCCGGAGTAACGGTGCTTGGATCGGTCGGACCGGGAGGACGTACGACTACTTCCTCTACGCTGCGTCAACGCTTCCGCTTCGGTCTACGAGGGTACGTAGACAACACTCTCCCCTCGTTGCTATATCATCACCATGATCTTGCGTGTGCGTAGGAAAATTTTGAAATTACTACGTTCCCCAACATCTTCGCCGTCCCCATCTTTTGGGGTGTCCACCATGTATATGTCGTATGACGAGGTGGTCTTCGGTTGCCTGTGGGCGCTGGTTCTGTTAAATCTCCGGCATCGTCGTCCATACCATCGATGTCTTCGGAGTCGTAGTCTAGCATTTCGGTTAGATCGTCGACAGTGGCTACAAAGTGGGTGGTGGGTGGGCTCTAAATTTCTTTGTTGTCCGTATCCCAACCGTCCTGGCCATAGTCCGGCTAGGTCTATCCGGATAGCGAGAGATGCTTTATCGAATGTAGGATGTCGCCAAAAGGCGAGTGCTGAAAGATGTCCGCCGCGGTGAACTCCATGATCGGCGCCCAATCGGATTCGATTGGCAGAGGCGCCGGAGGTTCGGAGTCCGGCAGGGAGTCCGGCACCTCGGAGTCACGAGCTTTATGGGGGACAAGGTCAGAGTTCGGCTCCACTGCCGCGGAAGTTGGAGCCCCCGAGGCGGTGTCCAGCCACCGGCCCTCGATCTGGGCGATCAGCTCCGGACTAAAGGTCGGAGCGGATTCGTGTGCGGCCACCAAGGCACTATCCGGCGGCAGAGCTAAATCATGCCCATCGTGACAGCGCGACATGCTCGGCCGTGGCTCGAGTCCGTCGAAGAACAAGTCCCCGCGGATGTCGGCTGTGAAGTTTAGGCTTCCGAACCTGACCTGATGGCCAGGGGCGTAGCTTTCGATCTGCTCCAGATGGCCAAGTGAGTTGGCCCGCAGTGCGAAGCCGCCGAATACGAAGATCTGTCCGGGGAGAAAGGTCTCGCCTGGAACGGTGTTGTTGGTTGAAGAAGCCATCGAGTCTATCGGTGACGACACAGAGGAACTCTCAATGAAAGCACCAATGTCGGTGTCAAAACCGGCGGATCTCGGGTAGGGGGTCCCGAACTGTGCGTCTAGGCGGATGGTAACAGGAGACAAGGGACACGATGTTTTACCCAGGTTCGGGCCCTCTTGATGGAGGTAAAACCCTACGTCCTGCTTGATTAATATTGATGATATGGGTAGTACAAGAGTAGATCTACCACGAGATCAAGGAGGCTAAACCCTAGAAGCTAGCCTATGGTATGAATGTTGTAATGGAGGTTATGTCCTACGGACTAAAGCCCTCCGGTTTATATAGACACCGGAGAGGGCTAGGGTTACACAGAGTCGGTTACAATGGTAGGAGATCTATATATCTATATTGCCAAGCTTGCCTTCCACGGCAAGGAAAGTCCCATCCGGACACGGGACGGAGTCTTCAATCTTGTATCTTCGTAGTCTTGGAGTCCGGCGGACTATGATAGTCCGGCTGTCCGGACACCCCCTAGTCCAGGACTCCCTCACCCATTGTATAATCAGACCAAAGCAATGAAGCACCTAGTGTTGGCCAATAAATAGTACAGTACTACTTTTCTGGAGTCCATGAAGTTACTATCCAATCTTTCTGTGTCTATTTTCAAATGGCACTGCATGCAGTGACTATACTATTCTCTTGTGCAGTTCAACCGAAATTGCGGTCACTTTCTTTGTTTGCGAAATAGCAATGGGCAGACACCTCTGTCTGCACAAATATCAAGCAGCTAGTAAACATATGCCCCACCTTGTAATTTCGGTTTAAACATGTCTCTTCCGCTTAGCAACTATCATGTTCGGGACTGGACAATCCGATACAGTTATGTTTTGCCCTGGAAAATTTCGTACTAAATTGATTTGCTGGTTCAGAGTAGAAATATATAGCCTATTTTTCATCAGACCAAGGATATCCATGTTCGCAGTGATGGAAGAGGTGAAATCGATACAACCGAAATTGAGCATCCAATCATTGAATCCTGTCCTGCACCTCCAATGTAGGTCCACCCTGCCAATAAATTCACATGCAAACCACTAGTATTACTACCTAATGAAAGTACAAAAAGAGTAGCAAGATAGTAGCAAACCATGTACCTTCGTAATGAACATCTCATAGTGCCACCAATTGGATATAATGGTTTGGAAGAAAACATGCTCCTAGTGTTGAACCAGTTGGACTTTTTGTGCAGTTCCACTAAAATCGAGCATCCCTGTTTGCATAGATATTGAAAGTGTTATTACTATAAAATAACACTAGTTGAAGCATAGACTCACAAATATAAGCATTCCAATTTCTTAATGGAAAAGGCAGCAAGGCTGTTTCTAACCACCTGTTTGAAGGAATAAATAAGGCAACAGCGGCTGATGTCAGAAAGGCATATATAGTTCTTTTTGAAAGAATGATCGACTCCTGACCTTTCCTCTTCTTTTAAGCATATTTTGTGCAGTTCAACTAAAATAAAATGCCATCACCGCCTTGACAATTCAGTGACACTGTACAAAAGGAAATGACTTAACATTACATCATGATGTCAGGTATGTAGTCGACAGGCATTAGAGACAAACATATAGACCTCCTCCGATAACATAATGAACATTAATTTTAACAAAGGTGTGACTAGCTGTACCGGGATAATTTGAGTGAACTCTACACCCTCTGTTCCTTAATATAAGACGTTTTCGCGGTTCAATTTAAAGTACCCAAATGTCTAGTATTTAGAAAAACATGTAGTAGTTTTCTTGAGCACATATCTGGGAAAGCTTGCCACACTTTATTTATGTCCATATGCTAATGCAACACCATTCAAATACTACAAATCTATACCTATACTAATTACAGACTTCCTAAAAATTACCACGTTAATTAGATTTTACGATAATTTGATGGGATCAAATTATTACGGTGTAGATTAACTGACAGAGTTCACAGCCGAAATTTTGTTTTGTTTGACTAAATAAATCATCAAAGGCCCACAATCCTTCTACCTACGGTTGTATAAATATCCCTAGATCAATCGGCCCAAAAGAAAATTTGCACAGAAGGCCAACCTTTCACGGCTGTAGCTAGGAAATAAAACCCTACAATAAAATTCTGCTCCACACTACTCGATCTTGAAGCGATTATGTCCATGCTCCAGGACGCCCGCCGTGCCATGACGGCGGCATGGAAGCACCACGAGGAGGATCTCCACCACATAGATGTGATGTGGTCAATCTGCAGCATGGCGTCGTTGCAAAATAGATCTCACCCTCGCCCGCGCCTCTCTATCATGCTGCATCCTTGATCGAGGAGACTGTCGTTCCCGTCGGGTAGAAGGTGGAGCTGTTGGTTTCTTGCATGGTCGTCACTGATCTGTTGTTAGAGGCTCGAAGGTTAGAAGGCTCGGTTGTACTGCTCCTCGCCACCGGAGGGAAGTGGTCCTACTAATATGAGGCATCAGGCAAGATATGCAAGACTCCAAACACATACACAGCACAAAGGTCTTCGATCTAATAACCACATAGGTTGTCCGCTCCATTCTTCATGCAGCCGCCATGCTCGGTGGAGCGATTCAGGAAAGTAACTTTTGGAGATCGCGAGGGGCTTGATTTCGCGGTCGCATGACTCATAGCTTCTAATGGTGGTCCACCGACCACCGCAGCTGAGCTTAGACGATCATCATGCTAACGATTTCGTGGAGGCAACAGCGGCCGATGGTCAGGAGGGGGCCACTCTGGAGCAGTTTGTGTAGATGGAGTGGACGAGGCAATTGGTGTTCATAAAAATTGGAATACGCGCATGGTCGATCTCTCGCTATTGTTGGTTGTAGCGCGTGTACGAAGCCCAATGCCAAAAACTAGACACAATTATTCTGCATGTGGTTTCAGTATGATCCAGTGATCAACAGATCGTCAGTTGCAGTTGCATGGTTCTTCACCCATTAGCCTTAGGCAAGTGGCTTTGCATCTCTAAATTTGTATGGTCCTGCTTCCTGCCCACTTCCCTATCCTATTGTTGAATTCATCAGATAAAAACTAATCAATGAGATCTATCCCTAACATCCAGTAAAGAAGAAATTATGTATGACCAGTTCTCTTGATGTAGTTATACCGCCGTGTAGGGACTAGGGAGCAGAAGAGAGCCAGCTGGGTGCTCTGCATCTGCAACCCTTGGGGCAGAAAAATCATTTCTTCTCTTGATTCTTGATGATGAACAACAGCTGCTGTGAGCTGAGTCTGCCGAACCACGTCAATTTGTGCCTCAGTCTCATCATTGTGGTTTGTCATCCATGTAATCAGAAAATGCTTCTTGAAGATCAACAATAAAGAGCTGCTCATTAGAGGGTAGTGATGGCAAGGATACTGCATCAGAGAAACATCTTGCCTAAAGAAGACCTCATCAGCGTCGTTGGCTGCATGCTTTGTTTGCCCCTTGGGAGGATACTGCAGAGACATCGGTGTGCACCAAGAGCTAATAATAAGGATTGGTGGTCCTTTTCGTGTTTGTTGGCTCTGATGGCTCACGTCAATATTTTCTTTCTCTTTCGTGAGGGTTTGTTCGTTGACACCATACCTACAATTTGATAAGTGTAGTAAACTACAAAAGTATCAGGTTGGTGCATATAGAGTATCTCCAGGTTTAAGAAATAAAGCCCTTTCTTTAGCTAATACACGGATTGTAGATAATTTTTGTTCTTCTTTGTTATTATGTTGCATAATAGGGATCATAAACTTAATTTGGTATCTATTTTTCTGCCATGGTTTATGTTTGCAGATTTGGATAAATTTTAATCGATCCTCAAAGTTGATAATGGCAAGAAATAAGGTGAGTGTGGATGAATGCAGATTAGATTTGAACAGTTCTGTTTGTTCACAAGTACGCTAATTATAGACATATTTCTATTTCTTTACTTACGGTTTAAGAATCTGATTAGGTTCTGCAGGTTGAGCAGTTTGGCGTTCAATTATATATGTATATTTAGTGCCATAGGCCGTTAATGTTCTTTTGACGGCTCTGAGGAAGGCATGTAATCACTAAATATTTATGACTTTGATTCATCTTTTCGTTTATAGTTATTGTACGCACCCCACAGGAGACATTATATAGTTAAGTGGTACTGTATATACCTTCAAAAAAAATACTTGTGGCTATGACTCTGCAATGATTAACAATATTTCAGAATGTGGTTTGGTTTTTTTTTCTAGCCAACAATACTTGGATGAATTACAACATTGGCTATTTAGAATGAACGGTCTAGAGCAAGCAGTAGCTAGATCAACTTGTCTTCTGCTGTTATACTTGGATCTGATTTCTTTTTATCATATTCTATTCCTGAATGGTTCATGGTTAGGTCCCTTTTTCAGGTTCATTCCCTGTTTTGATCTTCTCCCGATAGTCTGTCCCTGAATATTATAATCTGTTTTATATTTGGTTTTAAACCAGTATGGTTGATTTGCTTCCAGGACTGTTCTGGCCATGTCTTGGCTTTCACTTGGATGGACAAGAGTCAGTTCACTGAGTTGTCTCATAAGGCATCAAATGGATGTTCATGCCATTCATCTATATCTCCAGGTCGTGTGGTACAGAGCCCAGCTGAAAGAGGCAGTACGTAGGATGGTCAGTGAGATGGTCGGTCCAAAAATGAGCAGATTCTTAGCATGGGATTATTGTTGGGATTTCCCTCGCTTAATATTTAACACCATTTCCTACACCAACTTAGAGAAGCTTCCTTTTGAAAATTTCCTCTTCTAGCTTTGTGAGTTACACAAAACGAGACGATATATTATGCAATTTCTGTTTCTTTGATATTAAGTGACATACAAGAACAATCTTGAGGTATTGTTTTCCTCTCAAATGGAGAAACGTCATGGTGGTTGGTGGAGGCGTGAAGTAAAGTTGTATACTGGCTGAAGCAAGGCACACATCTGCATTTTGTGAAGTCTTTCACTTATGTTCTTCTTTTTTTACCCGCATTAACTTTTATGAGCTGATTTCTTCCATTCCTAAATTACGTGTAATATGTACGAGGATGTAATTGTGGTGACTTGGCTTGCTTCAATTTTCTTTGTAACAATATGAACTCTAAACACTATTTAATTTGTATTGGCAAGATATAGAATGGACTGCCATTGCAGGTTGACCATATTATTTTCATGTTTTCATCAGGTATTCTGTTTGCAGCTATACATGCATGATGCGTGGTAATCCAAGCCTAGATCGGTATTTACTTTTAAAGTTGTATGTAGCAACATTACAATATAGCATTTGGAGTTTTTGAAAACAACTTGGTTCTTTCTTTCATTGAGAACACAGCAACGAAATTGCTCGACTATTGAAGCCTTCATTCTTGATGCTTTTGATTCTTGGACACACAAGTAGGCATAAACATAAAAGATGAGTGGTTTATTGCAAAATGATATGAATTCTTCATTTTAAAAATGAAACATAATATTGAATGTATGATATGCAGAAAAATGGATATCATATGATACGCCACCTCAAATTTTAAGCAATTTGATAAACAGTTAAATGGTTGGAGAGATCATAAATGATTTCGTTAAATAAAGTAGATTTCAAATGATTTTGAAAAGTTACAATCCAATTATATTCAATTTTTTTATAATTACAGAATCTCATATAACTCATGCATGTAGTGAAACGATAGGGAACAAAAGGCTATGATGACATATTAATGTGATGCAGAATCTTAAAGACTAGCCCGTGCAAATGCATGGGTTGGCGACTAGTACACACTAATCCAGTGGCTAGTGCAACAGTAGAGTAGTTATTTTATTATAGGGTACAATACAATGGTTTTACTTAACAGATTTCAATAAAATCTAGCACTGGAAGATTTCTATAATAATTAACAATACAAATGTAAAGGTAACAAGTTTTAGCATTGGTATACTAGCTATGCATGAGCATTAAACCAAATACAAAAGTCTGAAGGTAACTAGCTTTATTAACTAATGAGAGTATAAAAAAATTGCAAACTATGTACCTCCAAGGTAAATATCATTTCGAACTCAGGAGGACCTTAAAAATTGCTATCCCAATCTTGATAATCGATCAAACATAAAAACTTGATCGAACAAATCAAGAGAACAACCGGAGGAGAAGGTGCCCACTCTTGACCTTTCCTCTTGTCTTCATATTTTTTTGTGCAATTTAAACAAAATAAAATGACATCAGCGCCTTGGCATTTTGATGACACTATACAAAAAAATTAACTTATCTCATGAAAGTGAGGTATGTAATCGATAAGCATTAACAGTGCAAAAATCTGAAGGTAGTAACAAGTTTCATCTTTGGTATACTGGCTGTGCAACAGCATTAGAATGCCTTAGCTGAAAAATCTTTAATACATCCACAATCAACAACTAAACCTGAAATAATCCAGTGACATTAAAGGGCATTGCTTAAATTTATCGGTGGCATTAGACTGAGTGCGGCATTAATTGAATGTGGCATCACTTTAGCAGTAGCATTGCTTTACTTGACTATTGGCGTTATACTAATAGCAAAAAAGTGGCAATAAGGGCATGGGAGGCCCATTTGGATAGTGGGCGCACCAGTACGATGTACCTCCACGGACGCAGATTGGTGAGGGAGGTATGGTTGCCCAGAGTAACAAATATCTAGGCAGCATATGTGGATTACGTCCCATTTTTGTTCTCTTTAGCCACCTTTTTCCTATGTGAGGACAACAAACTGATCGACCTGGTCATTCTCTATTGTGTTGTCATGCCTTTCTACCCTTCTTCAACCAAGAGACACGAGGCTCGTTCTTAGCTACTGATTTTCCCATTTTCAACCTAGATGTGGGTTTGATTCCGACTCTCTTGGAGTGTACAGTCTCCCTTCCTTTCCTTATTCAACCCAGACATGGATTAATATGCATGAAGTAGGGTTTCCTTTAATAGTGCAAATTAAGGTTTTCGTCTGCGTGACCAGCAGAGCAGAGGATAGCAAATTGGGAAGATGGTGGAGTGGAAAAAGATCTACATGCAGCAACATGGCAGATGGGGCAATAGAACAAGGGCATGGTTCGAAAAGAGGTAGCATACCTGAGGATCGGCGAGAAGTGGCTTCGCTCATGGTCGTAGTCCTCCGCACACACTACGGCAGCGAGCTTGCGGACGGAGGCCATCCCGCGCGGGCGCTAGGTCTGAGAGGACGGCCTTGTCGTCGCGTCGTGATCTCGCCGCCCGACGACGAAAAGGCTAACGCCAGACGATTTTTTCTTCCCGGTTGATCTGTAACCATCGGTGAGGAGGGAGAGAGAGGCCGTCTTTTTTAGATCTGGAGAGAGGGTGATAGTGTGAGCAGCAAGTGGGAAGCCCTTAGCAAGAAAGCGCTGAAGCTCCATCCTATATATCTTTTTATACTACTAGTACTAGAGGTGGAGTAGTGGTACAGTAGTTTATATTTTCTCTGCATACAGTACTAGTTAGTCGTGCTTCAAAACTGAAGGGCACGCCATTAAAAAAATAAAGGTCGATAACTAATGCGGCACCTCGGGCCAACGCGTCCAGATCGCATTTTGCACGAGAAATTACACACCATGTTTCGTTGACATGTGGTCCCGTTCCAACATGTCAGTGAGACGACGGTGAGTCCTTCCGAACAGACATGTAGGCCGGGGCGCCTCTTCGTGTATCGTGGCAAACTGGCAACCATCCACCGACTCTTCGCCTTTCCCTCTCGATTTGGAAGTGTTGTCGCACACTCTTCCTCCCTCCTCCATTTGCCTTCACCCTTCCTTCTGCCATTGTTCGATCGTCTTCTTCATGGAGGGAACAGGCCGGAAATGACCCCATTATTCTTGCCCCGATCTGAAAGATGACGTGGTGGAGGAACTCATTGATCGGTGCGACATCATCAAGACCATTCTCGACTCAACTAATAACATCATTACAAGGAACCCAAGGGTCCAGGAGCAGTTTGATCTCCCCTATCTTCTTCGTCGTGACCCTCATGACTGGCGCAAGGACGACGGAGGCCTCGCCTTGTGCAAGTTGATGCCGCTTGATAATGATACGTATGATGTTAAGATGACATCGCTTGTGGGCAAGGCTTGGGCAGGCGCAAATGGAGATTGGGTTGTTTATATTGGGTACAACTGCGAGTGGGAACTTGTGAATGTGTACACTCATCACCGGGTTCCACTTCCAAAAATCTCAGCAGACTACCCAGAGGCTGAGCACACCGGTATTCTATGCACGTTCAAATACGATCATGGTGACTGTTTTTATGGAAGATAGCAATTTGTCGAGTTCCCAACCGCTCTTGGAATTACAGGAACTATGTAGTTTTTGCTATCTTCGACAAGCTTGTTGTCGTCCTTCGTGGTTCGAATGGATGGATATTGCTCAAAAATCAGTTTCTATACACGAATGTGCACGGGCCCTGCGGCAAGGCTTGCCGGGCGTCCGCCAAGATCCTCCGTCATTTCCATTTACTGCCATTCAAGAACAAAGTGTTAACTATGAAGACAAGGCCCCGGCAAGAGGAGCTTGCCGGGAAGGACAAGACCCCGGCAAGAGGAGCTTGCCGGGAAGAACAAGACCCCGGCAAGAGGAGCTTGCCGGGAAGGCCAACAAAGGCATGTCAAGAGACTTGCCGCGACGCGCCGCGCGTCCCGGCAAGACCCGGCGAGCGACAAGCTTGCGGGTGCGACAAGTCAGCGACCGTGGCAAGGCGCTTGCCGCGGCGGCGGTTACCACTCTGCGCTTACGCCCCAACGATCCGATGACGTGTCGCCGCAGATCGCCTCCCGTGCACGTGGCGGGCGGTCAGGCAGCTAAGCGGTGCGAGGTGGCAAGAGAAGATGACAAGGAGGCCATCGTGGCGATCGGTGGCACCCCTAACGGTCGCTTCCTACCTTTAGGCGACCGGATGGGCATTAATGCCCTTGTCCCCTACCGCCGAGTTAGGTAGGGGACATCAGAGACAACAGAGTTGTACCAACCCGCGTTTTACCTTTTTACCCCTCTCTGCGTTGCCACACTGCCGGTGACCCTTTAGACTATAAAAAGGAGGCCCATGCGCACGTAGAAGGGGTTCGACTCATTCGAGACCACAGTATACCCACGCTTTCGAGCAAGAACAAAATACAAACACAAAGCAGCAGTACGAGTTTTATCTCTCCGGAGAGCTCCGAAGCTGGGTAAAATCCCCCGCGCGCTCGACCTCGATCTGCTCTTCTTGCGCCCTCTGCTCCCGGCCGGACCGAGAAGGGGCCCCTGCTCAATAGGTGCTCGTCTCCCCCACGACATCTTTGGCGCGCCAGGCGGGGGGCGTCGAGGTTGTGCGAACCTGATTCGGTCTTCGCGCGCGCTACATCAACATCTTCATCGACATGCCACCGAAGAAGAAGACTTCGGAGGTGGCCGCTCCGTCTACATCGATTCCCCCACCGCCGGAGCAAACGGGTGGTGGGGTAGACGCCGGCGGAGGAGCGGGTGCCGACGGTGGGACTCACGTCGTCACCAGGTCCAAGGACAAGGCCCCGCAAGCTTCGTCAGTACATCGCCGCACCTCCCGAAGTGCAGGATCGACAACGCCATGGTGCTCCCCGGCACCGTACTCGCGTGGAGCAAGGCCGAAGCTGGTGGGTCGCGGGGCGCCAAGGCCAACAAGCGCGTCAAGATGTTGGTACGAAGCGAAGATAATCGCTCGACGAGATGTTGCTCCTTCTAACACTGTTAGAAGTCTGAGCATATCTCGCTCCTCGCGTCGTTTGCCACCACCACCCAAGACTCCAGAGGAAGCGCTGGCCCGAGCCCAGCTGCTTCTAGATTACCCTCCAGCGCCAGATAAGATCGACGACTGAAGGATTACCATTCAAGGCCTCGTCGGCTTCGCCAACGCCGACAAGCCCCGGCAACCGAGCACATCGAAGCCCCGGCAAGACGCTCAGGCGCAAGCCGGCGCCGACAAGACCGCTGGGGGTGCCACTACCGCGCACTCCCCGCCCCGAAGGCCAAGATCGCCGACTCGCCGGGCCAACATTGACACCGACTACACTGCATCGTCGGACCCGCGAGCTCGCCGTGATCAACGCCAAGTTCTCCAAGACCGACGACACGAAGACGCTCGCACTCGCATCGAGCACTGGAGAGAAGCGCGACGTCAGTCTGACCAGCGCACTGGGCCCGCTGTTGATATGCATGCGCCAGGGGAACCAGGCAACTTGCCGTACGCGGTAGGTTGCCCTACGTTCACCCGTGAGCTGCGGTGGGTCCAGTGGCCCAGAACCAAGAACTACAAGCCAGACGTGCCCGAGAAGTACGATGGCAGGATCCATCCGTCGGAGTTCCTCAGCATCTACACCATAGCGGTGCAGGCTGCCGGGGGGCGCGACGAGAAGATCCTCGCCAACTACTTCCCGCTGGTGCTCAAGCCCAACGTCAGATCTTGGCTCATGCACTTGCCGGACAACTCCATTTCTTCGTGGGCGGACCTGTGCCATCAGTTTGTCGGCGCCTTCACAGGCGGCCACAAGCCCCATGGCCAGGAAAGCGATCTTCATTTGCTTGCCCGTATGAAGGAGAACCCTGCAAGAAGACATACGAGATTCAGCCAGTGCAGCGCAACATCCCAGACGTCCACCCTGCCAAGGGTTATCAGCGCGTTTATCGAACATGCGAATCGCGCAGGATGAGGGAGGAGATGGAGATGTGCAAGATTAGAGATGTCAGCGAGCTCTACGCTCTAGCCGACAAGTGTGCACGGGCTGAAGAGGGAAGGAGACTCCCCGGGGAGAACACAGGAGCAGAAGGATCTGATAGTGAGGATGCCCCTCCGGCAAAGAAGAACCGGAGGCGGAATAATAGAAAGAGGAAGGCAAAGGATGTGCTAGTCGTCGAGCAATCCGGCAACGGAGGCGGCGCCGAGAAGGCCAAAGCTGGCGACTCCGGCGAGGCTGTGGTGGCCGCCGATAAGCAGGACGGCTCCGGCAAGCAGTACTGCAAGATCCATCGCACCAAGGGCCATGACCTCCAAGCATGCAAGAAGGTTGAGCAGATGGCAGAGCTACAGAAAGCTGAATATGAGCGTCGCGACAAGGAGAAGGCCCAGGAAGGTGGCGGAGGATCCGGCAAGAAGCGTCCCGTCCGGGGAGGGCGCCGCGGCAGGGCCAAGTAGCGGCAAGGAGACAGACCTCCCCGTGGCCGCGACAAAGACGAATATGAAGATGAGGATGATGAGATGGACGGGGATGAGACCGACGACAAAGAGTTTCAGAAGGCGACGGAGGTTTTGTGCGTTGACGGCGGTGCTTCTCTGCACACCTCTCACTGTCAACTCAAACAGTGGGTGCGGGAGGTAAATGCAGCAGAACCATCAGTCGAATCGATCTCTTCTGCGGTGCTCAACAAGCTTCAGATCCCCGACAGCGAGCTCGAAGAAACTGGTACCTTTCAAGGAATCAACCCGGGAAGGAGCAAGCCGAAGGGGAAGATCACACCGCCAAGGACGCTTTGGCGGAAAGCTGAATTTCAGGACGAGAGAGTCACGTTTGACGTCGCTGATTTCCCATTGCCCTACAATGGGATACTCGGCCGTCCGGCGCTTGCCAATTTCATGGCAGCCTCTTACTACGCCTACAGTGTGCTCAAGATGCCAGGTCCGATAAGTGTCATTTCTGTCCAAGGCGACAAGAAGGATGCACTTATCTGTACCGACAAGATTTACCGGGAAGCAGCAGCCGCAGTAGAGCGCAAACCACTTGCCGCTGAAGCTCCCGGGGGGAAGAAGAAGAAGACCAAGTCCGGCAAGAGTAGCTCTGATGCCCACTCCGGCAAGCGCACCTCTTCGGAGTGCTGCGCTACCATCAAGGACGCACCATCGAGCTCCACCGGCAAGTGCAAAAAGGCAAAGACAGCTTCACCAGAGACCAAGAAAGTGGCCGCCAAGGAGGACGGCACTGGTGGTACTGAGGGAGTCCTGGACTAGGGGTGTCCGGACAGCCGGACTATCAATATCCGCCGGACTCCCAGGCTACGAAGATAGAAGATTGAAGACTCCGGCTCGTGTCCGGAAGGTACTTTCCTTGGCGTGGAAGGCAAGCTTGGCGATACGGATATGTAGATCTCCTACCATTGTAACCGACTCTGTGTAACACTAGCCTCTTCGGTGTCTATATAAACCGGAGGGCTTTAGTCCGTAGGACACAACATGACATCTCAACAATCATACCATAGGCTAGCTTCTAGGGTTTAGCCTCCTTGATCTCGTGGTAGATCTACTCTTGTACTACCCATATCATCAATATTAATGAAGCAGGATTTAGGGTTTTACCTCCATCGAGAGGGCCCGAACACAGGTAAAAACATTGTGCCCTTGTCTCCTGTTACCATCCGCCTAGACGATAGTTCGGGACCCCTACCCGAGATCCGCCGGTTTTGACACCGACATTGGTGCTTTCATTGAGAGTTCCTCCGTCGCCACCGATAGGCTCGATGGCATCTTCAACCATCAACGCTGTCGGTGAGACTTTTCTCCCGGACAGATCTTCAGATTCGGCGGCTTTGCATGCGGGCCAATTCTCTTGGCCATTTGGAGCAGATCAAAAGCTACGCCCGGCCGTCAGTCAGATTTGAAGTTGAACTTCACGGCCGATGACCGCGGAGATTTGATCTTCGACGGACTCGAGCCACAGCCAAGCCCGCCGACTTTGTGGCGATGGGCATGATCTAGCTCGCCACGGACAAGACTTTGAGGTCAAGATTAACCCGCTCCGGCTACTAGCCCGAGCCGATTGCCCATGACAGGGCCGGTGGATAGACGCCACTGGGGCTTCAACATATGCGGCGATGGAGCGAATACCAATCTCGCCCTCGCGAAACTTCGTGATCTCGAGACGCCGGACTCCTCGCCGACTCGAGCCTCCCGCGCCCCGCCAATTAAACCGGATTGGGCACCGGTTATGGAATTCACCGCGCGGACATCTTTTCAAAGACTCGCCTTTTGGCGATATCCTGAATTCTCTGAAGCATCTCTCGCTATCAGAGAATCTGGCGAACTATGGCGGGGCGGTCGGAGTTCGGACGACGAAGAAATTCAGCGCCCACCCACCTCCCACTTTGTAGCCACTGTCGAGGATCTAACCGACATGCTAGACTACGACTCCGATGACATCGACGCTATGGGCGATGATGCCGGAGACGATCAGGACCCAGCGCCCACAGGGCACTGGAAGGCCACCTCGTCATATGACGTCTACATGGTAGATACCCCAAAAGAAGGGGATGGTGAAAAAGCAGCATAGGAAGATTCTCTAAAGAAACAGCCTAAACGCCGACGTCAGCGGCGCCGCTCTAAAAACCGCCACAACAAGAATGAAGATTCCGCACAGAAATAACAATACCCCAGAGAGTGCGAAGACAAACCCTCCAAAGAAGACTCAGCAGAGGATGCGTAGCAAGCCCTCACGAAAGGGCGGCGAAAAAAAAAGGTCGAGGATCACAACTATATACCTCCCTCCAAGACGAAACAAGTTTCAATGACGATTTAACTCGAGGAGCCCGCCGGACAAGAGCTTTTCAAACGCAGGCTCATCGCTACAGAGAAGAAGCTCAAGAAAGAAAAACGAAGCTCAACACAGCGGAAGACGACCAATGAGATGGAGCAAAGTACTCAAGACCGCAGATAAACACGGCAACGCCACCAATCAAGAGCTACCCAAAGCGCAAGCTGCTCCCAGAGTTCGACGAGGAGGCCATAAAGCCTCCACCGTCCAATGGCTCCAGCCAGTCCATCTACGGACCCAAAAAGACAGCCCCAATAAGCAAAGGAACACGTCAAGTGTCCAACGATAGCGCACGCATAAGTACAGGGCGCCAGACACCCACTATGCTTCACTAACGAGGTGCTTGGATCATGAATTCCCAGCAGGGTTTAAACCCATAAACATAGAAGCTTATGATGGAACAATGCACTCGAGTCTGGATAGAAGACTATATATCGATATACATATGGCCGAGGAGATGATCTCCACGCCATAAAATATCTACCCTCAAGCTTAAAGGGCCAGCCCTTCATTGGCTCAAAAGCCTCCTGCAATATACTGTTGGAAGTTGGGAAGAGCTCGAGGAAGCGCTAGAGCAAATTTTCAAGGGACTTATGTCCGCCTCCGGATGCGATGACCTAAGTCACATAACTCAAAAGCCCGGAGAGTCAGCCGAAATTCGGAACAGGTTCCTTACCAAAAGAACCAAATAGTCGATCGTCCGGACGCCAAAGCCTTAGCAGCTTTTAAGCACAATGTCCGAGACGAATGGCTCGCCAGACACCTCGGTCAAGAGAAACCGAGGACAATGACCGCATTAACAAGCCTCATGACCCGCTTCTGTGCAGGAGAGGATAGCTGGCTGGCAAGATGCAACACCAGCGACCCAAGTACATCCGAGATAAGAGATGGAAATGGAAAATCACAGCGCAGAAAAGAACAGCGCCGGAATAAAGAGAAAAGCCCAAAGAACACGGCAGTCAACGCCAGATTTAAAAGCTCACGGCCAAAGAGTAAAACTCAGCCCCTCAAGGATGACAGCGACGAACTGTCTAACCTACACAAAATTTTGGGTCGGATATGTCAAATCCACAGTACCCCCGGAAGGCCCGCAAATCACACCCACAGGGATAGTTGGGTTTTCAAACAGTCCGGCCGACTAAACGCCGAACACAAGGGGCTCGACGCGTCAAGCGAAGAAGATAAACCCCGCCACCAGGGCACCGGAAAACAAAAGACTTTCCCACAAGGGGTCAAAGCAGTAAACTCACTTCATGTGAGGACACGGAAAAACAGTGCGGCACTTTCTAAAAAGAGCTTTGCACGGTCCAGCCTAGCAAACTATAGAGATTGGATATAAAAACCAATCACTTTCGACCACCTGAATTATTCCAGAAGCGTTCGAAACGCGGGAAGGACTCCCCTGATTTTGAATCCGATCATAGACGGATTGCAATTCACAAACGTCCTAATGGACGGAGGCAGTGACTTAAACCTGCTATATTCAAACACAATCCGTCGAATGGGGATAGACCCTACCAAAATTCGACACAGCCGCACTTCCTTCAAAGGAGTGACGCCAGGCCCTTACGCCAAGTCCACAGGCTCGATATTACTCGAAGTCGTGTTCGGATCGCCGAACAACTTTCGACGCGAAAAGTTAATTTTCCATATCGTCCCATTCAAAAGTGCATATCAAGCACTATTGGGACGAAAGGCTTTTGTCCGCTTCAACGCTATACCACATTACGCGTCTCTTACACTTAAGATGCCCGGTCCACATGGCGCCATTTCAGTGCGCAAGTCATTTAAAGACCCCGGACTCGGATAGACGAATCCGGACTCAGCAGGCTAGGGGCTCCCTAGCCGCATACCCTCTCACAAGGGGCTGCGCGCACAACTAACCGCGGTTTCATATAAACCTACCTTTATTTATTTACACTTATTCTTTTGCATATTTTTCGCACGAACTGTTTCTAAAACTAAAGGGTTCCTCTCTTTCTACAGATGAACAACATGCGTATTCGTCCGTGATAACGGGCAAACGGAGACACAGCGCAGACGCAAGAGGGACCCATCGCAAGGATTCTTTTCAGATTAAGACCCTCGTAGACCTTTTTATTACTGTCTCTTGTTGTTAAATCTCCTCGGCTTCTTCCTATAGCCAAGGCGAAGCTGGACGCTTTGGCATCGGCCGTCGAAAGACAATGCCCGCACGGACACAAGGGGCTTAGGGCATAATTCTGCCCGTTATCATAAAGTCCAACACCTTCGGAGTGTTCGGCGTCTCAAGTTGGGCATTATATGCATCAGCTCCGAATCATGTCTTTGGTCAAATGTTGGGTTTGCCTGCTCACGTGTGTTGCTGCCTTACGCTCAGATCATCCGCTAACGCGGCACCGGAGAACTATCGCGATTGTGCCCCGTTCGGCTGGGCGAGCACCTCAAGAGAGAAAGCCGAAAACCGATGTCATGATATAGCGAGAGTCTGGTCAGCCACTTGATCGACTATCGGAATGTTTAGAATTCCCCGCCTTGACAAAGGACCGCTTCCTGGTCAGGCACATACGCACCCCGAATCCGGAGACGTGCGGTGTCATTAGGGGCTATATCGTAGCCCCACCCTCGAGCTCCATTGGCTAAGTGAAAGAAATAAAGCACCATAGTCCGGATTGCCTCGTTCACTACGCTACCACCTCCTTATAACAGGACCGAGACGTCGGATTAAGTGTGAAAAAGCGCTATTTTGCGAACACCGCAGCACCTTGTGCAAGGGGGCTGAAGCCAAAGACTGCATCTTTCAGGTTATACACAAGTATACGTAAACGGCCGCACAGGAGAAGTTTTTACTACTTGGACGCACAAGTATAAAAAGCATTCATACTATAATCATTAATTTACAAGGTATTGCGTTCATTTGAACGTTACATTCTTTGAGCACTGTGCCTCTACTTTACGAGCACAGCGCATGACTTCTCCGAAGTAGTGCTCGGCAGGGAGCCGGATTTCATCCGGACCCTGGGCGGTAACGGCGGTGGCATCCATCTCCGGATAATGCGCTTTTACACATGCCAGAGCCATCCGCGCGCCCTCGATGCAGGCTGACCGTTTCATCTCCTTGATATGCGGCAAGACCCAAGGAACTGCTGCGAGAGGGTCAAGTAGCTCGTCGCTTGGACCTCCTGGCGGACATGGGCCACGACGTCGATCATGGCGATCCGAACGATCTATTTAGTTCGCCCATTCAGCCAATCTGTCCGTCAGAGGAAGAGCACGATCCGGGCTGTGGAATTGAGACCAATACAACTCTTCCGCCTCGTGATCCCCTTGGCTCCGGAAGTGCTTAACGGCATCAGCCGCACTCGCAGCCAAGTCCATGTACGGATCCTCCGAACTCCACAGTCACTCAACTTGAGCGTACTTGGCATCCATAAATCAGCGACGCATAAGAAAAGGCTTGCCAGCCACGATTTCTCCGGCTTGGCGCAGCTCCTCCTTCATAGCCCGCATTGCAGAGCGGGCATCCTTGGCTTCGGCGGTGGCCTTCTTTAGGTCTTCCCGCTCTGATAGGCGCTCCTTTTCAAGAGCCTCGCTACGGTCGGTAGCATCCTTTAATTTTTGGCCAATTGCCACCACCGCTCGCTTAGGCGGTCTTTGCGCGCCTTTTCGCCTTCAACTCTTCGCCGCCCTCGCGGCAGCCGATCACTCGCCGGCTTGCTCCTTAGCTTGAGCAAGCTCAGCCAAGGCTTCCACAAAGCAGCCTTTACTGCCTCAGTATAAACAGCATATAACTTATCGAGGAGGGCTTTAACCCACTCAATAAAGCGGCTGCGGAGAATTTATTTACCTTGCGACTCGTCAAGTCGCCGATTGACAAGTGCGATATCAAGATCTGCCATGTCCAGCTTGTCGACTCGGTTAAACAACCGATCAGTCCGGCCGCCCCGGACTATCCTCCACCAGACGAACGGCGTATTCATTACCCGAGATGTTTAGATTTTCGATCCTCGCACGCTGTCGCTCCGACAACCCACCGAGTCTCGTGGGCTACTATCTATACAGGCGATTTTTATATGCACAACTGTTAAAAACAAACGGTGCGCCATTTTCGCATACCTCAAATCCCGCCAAAGAAGCTCATGGCAGCATCACGCAATCCGCCAGCGGACGAAATCCTTCCAACCACCATACGCATTAACGCACGGTGATCTTCTGAAATGGATGCCCTCTCAAGCAAACTCTTCAGTTCTCCTGGCCGGACTCTGGTGGGTGTTGAACTCTTTGGCCCCTCCGGACTCGGGAATGCCCTCCGCGACGACACTTCGGGCTCGCCTGCCTCATCTGGCGGCGCGGCAGACGGAGGCGTATCGCTCTCCATCATCTCCGGAGGAAGATCCCCCGAGGATGAACTCATTTGAGACGACTGCAGATCTGAACTGCGATATAAATATTTTGGTTACCTACAGAAGCATAAACGAAGGTATTCCCTTATTTTCCTCTTTCATACTCACGGCTCGTTGGAGAGCTGGCCCTTTGGTGAGGATTGTGCGTCCGGATTCTTTCTGGACGCCGGACCCCCCGGTGAGGATTTTTTCCCACGCTTAGGGGATTTGACCTCCGGATCTCCGGAGGCGGTCCTCTTCTCCCTCCAAAGGGAGGGATCCTTGGTTCCCTCCTCTTCGGTCGCCCCTTCGGGCGAAGTATTAGCTCCTTTATCTCCCCCGTCGCCCCCCTCCATGGGCGCAACCTCCAACATTCTGACCAGCACGGGCTCCAGTGCGGTCTCTGGGAGGGGGGCCGGACACCTTATCAGCCTTGATTGCGCCACCCATTCCTGTAAAGAATAAAGGGTTAGGAGACTATCTTCTGAAAGGCATACAAATAGAATGTCCGGGCTTTGAGCTATTTACGTGAGTATCCGGGCGATCGCGGCTTAGTCCCGCATCCTCGGCCAAATCCGGACACGCCACCTGCGGTCCGAAGAACAGCTCGTACATCTCCGAGGGTGTCGCACCCATGAAATGCTGGAGGATACGAGGTCCCTCCGGATTGAAATCCCATAAACGGAGAGGATGACGTTTGCAGGGTAGGAGGTGCCTAGTTAGCATGACCTGCATCACCTTGACCAGGTCAATCTCCCTTGTTTGGAGGTCTCGAATCCGCCTCAGAAGCGCTGGCACGCCCTGGGCGGCCTCTCGGTTGAGCCCTTGGTCGACCCACGACATCACCTGCCGTGGAGGTCCCGGCGGAAAGAGGGCGGCGGCTTTTGCTTGTCGCCCTAGGAACGGTGATGTAAAACCACTCCTACTGCCACAATCTCTGTTCCTCTTGGAAGGAACCTTCAAGCCACGGGGCATCGACCTTCCTGCTTATGTTCGCCCCGCCACACTCCGCTTGGCACCCCCCGATCATCTTCGGCTCCACCTTGAACGTTTTCAGCCACAGGCCGAAGTGGGGGATGACGCGGAGGAAGGCTTCGCAGATAATGATGAATGCGGAGATATGGAGGATGGACTCCGGAGCCAAGTCACGGAAGTCCAGCCCGTAGTAGAATAGGAGCCCCCTCACGAAAGGATCCGTCGGAAGCCTAATCTCGACGGAGGTGAGATGCGAAACGACGATTCGCCGGGCTCGGGGCTGGCACGGCCTGCCCCGGGCAGCAACCTGTGCGAAACTTCGAGGCTGTGCACTTGGCCTCACGCACTTCATTATGTCCTCCTCCGTGACGGAGGAGGGCATCCACCGCCCCGGAGGTCGGAGCCGACATTGTTGTGGATCTGAAGCGCCAATCAAGCTCTAGGTGTTGGAACCGGGAGCAGAGGAAAAGATTCGATGCGAGGTTGAAAGACAAGGACAGGCCTTGGTCCTCTTATAAAGGGGAAGAAATACCAAGGGCCGCTCCGGACCGCTTGGGATTCCCCTCGATAGAGGAGGCGTGGCGATGGGAACGGTTGGGTTACCCACGCACGTATTGATGAGAATCCCGGAATAAGGGGAACACGATCTCTGCTTCGACAGGACGTGCCAAGGAAACCGCTTCGCTAAACGTGCTGATGTGGTGCTGTAAATCAAACAAAGGCTTGGTGCCGGTGTGATGTCACGCCGCATAATACGTCAGCAGATTGGATCTGTGTATATGTTTTATTCTCTCTATGTTTGGAATGTGGAAATTATTTTGGAGAGCCGGACACTATCCTGGTGTTCATTATCTACTCCGGATTATTCAAGGGAGGAACCCGCCTTGCAATGCCGAACATTATGCACGCCGGACTTATCGCCATTGAAAACTGGTTCAGGGCTAATGAGGAGTCTCGACTAGGGGTGTCCGACAGCCGGACTATCAATATCCGCCGGACTCCTGCACAACGAAGATAGAAGATTGAAGACTCCGGCTCGTGTCCGGAAGGTACTTTCCTTGGCGTGGAAGGCAAGCTTGGCGATACGGATATGCAGATCTCCTACCATTGTAACCGACTCCGTGTAACCCTAGCCTCTCCGGTGTCTATATAAACCGGAGGGCTTCAGTCCGTAGGACACAACATGACATCTCAACAATCATACCATAGGCTAGCTTCTAGGGTTTAGCCTCCTTGATCTCGTGGTAGATCTACTCTTGTACTATCCATATCATCAATATTAATCCAGCAGGACGTAGGGTTTTACCTCCATCAAGAGGGCCCGAACCTGGGTAAAAACATTGTGCCCCTCGTCTCCTGTTACCATCCGCCTAGACGCACAGTTCGGGACCCCCTACCCGAGATCCGCCGGTTTTGACACCGACAGGTACCTTCACCATCAGTGCCACGCTTGACCCTAAATAGGAAAGCGCGCTCGTTGCTTTCCTGCGGGCGAATGTCGATGTGTTTGCATGGTAACCATCTGACATTCCCGGTGTTCCCAGGAAAGTAATTGAGCACCACCTTGCCGTCTGTCCTCACGCGCGGCCCGTCAAGCAGAGAGTCAGGAAGCTAGCGGTAGAACGCCAAGAGTTCATTGTAGAAGAGATCAAGAAGTTGGAAGCAGCTGGCCTCGTCCAAGGAGTACTCCATACAACGTGGTTAGCCAATCCAGTAGTCATGCGCAAGGCGAGCGGGAAGTGGAGGCTTTATATTGACTTCATGGATGTTAATAAAGCTTGTCCCAAAGATCCATTTCCCTTGCCGCGCATTGACCAGATTGTCGACTCCACGGCAGGATGTGATCTGCTTTCATTCCTTGATGCATACTCAGGATACCACCAGATTTTCATGGCAGAAGAGGATGAAGAGAAAACCGCATTCATTACTCCATGTGGCACGCATCGCTTTGTACTGAATGCCTTCGACTAAAGAATGCTGGTTCAACATTTGCAAGAGTAGTCAGTCATGCTTTTGAGCCACAGCTGCACAGGAATGTAGAAGCATACATGGATGACATAGTGGTCAAGAGCAAAGACAAAGAAACTTTGGTTCAAGATATGGGAGAAACTTTTGCAAATCTACGCAAGGTCAATCTCAAGTTGAACCCCGAGAAGTGCGTGTTTGGAGTTCCTTCCGGCAAGCTTCTCGGGTTCTTTGTGTCCCAGAGGGGGATTGAAGCCAACCCCGACAAGATCAAGGCCATCGAGCAGATTGAAGCCCGAAGCCAAGGATGTGCGAAGGCTTGCCGGCTGTGTTGCTGCTCTCAGTAGGTTCATCTCTAAGTCCGCTGAGCGCGCCCTGCCATTTTTCAAAATTTTGAAAAAGGCAGGTCCAATGAATTACCAACTTGTAACGCCCTCGATGCGGCTATATCTCCCACGTGTCGAAGCACGACTTAGAGGCATAACCGCATTGAAGGCAATGTCGCAAGTGAGGTAATCTTCGCACAACCCATGTAATACATAAGGGAAAGAGATACATAGTTGGCTTACAATCGCCACTTCACACAATTACATGAATAAAGCATTACATCATCCAGATACAATCAAGGTCCGACTACGGAACCAAAATAAAAGAAGAACCCCAAATGCGACAAAGGTCCCCGATCGACCCCAACTGGGCTCCACTACTGATCAACTAGAACGAAACAACACAAAGGGCAAGATCTTCATCGAGCTCCTCCTTGAGCTTGGTTGCGTCACCTGCTCAGTTTCATCGGCACCTGCAAACTAGTTTTCGAAGTATCTGGTGAGTCACGAGGACTCAGCAATCCCATTACCATGGGTATCAAGACTAGCAAAGCTTAAGGGGTAAGGAAGGGGTAAAGTGGTGAGGTTGCAACAGCGACTAAGCATAATATGGTGGCTAACATACGCAAAGAAGAGCGAGAAGAGAGCAAGCGGAACGATCGTGAAGCTAGCAATTATCAAGAGGTGATCCTGAACACCTACTTACGTCAAACATAACCCAAAAACCGTGTTCACTTCCCGGACTCCGCCGAGAAGAGACCATCACGGCTACACACGCGGTTGATGCGTTTTAATTCGGATCTGGTGTCAAGTTATCTACAACAGGACATTAACAAATTCCTATCTGCCACATAACCGTTGGCACGGCTCTCAAAAGTTTATACCCTGTAGGGGTGTCCCAACATAGCCCATGACAAGCTCTCGCGATCATCGAAGGAATAGACCTTCACCCAGGAAGACCCCATCAGTCTCGGAATCCCGGTACATCAAGACATTTCGACAATGGTAAAACAAGACCAGCAAAGCCGCCCGATGCGCCGACAATCCCGATAGGAGCTGCACATATCTCGCTCAGGGCAACACCGGATGAGACATCCTACGAGTAAAACCAGACTCGAGTTGCCCGAGGGGCCCCGCATCTACTCGGTTCGAACCAGCACTTAGACAAGCACTGGCCTGGGGGCTAAATAAAGATGACCCTCGGGTTGGCCACCCAAGGAAAGGTATAGGTGGTGGTGAGGCAAATGGTAAAACCAAGGTTGGGCCTTCTTTGGACAAGTTTTATTCAAAGCGAACCGTCGGGGGTCCCATAAATCACCCGACCGCGTTAGGAACGCAAAATCCAAGAACATAACACCGGTATGACGGAAACTAGGGCGGCAAGAGTGGAACAAAACACCAGGCATAAGGCCGAGCCTTCCACCCTTTACCAAATATATAGATGCATTAATAATATAAGAGATATTGTGATATCCCAACCAAAATCCTGTCCACCATGGAGCAATCTTCAACTTCACCTATAGCTAGCAACGCTATAAGAGGGGCTGAGCAAAGCGGTAACATAGCCAATCAACGGTTTGCTAGGAAAGGTGTCAAAGGTTAGAGGTTCATGGCAATCTGGGATGGCTTGACAAACAGGTAATAGGTAGCGCAGCATAGCGATAGAACGAAGCAACTAGCATAGCAATGATAGTAGTGAGATCCAGGGTAGCGGTCATCTTGCCTGAAATCCTGCTAGGAAGAAGAACGAGTCCATCAAGAAGACAAACGGACGCAGTCGAACGAATCCACACAATCGCAACATTACCGGGACCAACAAGCAACACCGGAAAGAAACAAACAACATGGTAAACACACAAGCATAAATATGGCATGATGCACAATCAAGTATGATGCATGTCCGGTTTAATGAGGCATGGCATGGCAAAGTGCAACAAACAATGCTACAAGTTAAGTGGAGCTCAATATGCAACAAGTTGCATATTGACAAAACACCACAACAAGTTATTTAGTTCGATCTCATTTATGAACCCAACAATATTAAATGTTGATTAACATGGCAAGGGGTGTAGCAAAAGTAAACTAACTATTTAGTCAAGTTTAAATGAGGCCGGAACAACAAACAACAATTTCCGGAAAATCCTCATATGCAATATATGAATTTTCTACTGTTCTGCCCTAAACCATATTTTAAAGTTGTTAAACAGGAAAATAAAGTGGACCATGTTAATCTAGGCATTTTTCCACCCCATTTACATATAAAGAACATTTAAAACCGAGCTACGGTTATTTAGTTATGAAATAAATCATTTTAACATGGCATTTAGCAAATTTAAACAAACAACATTTTAAATATTTTAAACATGGATGAAAGTGGCATATTATGAAACTAGATGAAAAACTAAGCATTTTACATATAAAGTTTGCTTTAATCCAATGCACCGTTGTGGAGTTATTATATGCATGATGTTGAAGGACTTTTCTGTAAAACAGTTAATTCGCTGGATAAAGGCTAAATCACATATCAGGAAGAAAACGTACGCGGGCCGAATCTGCAGCCTGGCCCAACAGGAGAAAAAAAAGGAGGGGCGCTGGGGCTTCTCACCCAGTGGGCCTTGGCCCGGTCGGTGGAGAGGCCGAGCGAGGCCGGCTTGGCTTGGGGCTGGGCCATGCGATGCTGGGCTGGACCCGGTCGAGCGAGGCGCTCGTATGTTGGGCTCGATGCAGGAAAACAGGGGCAACGGCGGCGGCATGTCAGGGTCCGCCCCGGCGGCGGGGGCTCTCGAGCCGAGGCGAGGCTGAATGGGACGAGGGGTCATGGATCCGGCGGATCCCGGGCGGATCCGACGACCACGGCGCCGGCGGCGGTCATCCAAGGCGGCGGCGCAAGTCCCTGGGGCAGAGAGGGAGAGAGACCTGGTGAGAGAGCGTCAGGAAAGGGAGAGAGACAGGGGAGGCGAGGAGCGGGACGAGGGCTCGCCTGGGGCTGCTGCTGCTGGTCTCAGGCGCGTGAGCAGGGAGGAGCTCGACGGCGGCGGCTCGCCGGGGCGGCGGGTCACGAGGAGGAGTGGCGAGCACGAGGGAGCAAGATATTCACGGGGCCTCTGCTTGCGGGAGGCTGGGAGCGAGGCTTCGGGCGCTGCTACTTGCGATGGGGTCGAGGAGGAGGCAGGGCTGGGTAGCTGGCGCCGACCGGCAGCGCGGTAGCGAGGCCAGGGACGAAGGGGTTGGAGAGGAAGGGCACGGGGGGCCCTGGAGCTCCGGTGGCTTGCGGTCGAGATGAAGCAGAGGCAGGTGAGGAAGGTTGCCTCGATCCAGATTGGATCAAGCGCTGCGACAGGCTGCGGGTGGCTCGGCGCTGGATGGGTGTGCGGTGGAGGTAGAGAGTGGAGGCGCTGGGTTGGGGCATTGGGGATCCCGAGGAAGATGTGGCGGCGGCGGCGCGAGGGACAAATGTCCTAGATTTTAGGGTTAGGCAGTATATATAGCAAGGATTTGGTTTGGGGCTATTTCGTCCCTCCGATCGAAATCGGACGGTCGGAAAAAATAGGCTAGGGAGTTGAAATAAGAAAACGGGGACGTTTTGTAGATGTTTGGGGATGATCCGGACCCACCGGTGACGACTGTTCAGTTCGGGTTCGGGGCAAGTTTTCGGACGCGCGCGAGGGGTTTGAGTATTGTGCAAAGAGGGTCAAACGGTCGGCAACAACAGAAGGGTCGGTCTGAGAAAGGTCAACAGAGACGAAGAAGAAGCGGCAACTAACAACGGCTATGAGGTTTTATGAAAACATGCAAATGCAATGCGCATGATGCTAAGAGATGAGATGCATGACATGAACAAAATGCAAAACGAAAGACAAAAACCCAACCACGGAGAAAATAAAATATCGCATCTCCGGAAAAAGCAGGAGTTGGAGTTACGAAGATGGAAAACTACATCCGGGGTGTTACACAGCAGCCGCGGCAAGCGAGTCCAGCGACAAGCAGGGGGCTTCTCCGTCAAGCTCTGGTCCCGACAAGGATGAATCTGGACAGAGCAAGAAGAGAAAGTTGGTTACTGGCGACTACTTTCCGGTAGAGCTCCCCGAAGCCGCCACCAAGAAGGTCCCCAGGATAAACACAGAAATTGCTGAGGAGTAGTCTGCGCCGACAAGCCCTAGGG
This sequence comes from Aegilops speltoides, assembly GCA_021437245.1. Lineage (NCBI taxonomy): Eukaryota > Viridiplantae > Streptophyta > Magnoliopsida > Poales > Poaceae > Aegilops > Aegilops speltoides. Next base: position 96,367,099 of record CM038141.1, on the reverse strand, counting down.
CTTGTTTCGTTGAAGCAGAGGCTCCCGACAAGCTGTGTCCCTACACGCTTGCCGGGGAGCATCACGCTCCGGCAGGATCCCAGATTCTTGCCGTAGAAGCGGATGTTCCCGCAGCAGCGTTTGCGCATCAAAGAAGCATAAGCCTTGCCGGGACAGAAACGACAGAAAAGCTAAGTTGCCAAAGTTTGAGCACAGTCAGTTTTAAAATTTTTAAGTTATACTCCTTGAACGACCGTGCCTTGTATGGAAAACCTGTGCGTGGAGGAACCGGTTCGTGGCTAAGTTGCGCCCTTACTTTGTTTCGAGTCCGCTCAACAATGAAAGTGTGCTGCGACTAGCCCCAACAAGGTTTCTTGCCGGAGACAACACCGCCAGCAGGCTGCTGATGTTCCGCACTCAGCAATCGCAGCAAGCGTGTTTACACCGGCAAGTTCCCTAAAAGCGTAAGGGTAAAAACATACAAGGGAGGGAATCAAATAAAGGAGATAACATAGCAAGCATTGCCCAGGATAAAGTTATATTACAAAAGTAACTTGTTACGGCGCTGTCTAAATGCAGCGACAAGGAAAGAAAAGAAGGGCGCGCCGGCACCTGGACCCCGGCAAGCCAGTGTTGCCGGGTGCTGCGAGTACCAAGATTCATCCACGGCAAGCCAGAGTTGCCGGGGGCTGCGATATCAGATAAGTCTTTCGTCCCTCATCATACATCCTCTTATGGACTGGGGGATGCGATACCGCGTTTCTTCCCAAAAAACTGTCGTGCTCCCTCAACTCTAGGCCCTGAGGCTCGTTCCCGGGGCCATGTTTGGTCGTAGTCGCGGCAGCAAAGGGATGAAACAAGGAGGCCGCACCCACCTCGTTCCCGCCTCCGTCAAAGGCGCGAGAAGGGTCGAGTGACGTGGGAAGGCGGCAGGGCCTGTTGCCGGGAGATGAAATGTCTGTCCGAGGGATACCAAGGATTTTCTCCTTGGCGTGGGTTCAACCCGCGAGACAAATAACCCGGCAAGCATCCCCTTTTCATTAAAAAAACATCCCACTCAGGTACAGTCCATAGAGGATGAAAAACCTGAAAGAGAGGATTACAAGTTTTAAATGCAGCTAAGGCCCGAAGGCTTACAAATAAAAAAGATAAGATGCCCGTAATCCCTTTCCTGTCCCTCTCTTCAGGAGGTAGGTCAAGGGGGCGAAAAGGGCAAAAGGGGCACCTAGGAGAGCTACAGGTGCCAGAAGACACCAAGAGAACATCCCGGGGGCCGTCTGAAGGCTGGACGGTGATGGCGGCACCGGAAGCGGGGCTCGAAGACGGGGCGACAGGACGTCAGCACGCTGTCGAGGGCACTACGCCCTCGTACTCCGACTTGACGGCCTTGTCGCCAGCCCTCTTCCCCTTCTGCAGCCTCCCTACGCCAGCCGCCCAAGGAGACGACCCCGGGGAGTTCAAGGAGCCGGCGACACGGATGATGGGGTCGCCGGTGTCGCACGAAGCGGTGCCCGACACCTAGTCGGGCCCGCCATCCCGCCGCCCTCTACCCTCGTCGTCGATGTCGCTCTCCTCCTCGTCACTCTCGCTCGAGGGGGAGTCTTCGCTGTCGGAGGAGCTGTCCACGCAGCACTTCGCCCGAGTGCTGAAGTCCCCGAAGACCTTGACGGAGAGGAGATCGCCCTCCATTAACTTAAAATGGAGGGTAAACCCCGCCATCAGGCTGTGGATACGGGCGAACGGCTTCCACCCGCGATCAAGATACATCACATTAGGGGCTCGGAATACAACGCGGACTCGCGTACCGCTGATCCCACAGCCCCTCATGTGCAGTCTCAGTGTCTCGGCGGATCCAACTCCATCGCGCTCGCAAACGGAGCTGGAAGCCGGAGGCGACGACAAGGCGCCCGGCGCAGCCTGACGAAGAACTCGCAAGGGTCGTCCCCTGTATGGACCGCCAGGGGGAGAGGAACCGCTGGCAGAGGCGGAGATGGTGCGCCGCCCCGTCCGCCTCTTCCCCGAACGCCTCGACCTCGTCCTCGACCTTGTCCGCGACCTCGCCCCCTCCCTCTTCCCCTTATGGCTGGCTCTGCCACCACGAGCGCGGGATAGGAAGGTGTGCACTGTCTGGCGGCGACCCTCGCCGCTACCGATGAAGGGCCGGGGTTCCCTTTCTCCATGGCGAATGAGAGAAAGGGGAGCAGAAGCTGAAGAAAGGAGGAGATGGGAGAGTGCGGGCTTCTGCGCTCCCCTTCCGCTCTTTAAAGGAGCGAGGTGGGGGCTCGGCCGCCCCGCTCAGCGAATCAAGGCAAGGGAGGAGCAGGGAGTCGGGGCCGACCCGCTGCCTTTGCTCGCAATGGCCCAGTTTCCCACTTCCACGGCCCACGACCCCAAGCGCATCGGAGCCGCGTGGCGGGGATGCAGAACCGAGGCGACGGATGAGGCAACCTCGCCCCGCCCCATGATCACGGGGGGTGGACGGCTCGAAAATCATGCACGCCACCCACGTCACCCACGACGCCGCGATTGACGCGTGCCCTTACGAGAGGACGCGGTGGATACGGAGTGGATTTGGTTTGGACCTGTGCCGCGTGCGTTCGTGCCTGTTTTGGGCTCCGCCCAACAGCGCTTCGGCACCGTGTATGGCCCAGCCGGGGATCCTGTCGGTGTACTAAAGTAGGGTACCTTAGTACCCGAACTTGTGCACGGCAATGCAGCGCCAGCGGCAAGGCTTGCCGGGCGTCGCCAAGATCCTCCGTCTATTTCCATTTACTGCCATTCAAGAACAAAGTGTTAACTATGAAGACAAGGCCCCGGCAAGAGGAGCTTGCCGGGAAGGACAAGACCCCGGCAAGAGGAGCTTGCCGGGAAGAACAAGACCCCGGCAAGAGGAGCTTGCCGGGAAGGCCAACAAAGGCATGTCAAGAGACTTGCCGCGACGCGCCACGCGTCCCGGCAAGACCCGGCGAGCGACAAGCTTGCGGGTGCGACAAGTCAGCGACCGTGGCAAGGCGCTTGCCGTGGCGAAGCCACCACTCTGCGCCCACGCTCCAGCGCATCCGACGACGTGTCGCCGCAGGATTGCTCCTGGTGCACGTGGCGGGCGGCTGTGCAGCTAAGCGGTGCGAGGTGGCAAGAGAAGATGTCAAGGAGGCCATCGTGGCGATCGGTGGCGCCCCTAACGGTCGCTTCCTGCACTGTTGGGGCGACCAGACGGGCATTAAATGCCCTTGTCCCCTGCCGTCAGAGTTAGGTATGGGACACTGTAGACAGCAGTTGTACCAACCCGCGTTTTTACCTTTTTACCCCTCTCTCTGCGTTGCCACCTGTCGGTGACCCCTTTAGACTATAAAAAGGAGGCCCATGCGCACGTAGAAGGGGTTCGACTCATTCGAGACCACAGCATACCCACGCTTTCGAGCAAGAACAAAATACAAACACAAAGCAGCAGTAGGAGTTTTATCTCTCTGGAGAGCTCCGAAGCTGGGTAAAATCCCCCGCGCGCTCGACCTCGATCTGCTCTTCGTGCGCCCTTCGCTCCCTGCCGGACCGAGATGGGGCCCCTGCCCCATAGGTGCTCGTCTCCCCCACGACAAATGTGTACTGTGATGCAATTCAACACGAGGGTCTTGTGTTTGCTTCCACCACTCATGGCATTGTTTTTGCATGGGATCCTCGTAGTTTCGGTACGTTTGTCTTCCAATGTAATTATAATTGTTTCATCCACATGCAAGCGGGTTAGCAAGTTTACCTTTACTAATTAACCTTCTTCTTGTGTTTCCAAGGTCCTCTAAACATTCCACCACCTATGCTTGAAAAATTTTATAACCAAGGGGGAGATGACGATGGTGATGATCACAAGCATGAGGACGAGCAGGGCCCATATACTCAGTGACACCTGGCAACTTATTCTGATGGATCACCCCTTCTTTTCTGTATACAGCCCACTACTGATGTTACTACTAAGGAAGTAGGTGTTGTCTCCCATGTCGCATCTCCGGACCTATTCCAACACCCGTTGCATGGTATTCGGGATAGATACTAGTGTGCTAGCGCCAACACCTTCTCCCGGGTATAGAATTGATAGTCTTGGATAAAACTATCCAATGATGGTGAAAGGCGATCCAATGAGAAGCAACTGTATCTATACCTCGGACATTTCGGTGGTTCCCTACCCTGGTACTGATATAGTAGGCCGCTTCAGCCTGGATGATCAGTCCTGCATTGGTCTCGAGATCGACAATGGATGGCCCTTCCCAGAGAATCACTTGTGGTTCAAAGCAAGCGTTTCCAACGTTGAGGATTGGTTGAGTTGAAGTTCGTTTCATTGCTTGTTATTTGTGGTGTGATGAAAACTTTAGTATTTATAATGTATCCTCGTTGTCGATGTGGATTGATGACCTGTTGTATGTAATAAAATGATATGCAAATAATAAACTTACTAAATTTATGAATGGCTTTCGAGTCACTTCTCTAAGTGAGTGCTGCGATGAGGCAAAAATATATTTTCCGAATACATAATTGTATGTGCATTGCAACAAGTTATTGAATGAGGCCAATCAACAATAGTAGTACACTATTTGAACTAGCTTCACATGCTTCGCATGTCGAGCGGGTGTTTTTACTGTCGCCATATGTTAATGTGTTCGCTGTATGTAACCAGCACCTCGAATCCTCGATACTACTACTATATAAGTAGAAGGAGTAGAAGGATGGCATGGGCTAGAACAAGCATTCACATCCAAGAGTACGGCACACGCCACCAGCACGACTTCCATCTGACACCATATTTCTTGGAGTCCGTGCTACAACAATCTCTTCAACCTCATTGTTTCTCTAACTCAGCCATCGCGCGGCGGGCGAGGTGGGGGTTTGTCGATAGTCGGTTTCCTCAATTGCGGTCCCACTTGTAAGGCCAACTCCAATGCACGACCCCGAACGCACCTCCATTTTGCCTGGATTCTGTCTGTTTGGGTAGGGCAATGGGGCTGTGTTCGGGCCATTTCTCGGATGCGGTGGCCGTGCGCCGAACACGCGGACGCATCCCGGCCGCGAACATTTTTCTTTGCAAACACATATCTTTTTTCATCATAGATTTTTTTGTTACATGGAAATACATCACAAAAATTTTGACTAGAAAAGCAAGACCAAAGAAAACAAGAACCACAAGAATACATTTTAGAAGATATCCAACTTCCATAACTGCTCCTGTAAGTTGGATTAGTGCCTTCTTGATGCCTTCATTGTTGATCTACGGAGGCTCGATCTTGCGTGCTTCTTTATTCTTCGAGTGTAAAGAAGTAGACGTTGCTTCCTCGCATCTAGTCTCATGTCTAGCCTCTATTCTATCAACAAGTGCACTATTCTCATCTCTAGCCTCTATGCTAGCTAAAAGTGCTAGAACATCTACTAAATTGCGCTCTATCAATATATCAATGTACCCTTCTTCCCAATACCAAAACTTGCATCCATTCTACATAATAAAATTTTAAGTTAGCACAACTAGTCTAATCCGAGAGCACAACCGAAGATTTGTTCGGGTTCTTCCTCCTTTTGCCGACACGTGGGACATTCAGCATCCAGGTCATGTCATGCAAGAAAGTAGAGTGGTAGTTGAAGCCACATGATGTGCATCTTGGCTAAGACTGTAAATAGAATCTTACTACACTTGAGTAACTCCAATAGCGGCCACCGAAGATCTTTATTGGATTTGTTTTTCATCACAAGCATGTCGAGGTGAAAGATGTGCAGGTTTAGTGGGTCCTCTTGTGTTTTCACTGACATGTGGGACTGCATATGAGCAAACAGATGATGGGCTCCGCACGTCCACTGGCTGCCTGAGAAGAGAGATAGAGGAGGGTTGAGCACGGACTCCAGGAAATTTGTTCTATGTAACCAGCACTTCGATATAGGATCGATATAGTGGGGTGGCATGGGCCATAACTAGCATTCACGTCTAGCACTACGGCACACGCCACCCACACGAGTCCCATCCGACACCAATTTTCTTGGAGTCCATGCTACAACCATTTCTTCTCCCTCCTGTTTTCTCAGCCATCGCGCGGTGGGCGGGGTGGGGGTTTGCCGATAGTCGGTTTGCTCAACAGCGGTCCCACTTGTAAGTGAAAATTCAACACCGCACACATTCCCCCTTGAGCGGCGTGCTGGACCAACCGTGTGGGGGTGTGACACGAACACGGCAGGCTTTTCCTTTTGAACTTGTAACTTGTAAAATTTGGTTCTGCTCCATGGCGCGACCGATAGATAGAAATAACGACTTTCCCTAGGGTAATGAGAAGTTTGGTTCTTGCGCGGTTCATGCATGGAGTACGTACGAAAATTATGAAGTTGATGCAAAAGTTAAGATAATTACTAGTAGTACCATATACTACTACATGGATTTGTCAGAAAGATAAAAATACATACGGATCCATCAATGACATCCTCACGCCCTAGTGCACCGGGTCACCAACTGACGTGTGGGGAGCAGCGGCGTTGGCGGTGAGCTCAACGTGCTTCTGAACAATGCCGTCCAAGGTTGCCCTACGGTCCAAGAAGTCCAGCATCCTATCATCCTCCTCTTTCATGTAGTAGTACTTGTGGATGATTTGCGCATAGATGTGGGTGATTATGTCGATGGTGTTTTGCTGCGCCAGGAGCTGCGCGGCGTGCGTGACCTCGAGGTGGACATTCTCCAGCGCGATGACGGGCAGTCGCAGGGCAACCAGTGCGTCGATGAGGTTGTCACCATAGTGGCCATTGAGGGTGGCAGGCATCACAGAGCCTGGGCGCGTCGGCTGGAGGCGTACGTCAAAGTCGTCTGCGAGCTTCTTGACGACGGTGAACTTGTCGAGGAAACCAACGACGACCTCGTCGAACAAGGAGACGAAGCTGTGGTCCAAGCGGCCCCTCGCCCTGGCGGCCTCAAGCACTACCTAGAGGCGTTCCTCGGTGCCGGGCCGCAAGCCGGCATCGTGGACCATCTGGCACAGCCTGGTGATGCTCGCGCTCATCGCCTCCATGGCTCTAGCGTAGCTTCTTCAACTGATCTTGCGATTCGAGTGATCACTCTTGTCCTTGGTTAGCGTGCTTGGTGCATAGGATTTCGTACTACTCCCTCCGTCTAGGTGTGTAAGTCATCTTGCGAAAACCAAATAATCCCAGAACACTTATGCGCGGTGCATTAACTTCTACCTCGTTTCTTTTTTCTTGATATATCAACTAATAAGAGATTTGGGGTGTGCATGCTTTTAATGATTTGGGGTCAGTTCATTGCATGCAATGCTATTAATTAGCAAACAAACATTAAGTTCTCTCATTTTCCCCTCCTTCTTGGTCACGGTGCACAACCTAAGATGACTTACTCACCTAGACGGGGGAAGTAGATTGGACTAACGGGGAGCCTTAATATGAGAAGTGCAGACTGCATTGAATTCATGTGCGTGTTGGCCATCTACTCCTCGGCCCTCTACTGCACCTGCCTTTGGCTGTATGATAGGTGGGCCAGCCATCCGTTGGGCCCACGTGTCATTCACCCAAAGGCAGTTGCAGTAAGTCAAGGAAGTTGCGTCCCCCTCCGTGCCAGTGCAGTATAGTCATCTCACCAGACCTCTAGTTGGGGCCAAACAAGAGAAGTTTGATGCTTACTAGTTTATTGGTCCCCTTTGCATTTTGCGCCAAGTTTTGACCTTTGATTTAACTAATAAAATGTTAATTCATGTAAAAAAATTGTTGTGTAAGTCACCTTACGAAAACCAAATAGTCCCAAAACACTTAGGCATGATACATTAACTCCCTCCTCGTTTCTTATTTTGTGATATATCAACCAACGAGAGATGTGGGCCGTGCATGCTTTCATTGACTTGAGACTACCAAACATGACATGCACTGTTTAGTTCATTGCATGTAATCCTATTAATTAGCAAAAAGACATTAAGTTCTCTCGCCAATAGGAATAAGACAATACACCATGTATTTATTTACAGAGGGAGTAGTACATTTTTTGTGACATGCATTACTAGATATTGCTAGTCAAATACTAAAATCCAGATGGACGTGGTAGTACTCCTAACTCCAGACGGTGGTGCTACTAGTACTAGTAGTAGTAGTACCAATGTAGTACTAGCACTGTACTACCCGTTGGTCAAATTATTACATGCTACTCCTCACAATGAAGTGACACGATCCTGCATCAGAATAATCATCATGGTTGTAGAGTTAGCCTGCTTACAACTAGCCATGTTCGACATAATTTCCCATGCGTAGATGCACCTGCATTGCACGGAACACCAAGATTGGGAGTGGATGGCGCCGGCAGCGGCCATCGCGCCAGAATTTCCATGGCCTTCTAGATGTGGTGGGCAGGAGATAAGGCTGATTGTGAGAGACAAGGAGTTGTTTGTAAATAGGGAACAAGTTCGGGCATCTTTTTGCAAAAATGGAGAAGTTTGGTTTGTATGCGTCAGATCTAGATCCGACGGCTATTGGTGAAAGATGGGAGGCACAACATCATCACCAACTCAGGACCTGTTTGATTCGCGGGATTTTGAAAATGCACGAATAGGACACGACAATATTACAAGTTTCAAACTAATATTACAAATATTAGAAGTAATGTTGCACCTACGAAGAGGGAATTACTAGGAAGTTTACATAAGAACTTTTGTTACTTTTGGTGGATGCAGCATTATCGTACAGACTAAAATCCACCACCCTGACAGGTCAATAATGGGCAAATAAGTTTTCGAGTCGCTGGCCACTTGATGGTTCAAAAACAAATTCAGCTTCTGTGGAGACTTTGTCATTTAGGCTTAGACTCTTGCGGTGATCAGCACGCCATTCATTGTTGCGCCAGTGAACGCCTAACCTCATTACCTTGAGCACACTTACCTCGAGAACAAAGAACCTGGCCAATTTAATCTCAGATGTGCTGCCTCGGTAGTCGATCAAATCAATTTCTGTCAGATGGAGATCAAGGCAGTCGATGAGATTGTTATAGTGCAACACATCTTTCACTTTCGGGTCTTTTTTATCTTCAAAAGAAGAGAACATATTAGAGCAGCTGGCTGTATAAGACTGCCATGTCATCAAGAGGTACCAATATCATTCGCTCATACGATAGGGTTGGCTGGCTAGTGATATTTTTTCACTCTCTCTCTCTCTCTCTCTCTCTCTCTCTCTCTCTCTCTTTTTGTTTCCTCTCATTTAACTAGGAGCACGTGAAGAGCTTGGGCATTTGTTGTCTTCCACTATGTGGCCGATGCCATATTTCGCAAAAGTATGCCACATAATACGCATCGATGTCAAATCAAAAGATTTTTGCACCGCTCTCGCGATGTGAGAGAGTTGGCACCGCTGTGCACACAGACCCACATGTATAAACAAATAAATCAAACCAACTACACCAGCCTCTCACTCTCCCAAACAAGTGTTTTTTATTGCCTCAGTCCTCTCTCTCTCTCCCACGCAAGTGTTTTTCATTGCGTGAGTTAATTTGGCACCGGAGCAAAGTAGGTGGTCCAGATTGGGGCACCAAGTGAGAAATGGAGGGGCATCGATGCCAAATGCATCACAAGTGAATTTGGCACGTGTTTTGGCCTACATAGCCCACTTTTGTACTCCCTCCATCCCAAAATTCTTGTCTTAAATTTGTCTAAATACGGATGTATCTAGTTACATTTCAGTGTTAGATCGTATCTAAACAAATGTAAAACAAGAATTTTGGGATGGAGGGAGTACTACCTCGTATTTAGTATAAAATTTTGACCATAATTTACCTAAGAAAATGCCAACGCATGTCACTAAAAATTAAACCATTTGAAATTATGTTCAAATACGAATCCAATGATATAGTTCTTAGTGACATGCATTAACATTTTGTCAGTTAAATCTATGGTCAAATTTTGATACTACAAAATAGGAAGAGTAAACCAGGACGGAGGTAGTACTTGCTCTTAGGGTAACCATAGAGTTACTAGAGTAGTCTAAGTTACTTTCCACTATGACTAGCCTAGGCTACTATAGTCGTACAACAAAAAAATAATGCAGGTGATCACGTGAGAAAAAATACTAAAAACATTTATTTCGGTGCAGTGTGTAGATGCAATTTTGAACACTACACTTGTCATCGTATGATAACCCGCAAGTATACGGGATAGTTGTAGCCTCTTTCGATAAGTAAGAGTGTCGAACCCAACGAGGAGCTAAAGGTAGAACAAATACTCTCTCAAGTCCTACCGGCCACTGATACGACTCTGCGCACTCTTGACGTTCGATTTACCGAGAACAAGTATGAAACTAGAAGTACTTTGTAGGTGTTGTTGGATAGGTTTGCAAGATAATAAAGAGAACGTAAATATAAACTAGGGGCTGTTTAGATAAAGAAGTAAATAAAGTAAATATAGCGAGTGTGGTAAAGTGGTGGTAGGAGTTGTGAAATTGTCCCTAAGCAATTGACTATGTTACTAGACCAGTAATCACTATTACAATTCTATTTGAGGGAGAGGCATAAGCTAACATACTTTCTCTAATTGGATCATATGCACTTATGATTGGAACTCTAGCAAGCATCCGCAACTACTAAAGATTCATTAAGGTAAAACCCAACCATAGCATTAAAGTATGAAGTCCCCTTTATCCCATACGCAACAATCCCCTTACTCGGGTTTGTGTTTCACCACCACGCAACCCACTATAAGCTTAATCATGAACGCATTGCAACAACCTACAGCGGGAATCCCTCACGCTTGCGTGACACGGAGGGCACCATAGGACAGCAGAAATAACAAATCATGCAACTCAAACCAATCATAGCAATTCATCAATCACTGATAGGACAACGAAAATCTACTCACACATCATGGGATGGCAACACATCATTGGAAAATAATATGAAGCATAAAGCACCATGTTCAAGTAGAGCGTACAGCGGGTTGCGGGAGAGTGGACCGCTGGATATAGATGGGGGAAGGTGATGGAGATGTTGGTGAAGATGACGGTGGTGTTGGTGAAGATCGCGGTGATGATGATGGCCCCCGGCAGCGCTCCGGCACCATCGGAAGCAAGGGGGAGAGAGCCCCCTTCTTCTTCTTCTTCCTTGACCTCCTCCCTAGATGGGAGAAGGGTTTCCCCTCTGGTCCTTGGCTCAAGATGGCTCGAGAGGGCGAGAGCCCTCCGAGATTGGATCTATCTCTCGCTTCGCGTTCTTGAATTCTGCCTCGCACCATTTCCTTTATATCCGAGATCCAGAATCTCGATTGGATCGAAACCTTCGCCCAGATTGTTTTTCAAAAATTAGCTTTCTTGCGGCCAAAGAAGGGCATCAACCTCCTTACGGGTGGCCCACGAGATAGGGGGCGCGCCCCCCTGGAGTGGTGGCATGGGCCACTCTCGTGGCCACCTCGGGCATCGTATCGCGTTGATTCTTCCTCCCAAAAATCAAAAATATTCCAAAATAATTCTCCGTCCGTTTTTATCCCGTTTGGACTCCGTTTGATATTGGCTTTCAAAACAAAAACATGCAATGCATGAACTGCACTGGGCACTAGATCAATATGTTAGTCCCAAAAATAGTATATAAAGTTGCTAAAAGTATATGAAAGTTGAAGAGTCTTGGCATGGAACAATCAAAAATTATAGATACGACAGAGACGTATCAGCATCCCCAAGCTTAATTTCTACTCGTCCTCGAGTAGGTAAATGATAAAAAAGATAATTTTTGATGTGGAATGCTACCTAGCATAATCTTGATCATATGTCTAATCATGGCATGATTATTAAGACACGGGTGATTCAAAGCAATAGTCTATCATTTGACATAAAAACAATAATACTTCGAGCGTACCAATAAAGCAATCATGTCTTTTCAAAACAACAAGGCCAAAGCAAGCTTATCCCTACAAAATCATATAGTTTGGCCATGCTTCATTTTCATCACACAAAATGCTCCCATCATGCACAACCCCGATGACAAGCCGAGCAATTGGTTCATACTTTTTAATGCGCTTCAGCTTTTTCAACCCTCACGCAATACATGAGCGCAAGCCATGGATATAGCACTATAGGTGGAATAGGATATGATGGTGGGGGTTATGTGGAGAAGACAAAAAGGGAGAATGTCTCACATTGACGCGGCTAATCAATGGGCTATGGAGATGCCCATCAATTGATGTCAATGCGAGGAGTAGGGATTGCCATGCAACGGATGCACTAAGAGCTATAAGTGTATGAAAGCTCAACGAAAGAAACTAAGTGGGTGTGCATCCAACCTTCTTGCTCATGAAGACCTAGGGCATTTGAGGAAGCCCATCATTGGAATATACAAGCCAAGTTTTAATGAAAATTCCCACTAGTATATGAAAGTGATAACATAGGAGACTCTCTATATGAAGAACATGGTGCTACTTTGAAGCACAAGTGTGGAAAAAGGATAGTAACATTGCCCCTTTTTTCCTTTTTTTCTTTTTTTTCTTTTTTTAGGTGGGCTTCTTTGGCCCCCTTTTTTATTTAGGCTTCTTTGGCCTTTCCTTTTTTTCTTTTTTTTCTGGGGCAATGTTCCTTAATGATGATCATCACACTTTTATTTACTTACAACTCAATATTACAACTCGATACTGGAACAAAGATATGACTCTATATGAATGCTTCCGGCGGTGTACCGGGATATGCAATGATCTAGCATAGCAATGACATCAAAAAAAGGACAAGCCATGAAAACATCATGCTAGCTATCTTACGATCATGCAAAGCAATATGACAATGAATGCTCAAGTCATGTATATGATGATGATGGAAGTTGCACGGCAATATATCTCGGAATGGCTATGGAAATGCCATGATAGGTAGGTATGCTGGCTGTTTTGAGGAAGATATAAGGAGGCTTATGTGTGATAGAGCGTATCATATCATGGGGTTTGGATGCACCGGCGAAGTTTGCACCAACTCTCGAGGTGAGAAAGGGCAATGCACTGTACCGAAGAGGCTAGCAATGATGGAAAGATAAAAGTGTGTATAATCCATGGACTCACATTAGTCATAAAGAACTCATATACTTATTGCAAAAGTTTATTAGCCCTAGAAGCAAAGTACTACTACGCATGCCCCTAGGGGGATAGATTGGTAGGAAAGGACCATCGCTCATCCCCGACCGCCACTCATAAGGAAGACAATCAAAGAAACACCCCATGCTTCAAATTTGTCACACAACGGTTACCATACGTGCATGCTATGGGACTTGCAAACCTCAACACAAGTATCTCTACAATCCACAACCACCCACTAGCATGACTCTAATATCACCACCTTTATATCACAAAACTATTGCAAGGAATCAAACATATCATATTCAGCGATCTACAAGTTTATGTAGGATTTTATGACTAACCGTGTGAATGGCCAATTCTTGTCATCTCTCTAAAAAGATATAAGTGAAGTAAGAGAGTTTAATTCTTTCTACAAAAGATATGCCCATGCTCTAACAAATATAAGTGAAGAAAAAGAGCATTCTACAAATGGCGGTTGTCTATATGAAGAGAAACAGGCAATCCAAACTTCAAATGATATAAGTGAAGCACACAAAGCATTCTATAAAGCCATACTCAAAAGATATAAGTGAAGCACAAAGAGCATTCTATAAATCAACCAAGGACTATCTCATACCAGCATGGTGCATAAAAGAAAAGTTAAAACTAAATGCAAAAGACGCTCCAAGACTTGCACATAATGCATTAACGAAACGAATTCGAAAACATACCTATACTTGTTGAAGAAAGAGGGGATGCCTTTCTGGGCATCCCCAAGCTTAGACGCTTGAGTCTCCTTGAATATTTACTTGGGGTGCATCGGGCATACCCAAGTTTGAGCTCTTGCCTCTCTTCCTTTTCCTCATATCGAGACATCCTCGATTAGACACTACATCCACACAAAACTTCAACAGAAAACTCGGTAAGATCCGTTAGTATAATAAAGCAAATCACCACTCCAAGTACTGTTGCAAACCAATTCATATTTTGTTTTTGCATTGTGTCTACTGTAATATAACTTTTTCATGGCTTAATCCACTGATATAAATTGATAGATTCATCAAAACAAGCAAACTATGCATCAAAAACAGAATCTGTCAAAAACAGAACAGTCTGTAGCAATCTGAACATCCACCATACTTATTTTACCCCAAAAATTCTACCAAAATTTTGAAAAATAAAAACGTTGTATGTCAAGACAGTGCAAAAGGAATCAGAACCAATTGACGTTTCAGTTAAAAACGTAAAATCGCACACTACAGCCAAAGTTTCTGTCCTGCACCGTACAAACCAACAAGCATTGTAAACATCCTAAAGGAAAACCTTAGCACGTTATTTTTATAATAAAATGGACATGTACAAGGGGATAATTATTTTTGATGAAAAGTTTCTGTAATTAAGATTCACAAAGTTTCCATGAGCATGAACAAAGTTCAAGGAGCTCTCCCACTTCAACAATGCTTGTCTTTCTCATTTTCACTTTCCTTTTTGAAAAGTTTTTAGGTTCCCCTCTTTATTTTTTTGTTTTTAAACTATATAAAAGCACTCAACAGAAATAAATGACTGTCGAAAACTTCCAGGTTGTCTCGCTGGCAGCGCTTTCTTTAAAGCCATTAAGCTAGGCATATAGTGCTCAAGTAATGAATCCACCCGGATCCCAAGGTATATCAAAGCCAATTTTAGTTAACAATGATTTGTAATTTAGTAGTGAGCACAAAGTAACATATATAATGCAACAATGAAGTCTAACTCTTTTCCAATGCATCGGCATGTCATAAAAGAACAATTCATGCACACATAGTAAAGGCCAATGCATAGTATAAGCAGATTCTTGCAATTCTATCGTGTTGGAAACATAAAGAGGCGGAGATGTAGTTCCTCTGCAAGTAGGAGCAGCAAGCACATGCATATAATATCTATCAAAATAATCATGTGCAAGTTTAAAAGTCAACCCATCAATATAATCCTTAATAAGCACAAATTTCTCCGATATAGTGTAGTTGGGAGAATTCAAATAAATAATAGGACTATCATGTGTGGGTGCAATAGCAACAATTTCATGTTTAACATAAGGAACTATAGCAAGTTCATCTCCATAAGAATAATCCATATTGGCATCTTGGCCACAAGCATAGCAAGCACCATCAAAAAGGGATATTTCAAACAAATTCAAGGGATCATAGCAATCATCATAGCAGTCATCCTTCGGTAAGCACGAAGGGGAATTAATAATGTATGAGTTGGAGGGTTACTCTCATTAGATGGTGGGCACGGGTAGCTAATCCACTCTTCCTCCTTTTGTTCTTCGCTCTCCTCATCATCTTTTTCATCCAATGAACTCACTGTTTCATCAATTTCTTCTTCCATAGCTTCCTGCAAAATATTAATCTCTTCTTGGACAGCGGAGAAGTCCTCAATATATGGTTTAACATAGACATTAGAATAATAATTATCATAACAATATTGAAATATGGCAAAATCTTCAGATTTGTAAAGAGTAGCATCATACTTTTCAATCAAAGAGGCAATCTCATAAGCACCTTTAAAAGCAACAAATTCTTCAATTTGTTGAACATCATAGTAATTTTAAACACCCTTAGCATACGAAGATATGATTCCATTATCACTAAACAAGCATTGATAGGGTAGGTGTTTCTTAGGGTCTTCAGAACAACAAGTAAACTCATATATTTCACATAAATTCCAAGCATAGCATTGCAAACATTGAATTTGATACCATAATAGTTTCCCTTTTTCAGATATACGGTGTCGCACAAAACAAGCATGCTCATCTACAGATTTTCCCTCAACTAAACTAGTGGGAGTTTCAGCACGAGCACAAAGGGATCAAAGATGATCCAAGTAAAAAGCTTGAGGAGTGTGATAGATTTCGAGTGGTTCTTCAACCACTGGTTCAGTAGCTACAACTAATTTTTTTGGTATTTTGCGTTTCCTACCCATAACTAAAGATAGAAAACAACTAAGAACAGCAAATAAAAATTACTTAGTGATAAAGCAAACAAGCATACACGAGAATATTCACCCCACGCTATGACTCCCCGGCCATGGCGCCAGAAAAAGGACTTGATAACCCGCAAGTATATGGGATAGTTGTAGCCTCTTTCGATAAGTAAGAGTGTCGAACCCAACGAGGAGCTAAAGGTAGAACAAATACTCTCTCAAGTCCTACCGGCCACTGATACGACTCTACGCACGCTTGACGTTCGCTTTACCTAGAACAAGTATGAAACTATAAGTACTTTGTAGGTGTTGTTGGATAGGTTTGCAAGATAATAAAGAGAACGTAAATATAAACTAGGGGCTGTTTAGATAAAGAAGCAAATAGAGTAAATATAGCAAGTGTGGAAAAGTGGTGGTAGGAGTTGTGAAATTGTCCCTAAGCAATTGACTATGTTACTAGACCGGTAATCACTATTACAATTCTATTTGAGGGAGAGGCATAAGCTAACATACTTTCTCTACTTGGATCATATGCACTTATGATTGGAACTCTAGCAAGCATCCGCACCTACTAAAGATTCATTAAGGTAAAACCCAACCATAGCATTAAAGTATCAAGTCCCCTTTATCCCATACGCAACAATCCCTTACTCGGGTTTGTTTTTCACCACCACGCAACCCACTATAAGCGAATCATGAACGCATTGCAACACCCTACGTTGGAATCCTCACGCTATGCCGACATGGAGGGCACCATAGGACAGCACCAATAATAAAACATGCAACTCAAACCAATCATAGCAATTCATCAATCACCGATAGGATAACGAAAATCTACTCAGACATCATAGGATGGCAACACATCATTGGAAAATAATATGAAGCATAAAGCACGATGTTCAAGTAGAGGGTACAGCAGGTTGCGGGAGAGTGCACCGCTAGATATAGATGGGGGAAGGTAATGGAGATGTTGGTGAAGATGACGGCGGTGTTGGTTAAGATCGCGGCGATGATGATGGCCCCCGGCAGCTCTTCGGCGCCACCGGAAGCAAGGGGGAGAGAGAACCCCCTTCTTCTTCTTCTTCCTTGACATCGTCCCTCGATGATAGAGGGGTTTCCTCTCTGTTCCTTGGCTCCCATGGCGTGGGAGGGGCGAGAGCCCCTCTAAGATTGGATCTATCTCTCTGTTTCTGCATTCCGGAATTCTGCCCTGGCACTGTTTCCTTTATATCTGGAGATCCGTAACTCCGACTGGATCGAAACCTTCGCCCAGATCATTTTCCAAAAATTAGCTTTCTTGCGGCCAAAGAAGGGCATCAACCGCCTTACGGGTGGCCCACGAGATAGGGCCCCCCCCCTTGGAGTGGTCGCGTGGGCCACTCTCGTGGCCACCTCGGGCATCGTATCGCGTTGATTCTTCCTCCCAAAAATCACAAATATTCCAGCATAATTCTCCGTCCGTTTTTATCCCATTTGGACTCCGTTTGATATTGGGTTTCTGCAAAACAAGAAACATGCAACAGACAGGAACTGGCACTGGGCACTAGATCAATATGTTAGTCCCAAAAATAGTATAAAAAGTTGCCAAAAGTATCATCGTAATTTTGGCACAGAACAATCAACGACAGAGTCGTATCATCGTAGTTTGGGAAAATTACGAAAAAAATTGAGCTACCTTGTGATTATCGTTTACTAATAGGAAAGAAATTTCACCTCGATGAGTAGGTTCTTCGTGCATGGAAAGCATGTAAGGAATCAAACAACTTGATCCAGATTGGGGCTGATAGATTTTATTGCCAAGATCTTCACTGTGCGCATAGACTAGGTCAAGCTTGTGGGAATCATTTTCTGGAACACGGTCATAAATACATCAAGAAGAAATTTAAAAATGTGAATTTCAAGAAGATGGAGAAGAATATGAGTGTTGTACCTGAACGATTACGGACCCAATAAAGAGTTCAGACAATTTGGCAGACGAGTACACCAACACTATCAATTTCGGCGCCTCAATGACCCTGATTTTTGTGGGACCTTCTAGATCCGATACAAGCAATCTCTCAAGGAAAGGCGCATTCTCAATGACCATAACGTGGAACAATTGGAGTGATTTCTTCCCAACTGATGTCTTGTTGCGGGGCTAGCAAGACACATAAATCCATCGGAGATTCGTCGAGGCGATGTGGAGGCTAATGAACCCGTGGATCTGCTGAAGACGACGGTACTCGAGCGCACTACAGTTGCGGAGCAGGTGCTCCATAGCCTTCTTCGAGATGACAATGTTGAAGAGGTCGAGCTGCTTGAGTTGAGGGATAAGAAGGGCAGACACGGCATTAATTTTGGGAAGATAGCAGGAGCTGAAGCTGGCGCGGCGTAGCATTGGCATGAGGCGGAACGTGGACGACGGTAGAGAGCAACATCATCTAGCTTCAAAGATGAGATCCTCGAGCTGATCTAGGGCGGGGGATAAGAACCACTCGTCGAACTTGGGTTGGACCTTGCAGTTGGTACTGAACATGCGGATGTCAAGGCATTTGGCTGGCCCAGGGTGTGACGAAAGGATCTTGGGGACTGTGGCCATGTGTTTGAAATCCTCGTTGCAGAGGCAGCTGCCGATGGTGAGGTTGAGGGGGACGCGGCACCAGAGGGGGCGCCAACGCCGGGAGAGCAGGGCGGTCCACACGGCAGATTTGGTGGGGAGGAGGCTGATGATGACGAGCAGCATGTCGTCGGGGAGGCTGCTGATGAAGTCCAGGCTTACCGCTTGTTGGCTGCCTTGCCGTCCATCTCAACCAGCAGCGACGCCGGTGTACACGTGTGCTGGTGTGTGTTGTGTGCTGGGTGTGCACGAGTGCATCCTTTTGGGAATGCCACCGCGCAGTGGTGAATTGTGCGCGACTGCGTCCTTCACACGCAAGAAGTGTGTCCTCAATGCTCCCTCAATTTACTAGCGTGCGGGGTGCTACCCCGAGTGGTTTCATCTTTGTTTACTTCACCACGTGTCAGATGGGCCTCTAGTTTACTTATTTTCACCCACTGCCACATGGGCCAGCACACGAAGATACAGAACACGAGCTGACAAGGCAGCATGTGGACTGGTTGACCGGTCAACTAAACAATATACGGAGCTATACACTGACACAGTGAGCGTATAATCCGTTGGTATAGAGAGTTCGAGTGAGAGAGGAGGCCCATGAGAGATAGCAGAGAGAGAAAGAGCTACTCCTTCCGTTCAATAATGTAGTTCCAACATTTTTTTTAAAGTCAAACTTTTGAAACTTTTCTCCACATATACATGGTCAAACTTTTCTGAGGTTTGACTTTTCAAAACATCCATATGCTAATGGACGTGACAGAGTCCCTAACTAGAGAGATAGAGATAGAGATAGAGAGAGAGAGAGAGAGAGAGAGAGAGAGAGAAATAGAAAGAGTGAGTGAGAAAAGTGTGTGTGCATGTGTGAAAGAGACATGGACAACACATGATAAAAGTAGAGAAAAAGCGTGTGTGTCTTATGCAAACATATCACACATGCATCTTTGACAACGGAAGCAAGGTGAGGAGATAGTGTGTGGTTGTTTGCAACCGAGGAAGCAAGACCCCTAGCACGTGGCCAAGAGGGGTCTGACAAACAAGGGAGAGAGGTCGAGAGAGACGTACGGAGAAAATGCAGACATGGGGAGGATAGAGTGTATGTTTGTCATAGATAGATCTCCTGGAGATCGTGATGGGACTACATGGGTGGGAGATCAAGTGACAAGGTGTGTGCGCGATAGAAGAAGCCCCGAGAGTTACCGAGATAGACGTATGGATGGAAGGAGACAATACGTGTGTTCCTGATGGCTAGTGAGAGATAATCATACTTAGGGGGGAGTGCTTGCGCCTATGACGGAGTGAGGGATTATGGTACTTAGGGGGGTGCGTGTCACATGGAGAGAGAACAAGGGCGGAGAGTGTTGGATAGGTCTATATGTATAGCGCGAGCGAGACATGTGTATGTGTGAACCAGGGAGATATATAGTTTGAGAGAGATTGAGGAGCCCCGTTAAGGCTGAGTGGTGCATCAGATAGCTGAGAGGGGGAAAGAGATATTCCATCTGCTCGATAGTGCAGTGCATGTAAACTTTTTAGAAGTCAAACTTTGATCAGGTTTTCGCAAATGTTATTTATATCTACAATACCAAAGATACATCATACAAAACTACATCTCATGGTGAATCTAATGGTATATGTTTGCCGTTCTAGATGTAATTGTTTTTCTCCATGTACATGGTCAAACTTTGTGATGTTTGACTTTTCAATAAATCTATACGCTATGGACCAAGGAGAGTGCCTAAGTCGAGAGATATCAAGTGCGCGTGAAGGAGAATGAGTAAGTGTGCAAAAAGAGTATGTGTGAAATAGAAAGTGACAACAAACGATAAATTAGAGAGAGTGTGTGTTTTTTTGTTTCTTATGCGAACATATCACGCATGCATCTCCGAGATAGAAAAGCGAGGCGAGGAGATACACGAAGATAGCTAGTGTGTACTGTTTTGCAACGGGGAGAGACACCCCTATAGCACATGTCCAATAGAGGTCTAGCCAACAAGGAACAAAGGTCGAGAGGGACACATGGAAAACATGGACGCATGGGGAGGGAGAGAGGGTGTGTTTGTGATAGAGAGATCCCCTCGAGATCGTGAGGGGACTATATGGGTGGGAGATCGAGGGAGGTGCGTGCGCGATAGAAAGGTGCCCCGAGAGAAATCGAGATAGACCATGCACATGTTTGTGAAGGAGACTATAAGATTAGCTAGTCATATATATATAGGGGGGACTACGTGTGCCTACAATTGAGTGAGAGACCATCCACTACAAAAAAAAGACACATCCGTGACATTTTGGGCCGAACGAAAAAATTTCTGTCATACATATGACACTTCTATGACTATAATTGTGACAAAACCCGGTATCATCATAGATGTGGTGGGCTCCTACTTCTATGACAAAAAATCATGACAGAAAATGGGCTTTTCGTCCTGGGCGGGCCGGAGACGCAGCTACATGACATTCTTTTGCCCGTCCATGATGGAAAAAACCATGGTAGAAGCGAGGGGGAGGAAAATTTCGGGGAGTTGCCGGTTTCGGTGGGAGGTCGGGGGCGGAGCGATGCGCGTTTCTCTCGTACACGTGCACGACGTTGGCTCTAACCGAACCCGAGCGAGGCGTTGGGCTCTAACTAAACCCGAGCGATTGCACTGCAGGCTACGCGTTACTGAACCCGAGCGATCGATCGATCACTGTTAACTGAACCCGATGGAGCGATTCCTTCTCTACTGCTGCTAACTGAAGCCGATCGATTGGATGAAGAGTGAGCGTTGCGGGGGGGTTTGGATGAACATTGAGTGGTGGCGTTGCCTCTGGATGAACAGGAACCCATGATGTGGAGGGCTGGATGAACAGTAGACGGTGGAGTGGTGGCCGTGGAGGGGTGGTTGAACAGGACCCCGTGGTGTGGAGGGCTGGATGAATAGTAGATGGTGGAGGGGTGTCCGGGGAGGGGTGGTTGAACAGTAGCCGGTGGAGTAGCGCGTGGTGGAGGTTGGATGAACAGGAGCCCGTGGAGGCTAGAGGAGGTCGACGGTAGCCCGTGGAGGCTGGAGGAGGTCCACGTTGGAGATGAACAGTATCCTATGGAGTCCCGTTTTGCGGTACGCCACACCCTCCCGGCGAACAGGACCCCGCTTGACCGTGAAGGCCCAACACAAGTCCGGTTCGTCTGCTTTATGCGGTACGCCACACCCTCCCGATCAACAGACCCTGCTTGACCGTAGGAGGTCCGTTTGTCCATTTTGCGGTACACCACACCCTCCCGATCAACAGACCCCGCTTCGACCGTAGGAGGTCCGCTTCTCCGCTTTTGCGGTATGCCACACCCCTCCCGATCAACAGGACCCCGTTTCGAACGTAGGAGGTCTGTTTCCTCCGTTGTGCGGTACGCCAGGCCTCGTTTCCATCGCATGTTCTGTCCAAGCCCTCCCGATGAACACGACCACGCATTTCGTTCTGACCCAGCTGGTTGGCTCCCATGAACATGACGACGATGCTGTTTCTCTGTTCCGACACAGCCATGTACGTATGAACGATAGGCGTTCGAGACCCTGCCCGTATGTACGTACGTGGCCGCATTTTCTTTCTGGCACCCTCCCCGCTGTACATACGTGTACATGCTACGTGCGCGCCTCTACTACGACACATGCGCGCCTCTACTACGACACGTGCGCGCCTCTACATCCACCAATATATATGTACGTACACGTTCGCGACCAGAATGACAATGCTATGTAAGCTTCGACCAGGTGGATCCCGACCGTCAGGCATTTCCTTGCCTGCGAAGATGTAGCTGGTGGGTCGCAACAGTCAGGGGGGCGAATCGTTTTTTTTGCCCGGACGCACTTCCTTGCGTGTGAAGATGTAGCTGGTGGGTCGCAGCAGTCAGGGGGGCGAACCGTTTTTTTCCGGACGCACTTCCTTGCGTGCGAAGATGTAGCTGGTGGGTCCCAGCAGTCAGGGGGAAATGTTTTTTTCGCGAAATACGGTGGCCCGTCTGGTGTGTCCCCTCTGCCAGGTGGAGGAATAATTATTTTGCGCGTAATAAGTAGGCACTTCCTTGCGGCCGCCGTGGACCCACTGTCAGCCTCTCCATGCATAGGACTCTTCCGATGGAAGTCGGTCGTTCACCACATTGACCACGCCGCGCCGAGAGCACCACGGCGGTGGACGACGGCGAGGCCTAGGAAGGGGACGACACGGAGCCAGGGAAGACGCAGCAGTGGATGCCCACGTGTAGAGGAGTATGAGGGTGAGGCTACCGTCGCCGCAGAATAACATGGGGTGTGGGTGAGTAGAGGGATGGCCTGGCCAGCGGTGGGAGTAGTAGGGGGCGGTGAGGTCTCCGCGGCATCACAGCTGGCCACGGGAGGCAGGAGCACGCGGCATGACCGGTGCTGCTTAGGGCGGCTGGAGCACGAAGACCAGAGGTTGAAGAAGCACTAGGCCGTTGGATGGACATCGTACGATCACTGGAGCTAGAGTCGTTCATATTGACTAAGTTGACAAAGCCCTTCGTTCCCGTAAACTTAGTAGGCCCACAAGTCAGCCTCCCACCAAGGGGGGTATTCATTTTTTTTGTGCGTAATAAGGAGGCATTTCCGGTGGGTCCGAGCTGACAGCGGGGGGAACGTTTTTTTTTTTGCGAAATACAGAGACCCTTCCGGTGGGTCCCAGCTATCAGGTGGAGGAATCATTATTTTGCGCGTAATAAGGAGGCATTTTCTTGTGTGGGCCCCTACTGTCAGCCTCTTCCGATGGCTGTTGTTTGTTGACCATGTTGACCTCGCCGCGCCGAGAGCACAAACGCGGTGGACGAGGGTGGGGCCCAGGAAGAGAACCACCCGGAGCCGGTGAAGCCACCGCAGCAGATGCCCACGCTGAGGAGAGAACGAGCGCTGATTGGTCGGCTGCGGGGTGAGGCTGACGTTGCCGGAAAATAACAGGATGTGTGGGTGGTTTGAGGGATGGCCTAGCGCGGCAGATGCATGTACCACGGAGGAGGGAGCAAGCAGTCCCCGGGCGCTGGTTTGGGCGGCCGAGCAGAAGATCGAGATTGAAGAAGCACGACGGCCGTTGGATGGACATCCAACAATCATCGTAGTGTGTTGACTAAGTTGACAAAGCCTTGCGTGATCGTCCAAAAATTTTAGGACAGCGTATCACAACCTAGTAGGCCTAGAAGTCAGCCTCAAATCATGGAAAATAGCATACAACCCATTAGCCATTATTTTCAATAATTTACAGCCCATTTGCTAATTCTTAAGTATATTTGAAGCCCATATTCTTTTTATTAGCATTATAGACCATATATTCTAGGCACTGCTAAAAAATTCAACGAAATTTTGCATATTTTGGTGGGGTCTGAACTCTTTTAATCACGAAATTTTGAGTCATGTTAAAAATAGTTTTCAAAAAATTATATCAAAATAAAATTCAAGAAACAACCGCAAAAAAATGAATGAAATTTAGAATCTTAACTAGCAAGATGCCCGTTCGTTGCACGGAACATGAAGATGCATTTGTATGAGTAGTTTATCTTATGGGTGAAAAGATGATATTTTAATGTAATTGCCAGTTGGCTTTGGTTTTTATAAGAGTAGAGAGTAGAGAAATCCTGAAAAAATGATATTTTAATGCAATTCTCGGTTGGCTTTGGTTAGAAATTTACAGCCCAATTCTTACAACTTATAGCCCGTTTTCTGGGGAAGCCCATTTCTTATCCCTACTCGTCTTGAAAGATTTGCAGCCCAGCAGGGCTGAGAAAAGCAAGTAGGCCTCGGTTTTGGTAGTCTCCAAAAAAAAGAAATGGGCTAGCCAATTTCAGAAAGAAAAATATCAACTGGGCTCGTCATGTGCTTAATAAAAGCGTAAGCGCGGGCTAGACGGGCCACAGCCCCCGCACAGCGCGCAGTTGAGCTCTGTCTCTGAAACTAAAAAACAACTAGGCGAGCTGTTGGGTCCCTGGTGTTATCCGCTCGTTGTGTAATTTTCTCGTTTATTGACTACATTGACAATGGCGTGGAACCTAGTTGTCAAACAATTAGGAAGAAGTATTGTTTTGGCTGGTAATAACGAGGCACCTGCTTGCGAAATGCAATGACCCTAGTGAGTCCCTACTGTCAGCCTCTCCACGTACAATCATCTCCTAATTCCTCTTGGTTGTTCACCATGTTGACAACACCAGACGGCGGCGAGCACAACGCGCTAACCAAGGCGGAGAACGACAGCAAGGCCTCGGATGGGAACGAACAGCAGCCATGGAAGATGCGGCAGTGTAGTGGCAGGTGGAGGGAGTACGAGGGCAACAACATGCAAGTCAAGCATACAAATGGTACAAAAATCCCAATGATTAATTGTTCATCAAATTTTTAGACAAAACCCAGATTGAACATGACAGTAACATCTAACCCAACCACTCTTTTTTGCAATCACAAACAAATGGATCAGTCTGATCCATAAAATCAACATCCTGTGCAAAAAAAATTATTTTAGGATGTCTACAACTTGTTGTAAATAGAAGCCGAGCACGTCTGGAAGCCCATTTGTCCACCTGAAACTTCTTTTTTGCTGTTCAACATGTTCGTCCGTGAGAAATCTCTTGCTGTAAAAATTAAGCCTCATGGACAATAGTAACCTCGCATTCAACAGGAAGAATGTGACAAAGCTTCTGTTTGCCTGGTTGGATGCATATCATCCCTCGTTATTGTCCTCAAGTGAATGTTATGAGAACTGAGAAAATCCTTGTGCTTATTACGCCAACAATTGGTTATATGTTTTTCTCCATGTGGTTCTGCCTAAGTAGACATGAAGATTGAAAACAGTTAAGGTCTGAAAAAAGAGTATGTCGAAAGAACGACAGCTGAACAGTTAATTCTAGTACAATATATACGGACTTTCAATGTCCATGAAATCATCACCTGTACGTATAAATTCTCCAGGGATCGAAAGCATCGCAACAAGCCAATAATTATGTCCAGATCAAAACTATACATTTTGATATATATGATCTTGACAGAATCCAACAACATTGATAGGCTATCAACGGACGAACTCTTCATTGAGCATATAACATAATATTAGTACCCAAAGTGTACTCCAAGATGATATGAAACTTATGCGCACAAATGAAAAATGCAACATATGATTACAAATGTGTAGATGATAATATACGGTACCTGAAAAGGTGAGGAGCCAAACACCAACTCCTTGTGAATATTAAATGGGTCACGAATTACACCCAAGGTCTCCAGTTTGGGCGCAGAAACGACAATTATTTCTGAAGGTGTATAACAATTATGAAGGAGCAACCTTTCAAGTGAAGGGGCATCTTCGATGATGAGCTGCTGTCCTTCAAAACAAATTCCAATGCTTTTAAGGTGAGGCGACTTTATTTGGAGACAACTGATACCGATTTCTATTCCCAAAACAATCAGCAAGAGCTCCAGGGTAGGGCAACTGGAGTGGATGATGCTGTGCAGTGAGGCCTCCGACAGATAAACCACCACAAGCAAAAGTTTTTTTAGCAGTGGGAGTCGAAGCATTTGTACCAGATCGTCTGGAAGATGGCACCGGGCGAAGGTGGCGGTGTGGAGAGAGGAGGAAAACCGCAAGATGGACAATGGTGGTGTGGCACGAATTCTTGGTATGTTGGTGGTATGAAACTTTCGTGGTAATGGTAGAACTCAAAATGTTGTAGTTTTCCGAATTCAGGGGATGTCATCCAAGTGTCCACCTTGCCGGGTATGGACAGCAGGTAGCTTGTCGGGATGCAGAGGCATTGAACGGGGCCCTGCTGGTGAGAAGAGACGATGGCTTTGATGAGATCAAATTCAGGAAGGACAGATATCTAACGACAGTTGAGATTGAGGGGCGCGGTGCGCCATAGAGGGCGCCACCGAGTTGAGAGGACTTGTGTGCGGCAGCAATCCTTGGTGGGGAGAAGCGAGATGATCTCCTCAAGGATGACGTCCGGGAGATCGCTGATGTGGTCCACCGAAGATTCTACCGGTTCCTTGGATCCGGGTGGGGGGGCTCGCCGCTTCTCCCCGCGCTACTGGTCGGGATCTACAATCAAGCGTCGCGCCAAGCGGAGCCTCATCTTCTTGGCGCTGGGGCCAGCCGACTCCATTTTCCTTGTGGGCGTCGCACCGAGCTCACGGGTTTGAGCAGAGTAGCCAGAGACGAGCCTAGTGGCAGTGCGAGTGGGGAAGAAGGAGGGCTGGGGATTTCTGTAGGAGTGGAAGAAGAGGAGCAGGCGTTTTCTGTACGAGTGAGGAAGAAGGTGAGCGGGGTTTTCTGGACGAGTGAGGAAGATTGGGGAGCAGGGGGAATTGGGTGGGGAGACGGAAGCGGGAGAGGGAGCTATTTGTGTTTATAAGGCCCGCTGCACTAACTACTCGCTTTTTCCCAAGAACCGCTCTATTCTTTTGCGTTGCTGCATGACTGGCCATGCATGCAGGATGCATGTGCCCGCCGGCCACTGCATGCACCTGGTTTGTAACTAGGCCTATTTAGTAGGGTGGTTATGGAGTAAATTAAGGAGATTTATTTTCTCTGTGTGCATCCACCAAATTAGAGGATGTGGTACTGGATGCAGACACTCACATTAAACTAACATTCATAAGAACAAAATTTCAGCATGTATATGCATCTCAATGATTCACCATACTATAACCAATATACAAAACTGTGAGAAGGTGTGGAAATAAAGAAAATCGGTCGATGCTTCTCTGAGCAAAGGGCCTCCCTGCGCACGCATTAATTTCCTGGGCATGCTTGTTTCTTCTCAATGTTGTGACCACTTTGAGCATGTTGGCAACTCCACAACAAGCTAGCTGCGTCATATTGCAATTGATGCTGACACATTTGCAGCAAACACATGAGGCAATAGAGATGACTCAACATGGGTCCATATTGTGCAGTTCCCCTGATATCATATTCATTGTCCTGAATCTGAAAAGATAGGAAAACAGTAGCTATACTTAAACGGTGTTGCAAAACAGTAGCACATATCAATAGCTCGGCATGACAAAACATGATTGTCGCGGGGAAATGCTGCCCGCCGCGGACACCTATGGGGCCGGGGCCCCTTCGTGAGTGCGGTATGAGGGCGGAGGGAGCACAGAGAGCAGATCGAGGCGAGCACGCGGGCGGGTTTTTACCTAGCTTCGGAGCTCTCCGGAGTGATAAGACTCCTACTGCTGCTTTGTGTTTGTATTGAGCTTGCTCGAGAGTACGAGCGTATGGTGGTGATGCGTGTGTCGAATGAGCCGAACCCTTCTACGCTGTGCATGGGCCTCCTTTTATAGTGCAAGGGTCACCGACAGTGTCAACGTGGAGAAAGGGGTAAAACGTAAAGAGGTGGTAGTTGGAACAGTGCGGGAACAGTGAAGCTACAAAGGCATGAACAGTGGTTGCTACCTACTTTTGACAAGGGGGACAAGGGCATTTAATGCCCGTCGCCGTCGACCCCAAAGCTCCCGCCCTTGCGTCTCCGCTCGCCACGGCGATGGATCCACCACCGTGAAGTGCCACCGTGTCCCCAGGCTGCACAGCCATCCGCCACGCTACCGAAAGGCCCTGGCGACGCTGGGGGCTGATGAGCTGGGCGCAGCACACAACGCAGCTCTCCCGCAAGCAGCTTGCCGGGTCTTGACCTTCCGGGCCGGAGCTTGCCGGCTCAGAAACTGTCGCCCCGGGCCCTCGCCGGGACGCACGTAGCGCCGAGGCGTGTCTTCTATGATGTAATCTTCTAGTCTTCCCGGCGAGCTCCTCTCGCCGGGGCCTTGCGTGAGTGATGTAACCTCGAGCCTGGAACGGCCTTCCCGGCGAGCTCCGCTTGCCGGGGTCTCGATCTTGCCTGAGACGGCCTTCCCGGCAAGCTCCGCTTGCCGGGGTCTTGATCTTCTGTCTTGTACACTTTGTTCTTGAATGGTTTGACATGGAGTAGGAAGGTCTCCGGCAAGCACGTGGTAAACCCTGCCGCGGGAGGCTGCAACTGCCCGTGCACAAGTTGGGGTACTGAGGTACCCCTACCTTAGTACACCGACAGGAGCCCCCGGGCCTGGGCCACACACGGTGCCGAGCGCTGTTGGGCCAGGCCCAAAACAGTGCACGGGCACACGCGGCCCACGGCACGTCGAATCCGCTTCCGCATCTGCCGCATCCCCCTGTAACGGCACGCGTCGATTGCGGCGTCGTGGGAGAAGTGGGCGGGGCGTGCGGTCTTTAAGGCATCCACGCCCGTGATCGCGGTGCAGGGCGAGGTCACTTCACCCGTCGCTCCGGCTCCGCTTTTTCGCCACGCGGCCCTCATGCACGGGGGTCGTGGGGCGGCGAAGGTGGGAGACCGAGCCGTCACGGGCGGAGATGGCAAGTCGACCCCGCTCTTCTGCCCTTCTCGCCTCCTGATTGGCCGAGCAGGGCGGTTGAGCCCCCACCTCGCCCTTCAAAAGGGGCGGAAGGGGAGCACAATGGTCTCACACTTCATCTTCCCCCTTCGTCTCCAGTTTCTGTTCTTCTTTCTGCCATGGAGGGAGGAAACCCTAGTTCTTCAACGGTGGCAGCGAGGGTTGCCTCCAGGCAGCGCTCTTCTCCCTATCCCGCACCTGTGGTGGCGGAGCCGGCCACGAGGGGGAGAGGGAGGGGGCGAGGCCGCGGACGAGGCCGAGGGCGTGGTCGAGGCGGACGGGGGAGGGGCGGTCGTGGTGATGTGCCTCCCCCGTCTCCTCCGGCGGCCCCTGTCCTCGAGGCGGTTCATACAGGAGACGATCCCTGGGAGTTCTTCATCAAGCTGCGCCGAGCGCCTGTCGCCGCCTCCGCTGCCGGCTCCGTTCATGAGCGCTGATGGAACCGGATCCGCCGAGGTGATGGAGTTGCGCATGAGGGGCTGCGGGATTAGCGGCACTTTCGAGTGAGTGTCGTGTCCCCAGCCCCGGCGTGATGTACTTCGACCGAGGGTGGAAGACGTTCGCCGGATCCACAGCTTGACGGCGGGGTTTACCCTCCATTTCAAGTTAATGGAGGGCGACCTTCTCGCCGCCAAGGTCTTCGGGATTCGGGACCCGCAAGATGCTGTGTGGACAGCTCCTCCGATGCGAAGGTCCCTCCTCGAGCGAGAGTGACGAGGAGGGGAGCGACAGGGCGGCGAGGAGGATGGCGGGTCCGACTAGGCGCCGGATCTGCCTCAAGGCCACCGGCGACCCCATCTTCCGGTCGCCGCCTTCTCAACTCCCCGGGCCGTCTCCTTGGGCGGCCATGCGGGGGCCGTGGAAGAGGAAGAGGGTGGCGGCAAGGCCGTCAAATCGAGTACGAGGGCGAGGAGCCCTCGACAGCAGGCCGACGCTCCACCACCCGCCTTCAAGCTCTGCCTCCGATGCCTTCGTCTGCGCCAAGCTCTGGCCGCCCCGGAAGTTCTCTTGGTGTCTTCGCGCCTGTAGCTCTCCTAGGCGCCTTCCCCCCCGGCAAGCTTCTCTTGCCGGGACTCCTGACCTACCTCCTGAACTCCCGAACAGAGAAACAGAGAGGGATCACGGCATCTTATCTTTCAATTTGTAAGCCCTCGGGCCTTAGTTGCATTTAAAACTTGTAATCCTCTCTATCATGTTTTTCATCCTCTATGGACTTGTACTAAACTAGGATGTTTTTAATGAAAAGAAAGGAATGCTTGCCGGTCATATCCTTTGCTCGTTGTATCCCTTGTATGATTTCCCCACGCTCGAGGAACCTTGTCGAAGGAAGCACACTTGCTGAGTGCGGAACATCAGCAGCCCGCTGGCGGTGCTGCTCCCGGCAAGAACCTTGCCGGGGCTAGTTGCAGCGCACTTGTATCGTGAGCGGACTCGAAACGAATCAAGGGCGCAACTTAGCCACGACGACGTTCCTTCCACGCACGGGTCGTTCATACAAGGTACAACAGTTCCTGGGAAGAGACACGGTTTTGCATTCTCTAGTCCATAAGAGGATGCATGATGAGGGATGAAAAAAACTTATCTGATATCACAGCCCCCGGCGACTCTGGCTCGCCGGGGATGAGTCTCGTCGTTCGCAGCCCCCAGCAACACTGGCTTGCCGCGAAGGGATCTTGGTACCCGCAGCCCCTGGCAACTCTGGCTTGCCGGGGCCCAGGTGCCGGTGCACTCCTTTGCTCTTTCCTTGCCGCTGTTATTCCAGTCATGAGAACAACTTAGACAGCGCTGTAATAAGTTACTTCTTTTTTGTAACGTAAATTCGTGCTGGGCAATGCAATGCCATGTTTCATCCCTTGTATGTTCATATTCTACGCTTTTAGGGAACTTGCCGGCGTAAGCACACTTGCTGAGTCGCGAACATCGAGAACCCGGCGGGCGGTGTTGCTTTCCGCAAGAAACCTTGTCGGGCCAGTTGCAGCGCACTTGTATTGTTGAGCGGACTCGAAACAAAGCAAGGGCGCAACTCAACCATGACTCGGCTCCTCCGCGCACAAGTTTCCCATACA
This sequence comes from Aegilops speltoides, assembly GCA_021437245.1. Lineage (NCBI taxonomy): Eukaryota > Viridiplantae > Streptophyta > Magnoliopsida > Poales > Poaceae > Aegilops > Aegilops speltoides. Next base: position 96,336,075 of record CM038141.1, on the reverse strand, counting down.
AAGGACGTCCCATGGCAAGGCTTGCCGCGTTACGTCCTCTACTTTACACCCTTTGTGCGCTTTACCCTCGCTTCGTGGAAACTTGCGGCAAAGGGCCCTTGTCGCGAAAAGCCGAGATGTGAACTCGAAGCGGTCTGCTGGCCAAGGTCCTACCGCAAGCAACCTTACATGACTAGTCGCGACGCACTTAGATTGCTGAGCGGACTCGAAAACGAAACAAGGACGCGACACTTAGCGCAGCTCACTTAAATCGTTGAGTGTGCTCGGAAGCAAGATAAGGGTGCGGCTACCCACGGGTAGGTTCCTCCGCGCACAGGCATCGCGTACAAAGAACGAAAGCACGAGGAACATAACATAAAAAAGCATGGAACCAAGTAGTGCTTTGCACAAAAGCTCGGACGACTTAGCTTTTCTATTCTTCTGCGATCCGGCAAGGCCGCACTTCTCCCTTGATTCCCTCCCTTGTACGTTTTCTTCCTCACGCTTCCAGGGGACCTTCAAGGGACACGGTTCAAAAGTTTTGAAACCGACTGCTTTTTTTTTTACTTTACTTGCCGGTGGAGCTCGATGGCACGTCCTCGACGGCGACGCAGCACTCCGGGGAGGTGCGCTTGCCGGAGTAGGCACCAGAGCTGTTCTTGCCGGGCTTGGTCTTTGGCAGATCTGCCTTTGCTTCCTCGCACTTGCCGGCGGAGCTCGATGGTGCGTCCTCGACGGCAGCGCAGCACTCCGGAGAGGTGCGCTTGCCGGAGCGAGCACCAGAGCCGTCCTTGCCGGACTTGGCGTGGAGCTCGATGGCACGTTCTCGACGGCAACGCAGCGCTCCGGGGAGGTGCGGTCGCCGGAGTGGGCACCAGAGCTATCCTTGCTCCAGCGGGCGGGTACCACCTTCCGTGGTATGGCGCTGCTGGGTTGTCGTGTGCTGAGATGGATGCGGAATGTCCACGGAGACCGAGGCGTGGTCATCCGTCTTGTCCTTGGATCTGGTGGCGCCGCGGATGTCCTCGCCGGCGGCCACCCTTCCGACGGCGTCTCCCCCGCTCACCGTTGGCTCCGGTGGCGGCGGAAGAGATGCAGACGGACCTGCAGCCCCCGAAGCCTTCTTCTTCGCGGCCATGGCGCGATTGTTGATGAAGTTGCTGATGAAACTGGAGAGGTTGATGAAGAGCGCGCCCGCGCGAACGCTGGATCAGGTCGGCACAACCTCGACGCCCCCTACCTGGCGCGAGATGTCGGGGGAAATGCTGCCCGCCGCGGACACCTATGGGGCCGGGGCCCCTTCGTGAGTGCGGTACGAGGGCGGAGGGAGCACAGAGAGCAGATCGAGGCGAGCACGCGGGCGGGTTTTTACCCAGCTTCGGAGCTCTCCGGAGAGATAAGACTCCTACTGCTGCTTTGTGTTTGTATTGAGCTTGCTCGAGAGTACGAGCGTATGGTGGTGATGCGTGTGTCGAATGAGCCGAACCCCTTCTACGTTGTGCATGGGCCTCCTTTTATAGTGCAAGGGGTCACCGACAGGTGTCAACGTAGGAGAAAGGGGTAAAACGTAAAAGAGGTGGTAGTTGGAACAAAGGCGGGAATAGTGAAGCTACGATTGCATGAACAAAGGTTGCTACCTACTTTTGATGATGGGGACAAGGGCATTTAATGCCCGTCGTCGTCGACCCCAAAAGCTCCCGCCCTTGCATGCCCGTCGCCACGGCGATGGATCCACCACCGTGAAGTGCCACCGTGTCCCCAGTTGCACAGCCATCCGCCACGCCCGAAAGGCCCTGTGCGACGCGTGGGCTGATGAGCTGGGCGCAGCACACAACGCAGCTCTCCGGCAAGCAGCTTGCGGGGTCTTGACCTTGCCGGCCCGGAGCTTGCGGGCTCAGAACTTGTCGCCCCCGGCCCTCGCCGGGACGCACGTAGCGCCAAGGCGTGTCTTCTATGATGTAATCTTCTAGTCTTCCCGGCGAGCTCCTCTCGCCGGGGCCTTGCATGAGTGATGTAACCTCGAGCCTGGAACGGCCTTCCCGGCGAGCTCCGCATGCCGGGGTCTCGATCTTGCCTGAGACGGCCTTCCCGGCAAGCTCCGCTTGCCGGGGTCTTGATCTTCTGTCTTGTACACTTTGTTCTTGAATGGTTTGACATGGAGTAGGAAGGTCTCCGGCAAGCACGTGGTAAACCCTGCCGCGGGAGGCTGCAACTGCCCGTGCACAAGTTGGGGTACTGAGGTACCCCTACCTTAGTACACCGACAATGATCATCTGGACAAAGGGGATACTGACCTGCCTGAGGAAGATTACACATAATTTCATAAGTCCTTGGTTGATTTCCACCTTCGGCTGCACTGCTTGTTTCTTCCTCCACACATGACAGATCGTTCAAGACCGCATTCAAAGAAGTCAACATACGAATAAGCTAATTTCATCTTGCGGTGGTCATTGTACCTAGTTACGAATGTAGGAATACCTGGAGCACCATGAGGTTAGCTGACAGTAGGTAGATGCAACCATATAAACTTTGTGCGGTGCTACCAAAATTGAGGTTTGTATCCCTTCCCGTTATGAGAATTCTTCTTGAAGTTGGTAGGATGTGACGGCTTGTTCTTTGCATCAAACTTGCCTTTCCCCTGAGATTTGTTCTTGTTGTTTTGGGGATGGTTGGGCTGGAAGTTCTTCTCGTGTACCATGTGGGCACTAGAAGCTCCCTCGGCGAGCCGAGCACGTGTGTCTTTTGCTCTCACCTTCTCCTCAAAATCAAGAGTGCTAATGATATCCAAAACAGAAAACTCATGTCTCTTGTTTTTCAGAGAAGTAGCAAAATCATTCCACGAAGGTGGAAGCTTGGCAATGATGGTCCCAAAGAACAAATTTGTCCGCAACACACACTTAAAGTACTCAAGTTCCTTAGAGAGTGATCAGATCTCATGAGTCTTCTGAACAACAGAGCGCTCATCAGTCATTTTGTAGTCACAGAATTGCTCCATGACGTACAACTCGTTGCCAGCGCCCGAGGGCCCAAACGTGGCCTTGAGCACAGCCCACATGTCTTTCCCGCTGTCAAACAACATATACGAATCCACAATGGAATCGTCAAGAACACTCAGCAGGGCGGCTTTGAAGAGGGTATCCATGTTCAAAAGCTTCCTCATGTAGGATTAAGATCGCCCTTAGGCTTACCCTTAGTGGCGTCATAGCAGTACATGATATGAAACCAATATACTGCTCTTGTGCGCCACCTTTTATATTGCACCCCCTTAAAAGTAGGCGGCTTCAAAAGCGCAGCAAAACCACTCGGAGTTAATTGCCTGTGATCAGGTTTTTTGATTGGATTATTGAATATATGAGCAATTTAGTATGAGATTTAATCCGAATCAGCAGTAAATAGATCATGACGACAATTGGAAACATCAAAGCAATGATGCGGACTAAACTAGGAGGACAAAATCACATACTGTACAGCGGGAGCAGAACCGATGTGGTTGATGTTGTCACTCATGTCGTTGATAAAGAGGTTACCGAGGTCGGGGAAGAAGGCTGTCATTGAGGAAGTCATCGCTGGCAGTAGTCACAGGAGTGTGCTCCCCAAAAACCTGATCTCCCCTCTCCCGTAGAGGATCACAAAAGGCGGGGTTCAGAGGACTGTTGTCCCTTCTCGCGGTGCACACCGAAAGGAGGGCTGGAGAATAATTGTGTGGCGGCGCTAAGATCTGGAATAGTGCGAAACCATATGATACAGTGGAGGCTAGGGTAGAGCATGTTAGGTCGGAGTATAATAGTAGGCCTTTGTCCCCCAAACCCCACGTCCAAGTCAATAATAGCTCAAAAAAAGTCAATAATAGCCCCACCAAGGTTTATCTGAAAAAAACGGAGTAATTATGGCGTCCATTAGTCCCTTTAGTGTAAATACAATATCATTAATAATGGCCCCACCTTTTGTCTCACAAAGTAGTCCGCTTCTCTTCTCTCTCCTCTTCTCTCTCCTTCAACTAAGCACAAATACTATATTTAAATCCCTATAGCCTGCTTATGTCATCTAATTATAGTACTTGCTCTAAAAGTTACTGTCCACTGTATAGTCTGAAATGCCGGGCGTGCAGCGGGCGGTGCCCTCGTTCAACGCGCCGCTTCAACGGCGGAAGTAGTGAGAGGTCGCATCGCCCTGACTTGCCATCAATGTGGAGCAGCGGGCTCAGCTGGCGCCGGGCGAGAAGCGTGCGCGAGATGGGGGAGGGGTTTTTATTGGGCCAAGAAGGTGAGAAGCCAACTTGGGATCAGTCCGGACGGGGAAATATCATGTGCTCCCATACTCTGCATATGACACTAGTCTATGTTACTACTCCCTCCTTTCCGGTTTATAGAGATGTTTAGAGTAACATAGTAATATGTAACAATACAAGTTACTCCCACTATGACCAGCCTTGGCCTCTCCCAGTGCTCCACCATGTATAGCTGCTAAGCCTACCACGTAGGCATAAAATATGATGTGGCACCAATAAACTAAGCACCTATGCATTGAACACTTGAGTTACTTAGACATTTAATGCACTTAGCACCTCATCTAAAGAGCATTAATAGTATAGCCAGCTGCTGGCTATAAGCCTACAGCCCATCTTATAGTCAACATGTACAAAGTGCCTAGGAGCACGTGCTAGACACTACTAGGGAAAAGGCTAGCGGCAGCGCGGGTTTTAGGTCACTACTAGGAAAAGGCATGCTAGTGGCGCACCAGTTTTGCCTTCTAATGGCGCATGGCCGGTGCGCCACTGGCATCACGCCATTAGAATTTCTTTCTAATGGCGCACCACCTGGCGCCATTAGAATTGGTATTCTAATGGCGCACTCAAGATGCGCCATTAGTACTGCTCACAAGGCGCCACTAGTATCTGCTATACTTACAGTATGACATCTTGTAGTCAAGCGCCATTAGTAACAACTTTTTAATTCTTTTCTTCTTAATCTCATGTCACTATTTCACATATGAGATATTCAACACATATATATGTACAACAAGCATCCATATAGCAATCATATATGTACAACAAGCATCCATATAGCAATCATATCCAACACACAAGTTTCATCATATATACATACGTACATAGCCAACACATAGTTCCGTCGTTACAAAAGTTTCACATTGTTCATCCAACACCGTTATCCATCAATTCACAAAAGTTTCACATTCATACAAAATAAAAACAGAAATGGAAAAGAAGCACCCCATCCACGCAAGCTTCCGTCAATTAAATCAAATCTGCAAAATGATAAACAAGAAGTTAGAAGAAGAAAAGAAGAAGACTAGAAGAAGAATAAGAAGAGTTTTGGAAAAGAAGAAGATTAAGAAAAAGACTATAAGCTTATTATGTAAACTTGATCATTTTTGCTAACATAAGTTATTTTGGAGCTAACCTATAGGAAACTAAGCATATAAGGTCTAAGCTAGTATATTAGAGCCAACTTAGGTAAAATGAAGCTAACCTATGTCATTTTGGAAAAGAAGAAGATTAAGAAAAGACTATAAGCTTATTATGTAAACTTGATCATTTTGTGCTAACATAAGTTATTTTGGAGCTAACCTATAGGAAACTAAGCATATAAGCTCTAAGTTAGTATATTAGAGCCAACTTAGGTAAAATGAAGCTAACCTATAGGAAACTAAGCATATTAGAGATAACATAGCTAACCTATAGGAGATCTGACATACCTGACAAAGTAGGCAGTTCTTCTCCTTCTTCTCCTTCATCTCCCTGATGCGCCTAGAGCGGCGAGGCTGTGGAGGCAGTGGAGGTAGTGGGATGTAGTCTTCTACCACAATTGGCGTGGTCATGTTGCCCAGCTGTGGGATCGCCGGCGCCACCACCGGTGCGTGGTCATTGTCAGGCACCACCACCATCGCGAGGCCACCTTCAGGCACGACCATCGCTAGGTCATCCTCAGCCACCTCCATCTCTTGCCCATGGTCAGCCACCACCATCTCTTGCCCTTGGTCAGCCACCACCAGCTTAGGTCATCCTCACCGATGCCCATCCTCACTCTGCTCCTCTTCTCCCGCACTCCAGTCCGGATCATCCTTCTTGTTGTCTATGCTTTGGTGCAGAATCGCTGTTCTTTGTCACATGACCAGAATCGCTGCAGCTTCGCTACAGCCATAGTGGCTGCTTTGCTTTGGCTGTAGCCAGATGTCGCTGCTGCTCCTACCTGTCCAAAATGCAACAATGACCGTTAACAATCGATGTGAGACAAAGCCAAATGTAGAGGAATAAGAAGAGGCGAACGCACCGGCATCATCATCGGCAGCGATCGCATGCGACACATAGTCTTGTTGTACACCTTCACGATGAGCATGTTGGCGCTGTCGTACTCAAGACAAGGAAGTACCCCAGCTGCAGGTCGTGAGGCACGGTAGAAGTTCTCCCACCCACGAGACAAGTACATGTGGCCCTTCTTGATCGCCAACCGCACATCCCATCGCTGCGAAACCCGCTGCCGGCTGTCGCAGCTTCACATTATTGGCGGATCTTCACCCATCAAGATGTTCATAAACCTGTCAGCAGCCTCTGCAGTTTGGGAAAATGAGTGATGTAGCAAACAATGATATCATAATGAGATGGGTGAAGGGAGATCTCTCATTTTATATACCAGCCATGGATCCAACTGAAGCCTCAAGTATGATAGTGAAGAACTCGGAATCATCCACCTCGTACTGCGGTGTCGCAGATCGGCGGTGGCTGCTTCCCGCCATCTCTGATAAGCAGCAGAAGAGACCAATTAGTACCCTTACAACAGATCATAAAACATGCATTAGTCGCAAGTACCCCATATGTCCTATTTTTAACAAAGTCATGCTAAAATTCACGGAAAATTTCAGCATGACCTTTGCTGAAAATAGGACATATGGAGTGCCCGAATTTGCCGGAACGGAAGTTAATCGACATTCCGGCAAACTCAAGGGCCTCTCGGGTGGACAAGGCAAAAAAAGGCCTCCATCATAGCATGGAAAATACATTGGCATGTTTTTGCTTATAAAAAAGCTAACAAGTGTAATTCAAAACAATATACCACCAAGTGAACCACCACAACATCTAAAAGCTAACAAATTCCTTGTAAATTCCTTGTAATAGTATTATGCAAATTCCTTGTAAAGCTAACAATATGTCAACCGGGGTGCACAATCTTCAACATGAGTCATCATTGAACTGTATTATGCAAATTCCTTGTAATAGTATTTTTACATTTACAGATAAAGATAATATCAGAACTTCTAATTTCCTTGTGATATTGTGCATTTTACTATGTTGGACTAGCACTCTGGCAGTACTAGAAGGCATCAAGGCGGTGTGGTATGGTGTGGTGTGGGCCTTTGTGCCTCAAGCAATCGTAAAGTGCCACCCTAAGCATAGCAAGTCCACTAACACCTTAACAAAATCATGATCAGCATTCACCTCTCAAAATATTACTTACAAAATCATGATCAACATTCACCATGATTTCCCTAAGAAAGCATACACCATGATTGACGTGGGGCGATCATAACAATTATTCCAAGTTTGCAATATAGCAGAGTAACACATCCAAAGAAAGGGTTCGGTCATATGATTGCTTTGAGAGATTATAAATGGTACTAGTCTGGCCACTAGAACACATGGTTACAAAAGAAGTTAGAATGGTACTAGTCTAACAATTATTCCAAGTCGACCTGCATACTTATTGTTCTAGCCGAGCATAGTTATAGTAGAAACATGGAAATAAGCACATGTGACACAAAGAGCTTAAATCAAGATCTTCCTCTTGCTGTCCATCTACAGGAGAAAATTGAAACAAAAGAAGAAGAAAAATAACTTCTAAGATGGCATGCACAAAACTGAACTAATGTTGTCCTCCGAACTGCAGCTAACCAATCGAAGGAAGCATGCCATCGCACACACACAAATCACACACGAAAGCAAAGACTTGAGATCAGCATGCACACAATCAGCGAATCTCTGTCCAAACAGATCGAACAGCTAGGGTTACAAGACTGGGAGGAATCACCAACGGAGAAGAGAGGGTGCTGCTGGTCGCCGACTGCCGCTCGTCCCTGTCCTCCTTGGCAAGGCAGCTCTCGGGAGGAAAAAACAGATCAGGGTGGAGAGAGGGGGAGGGGAACCAGAGCAGGGAGAGAGGGCATCCAACGCCGCCGCCGTCAGCCACCCATGGGGACGCCCGAGAGACACGGGGCAGAGCAGCCCTAAGGGGAAGGGGGCGAGGGAGAGGAGAGGGCAAGACTCGACGCTGCAGCCAGGCCGCCCACTGCCGCTCTTCAGTTGGTGGCTCGTGAGAGAGAGAGGGAGCGCTGGAGAGGGTTCTGTCAGTGAGGGCCCACCTGTTAGTGAGAGGGGAGGCGGGGTGGGTGAGATAATAATAAAGCGAATAAAAAACCGATTCGGCGGTACAATACTAATGGCGCACCAACCACCGGTGCGCCATAAGTATATCCACACTAATGGCGCACCTCAACACGGTGCGCCATTAGATATTTCTGCTAGAGCCAACAGGTTATATACCACCCGAACTGATCCACATCAAGTCCCTCTACTAGCTCGACCGGTCGACAGCCAGCTCTCCCACCAGAGGTCCCGGGTTCGACTCCCTGTGATCCCCAATATTTTTTATGCATTTTAAATGGTGTTTTTATATTTATTTGTGTTTAAATATGTTCAAACTTGTTTAAATCATAACATAATATTTTTATGCATTTTAAATACTGTTTTTATACTTATTTGTGTTTATCAAACTTGTTTAAATTATAACAGTGTAATATTTTTATAAAAATAGTAAAAAAATTAAAAACATGTTCAAAATGTGCGGGTTCTTGCTGCGGGGCCGGGCAGTGCTCGGCGGTGGAGCGGGAGGGTTGCGATGGGTAGAGCTAGCGGGGAGGTCTTGGTGCGACGAGATGGAGGGGATCGAGATCGAGATGGGGGATTGAGATCGAGATGGAGGGGATCTGAATATGCATTTTAAATATGTTCAAACTTGTGTTTAAATATGTTCAAACTTGTTTAAATCATAACAAGAATATTTTTTATGCATTTTAAATGCTGTTTTTATATTTATTTGTGTTTATCAAACTTGTTTAAATTATAACAAAGGTAATATTTTTATAAAAATAGTAAAAAAATTAAAAACATGTTCAAAATGTGCGGGTTCTGCTGGGGGGCGGGCAGGTGCTCGGCGGTGGAGCGGGAGGGCTGCGATGGGTAGAGCTAAGCGGGGAGGTGCGGGTCGATCGAGATGGAGGGGATCGAGATCGAGATGGGGGATTGAGATCGAGATGGAGGGGGATCAAGAATATGCATTTTAAATATGTTCAAACTTGTGTTTAAATATGTTCAAATTTGTTTAAATCATAACAAGAATATTTTTTATGCATTTTAAATGCTGTTTTTATATTTATTTGTGTTTATCAAACTTGTTTAAATTATAACAGTGTAATATTTTTATAAAAATAGTAAAAAAATTAAAACATGTTCAAAATGTGCGGGTTCTTGCTGGGGCCAGCCGGTGCTCCGGCGGTGGAGCGGGGAGGGTTGCGATGGGTAGAGCTAGCGGGGGAGGGTGCGGGTGCGATCGAGATGGAGGGGATCGAGATCGAGATGGAGGGGATCGAGATCGAGATGGAGGGGATCGAGATCGAGATGGAGGGGATCGAGATCGAGATGGAGGGGATATGATGTGGCGCACATCCCAGCCTGTGCGCCATTAGAAGTTATATATTGTAATGGCGCATTCGTTGCTTCATGCGCCATTAGTTTGTATGGGAAAATGGAAAAAAAAAGAATTCATACTAATGGCGCACTCGTCGGCGTGCGCCATTAGAGTCTTCCACTCTAATGGCGTATGAGAAACAGGTGCGCCATTAGTATATAGTAGTGGCGCACTGCACCCACGGTGCGCCATTAGAGTCAATCCTATCTATAGGCCTTTTCCTAGTAGTGGGTGTATCAGTAGCGCGGGGAGAGGCGCTACTAATAAGGTGCTACAGCTAACACATAGCAGTGGAGTGTGCCCACCGGCGCTACTGCTACACAAGTCTAGCAGCAGCGCGGTTAGTGGAAGCTCGCTACTGCTAGTAGCTCTAGCGCGCTTTGCCTGGACGCGCTGCTGCTATCGCGGCGCTGCTGCTAACTTTCATACAATCGCTACTGCTAATTTAAGTGTTTTTTTGTTTTTTTTCGGCATATTTGTTTTGTATTTGAACATGCTTTATAGAAGAATCTTTAGCACATAGAAATGTCATCATGATGCACATACAAATGCCTACGAGACGACAAATGTAATCATAGCATATACATACAAATAGTCTCATCATAATCAGCATCCAACACAAAGTGGTATCTTGTCATCATCTTGAAAATAGCGATACATGCAAGTCTCGAATACTTGCAACTACAACAACGTCATCCATCTAAACAAAGGTATACGCAAGAAGAGCTATCACTATGAGTGAGAGCGGAACTATGCAGTACATGAGGTGGCGGTTACGAGTCCTCTCTCGCGCTAGCGTGAACCTCAAGTAACTAGCTTCTCCTTCTTGTCTGCTTTTGAAGCCTTTATGGCTGGCGCCCATGAACCCATTCACTTGTGCCTGACACTCATGCCACTCGTTATACACCCCCGGAACCTTCCTTTTGTACACGACATAGCAATTCCATCTCGCCATCAAGAAACTAGGTACCTGTTAGAGATGCATGTTAATGAAGAGGATGTACAATCATATATATGCAACAAAGTATACTAGAGCAACACCGAAAAAGAAAGGGTTAGCAACTAGACGCAACATACAATACGCAAATTAATTAACTAGAGGTACGCACGTCATCGTACGCAAACTAACAAAGTAGCGTTACGCAAGTTCAGCAGGGACCATGGACATCACAAAGTTTCATCGCTACAAAAAGTATACAAGTTCAACCGACACATATCATCATCATCGGCATCATAAATCACTAGAAGTTCCATCCTTCCATATCATCGAGGATGAACCCTAGCTTCTTGAACAGAGTGAGGTCTAGACGTTGCATGCCTATGCGAGTTCGGACGTCAGCTCGCGATATAGGGCCGTGGTGGAACATCCCCTTCTCATCGACGACTTCTTTCATGATGATCGTCGCAATGTCGCTTTGGATGCGAAAGAAATCATCTCTAAGTTTATAATCCGCTTCTCCATGAGATTATAGCCACTTGTGGATATGATCATTATTTATGCTATTAATGCGAAGCTTTTGGTGATCCGTGTTGAACTGAATCATGAGATGGATGATGTAGAATCCATCCTTCTTGCTTGGTTTTGGGACATGGATGCAGGAGAAGTTAGTTTTATGCACGAAACCCATCTTCTTATTCCTTTGTTTCTTGATCTGAACGTGGCCACCTCTAAAGATGAAGCCTTGGAGAGCATCATCTAGAATATTCATTATGTGGGTGTAGTCTTTTTTCTCGTAGTCTCTAGAAGGGTCAAAATACACGGTGTGGGTGTGGGGACCCCGACTCATAGGTCGAGATCACCGAATGCACGTGTACAGTGATCCCAGAGATCAATGATCACTGAACACACAGAAGCTGAATAACAAGAGTCTTACATCCATACATACCATTTTACACAAGTAGGACCATTACAGTCAAGTCTTGAGTGTAACATCGCAGCCGAAATCTTCGTCGATAACTTGGACCCATGCCATCTACCTTAACCCTACATGCATTCTGACTAGAAAGCGTCCTAGCTTGCATGTTCGTCACCGAAGTATTCCTCATCCTATCCTGTTCTTTCATGCCTGGCCAATAAAATAACCAGTGGCAAGCCAATGAGTACTTTGAATGTACTCGCAAGCAACCCAAGAGTGATAACAAAATAATTATGCAAGCTCTACTGCTTAATTGGCATTGTTGCGGAAAGCTAGTTTTTCTCATGCAAGTATGATCAACATTTATCAAGGACAGGAATGCGTCTGCAACAAGCATCAGGAGGTTACAGACATCAACATCGAGAAAGAGTTATGAACAACTCATGCTCAAGCTCATCGTGACTTCCTCATGAGTCACATCATCAATATCACCAAACGGTGTTGTTTGTCAGAAACATATGGACATAGTCTAAGCAGCACCGCCCAACTGTCCTTGACCGTGGACACGGCTATTCGAATAGTTTTACACTCTGCAGAGGTTGCACACTGTACCCACAAGATCTGGGGAACTTCCGTGTCATCCACGACCCGTGATACCTCAAGTACCCGGGGTAAGCACCCGATCACTACCTTTCCCTAGACGACACTAACATGGAGTCCACTCGATTGGTAGTAACCCCCGTGCCTAACATTTCACATCATAAAGTTGTGGAGCCTCGCTCCCATATTCATCACATGCCGCAAGCACGGGGTACCAACGGTGTGTCCGGTGCCCTGTAAAAATAGTCATGGCCGCCCTACCTGGCACGACCCCGTCCCGAGAGAGAGCACCAACTCTCCCCCATCACTACTAATGCAGGCTCCAAGCTAGTATCGGCCTAGGTAATCAATAATTCCCTTTCCCATATAAGGGTAGAGTGGTTGCGCATGTAAGGTTGGGGCAGTCATCAAATCTTAAATCTAATCCTTCCTGTAAACCACAGTTTTATCAAGCCTCGGTACACTACTTCTCCACCAAGTAGTGACCTAGTTCATCATCATCTCCCAGGGGCATCAGTGGCACCCCCTGGGGCTGTTTGCAAGTATGTCAAACCACACTTGTTTCCTTCCATGCATAACCCTGACCCACTTTGCGTAGCAACTATTTTTGCATCCTATCTACTCTCACTGGCATAAACCTCATAGGAAGGTAGGGTCATGCACAATGCAAGAATCAACGAGGAAGTAACAGGGGCAACCAACCAACGGTTTGATGCCCATTTGTGACACACATTACCACCATAATGGTCTACCATCTCATCATGATTCCGATGCAACAATAAATAAGAGCTATATGACATGTATAAAAAGGGTTTCATAGACATGGTCAAAGGGCTGCTTGCCTGTTTTAACAAAGTCTTCGAGGTCTTCAAATATCACTGGTCCAACTCCGAGCCTTTCGTCTACTTCGTCAACTATCGTTGAAAGCAACCATAATAAGCAACACAACAAGGCAGGAAATAAAAGTGCTCTAAAAATATGAGTTGGACTTTTTTTGGGATACCTCTGGTCATATGAGGGATGACGAAAGTGGTTTTCATTAGGATTTGATCAATGGACATCTCTGAACATTTCGATATGATGGAATCAAGGGGTTTATGGAATTGCAAGAAGTGTACAGAAACATATTTTTGAAAAATGAGCAAAGATACCTATTTAACAAAGGATGATTTTAGAATCATCCAGGATTTGGTTTCACTGGATTTGGAGTTCAAATGAATTTCTTATGAATTTGCAAAGTTGACAAATATGAAGAAATGGCTCACTATTTTATGTGGTATAGAAAGTATTAGAAAAAATGTTCATAAACTAAGTTATGAACTTAGATGCATCTAGGAATTGGAATCATGGCATTTGAAGCAAGTTTGAGCTCTCTGTGATTTTCTAAAGTTCATCACAGAAATAGGTAAAATGGGATTTGATAATTATCTGTGAAGAAAAGGTTTCTGGAAAAATGTGCATGTTGCATCACCAGATAGATCATGATTTATAGAGTCACTAGAAATTTGAATCATCAAATTTGGAGTCCATTTGAATTGTTTATGGATTTTTGAATTGACTGAGAAAATAAAAAAGGAAAAAGGTTTAGGGTTTACCCAAAGCGTGCACAGGGCGTAGGATAGCCACTGGGCCGGCCCAGCGGCTCTCCCTCACGCGCGCAGGGGCCACATCGGAGGCGGGCTAGCGCAGGGCGTCTTCGCGCAGGGGAGGCTGATCCGGCCGAGGCCGTTTCCCCTTAAACGGCAGGGCCCACCCACCGGTCGCTGACGAGCGGGGCCCGCTTGTCGGGTTCGTCCCCAACCTCCCGCTCGAACAGAGCAGAGGCAGGGGCGGCATCGACGGCGGCTTGCTGGCGATACATGCCACTGTTTTCGGAGGTCCGGCCACCGGCGTGCTCAGCGGGGAGAGACGAACCTGGGAGACCCCACCACGGGCGCCTGCGTCACCGGATGGGAGCAGGTCCTTGCCCGCGGTGGACGGCGGCGTCGGGCGAGAAGGGTTCTGGGGTTGTGGGGCGCTAGAGGAAGAGGTAAAGGGCGGAGGAGCCTAGCCGGCGTGCGGTGACTCCATTGCTGTCCAAAGGAGGGGAGGGGAGGCTTTGGTTTGCAGGAATTTGGGTGGAGCCCAACGACGGCTCTTCGGCCATGGAGGGAGCAGGAGGGCATGAGAGGAGATGCAGGTTGGTCCAGAGCATGCTCAGGAGGGATAGAGGGCCAAAGGAGTAGTGAGGGGGCTCGGGGGTGGCCTTAAGTAGAAGGGGGCGAGGTGCACCGTGAGCTCATGCGCCGGTGAAGCTGTTGCGGTCGCTACAAGCCACGGGGGGCTCACGTGGGCGTGTCCGGGGTGTTTGTAGGGGTGGTCTACGCCCAGAGGAAGGGAGAGAAGGAGTGGGGAAGTGTCAGGGCGTCGCACGTGTGAGCTCGTCCATTGGAGCTCTCGGGCGGCCGACGCGCGTGCGAATGGAGGCAGCAGGAGGGAGAAGGAAGAGGGGGCCAGGGGCGTGGCATGTTGCGGACGTCGAGGGGTATCGACTGGCGTGCGTGGGAGGCCCGAGGTGGTCGGGGGACGCGGCGTCAACGGTTGGGAGCGCAATGACGTGCTTCAGAGCGCGTCTTTGGCCGGCATCCGCGGCTTTTCCACGCGCACTTGCGCGCCCACCTGTGTCTGGTAGCTACAGGGGGAATAAACAAGGGTGAAAGAAGCTTGGGATTCTCTGGAACTTGCTAGGAGTGAGAGAGAGATGAGAAAGGGAGGGAAAAGTGGCTGTCCAGAGAAGAAAAATGGGTCTCTGCCCCCCTCCATCATTGCCTCTCGGGCAGCGAAGCACACCAGAGGTAGAGGGCGACTAGGAGGGGTGATGGTAAAAAGTGGAGTCCATGGAGATTTGTGGAAGAGGCCAAAAATGGGATTTTGGTAAAGTGGCAGAAGGTGTTTGATGCTGGTTTGGGCAAGAAGATGAGTCCCATTTGTCATGAGACTCCACAGGATGAAATGGCACATATAATTAGGGTCTTCCACCAATCCTGAGTTCATTTGGGCAAGGTTTCCAATGCAACTTTT
This sequence comes from Aegilops speltoides, assembly GCA_021437245.1. Classification (NCBI taxonomy): domain Eukaryota; kingdom Viridiplantae; phylum Streptophyta; class Magnoliopsida; order Poales; family Poaceae; genus Aegilops; species Aegilops speltoides. Next base: position 96,320,822 of record CM038141.1, on the reverse strand, counting down.
GTGAACCCTAGAAATTAGCAGAAATGAACTTGTGCAGATCCAGTTGAGTAAATCACTTCTCCTTGATGCACCACTTGGTGTGGTGGCCTCATTTGGTCATGTGATCATGCTCACAAAAGTTGGGGTCAAGGAGAGAACGTTGGTAATGCAAAGTTGTTCAAATTTGGTTCTGGACAGGAAGGGTTTTGGGGCACTTTGATCAAGTTAACTTGTTCTCCAACTTCTGCCATTTGGTCTAGATTAATTATTAGACCATTTCAGCATGTTCACAAGGTTTGAGAACATTTGGACATGTTTGGCAATGTAAAGTTGCTCAAACTTCAAAATGGACAGAAATGGTTTTGAGGGGATTTCATGGAGTTATACTATTCTCCATGACATGATACTTGTCAAGATCATCAAACATGTCATATGTGACATGCTAGAATTTTCTTGGAAGTTTTGGAGAATATTTCCTTTGTAAATATTTCTAAAGCTTGAAATATTCAGAAAGGATTTTTGAGGGATTTGACCAACATTTTGAACATGATCATGTGTTGAAACTCTTATATATGGACAATATATGGCCACTGAGTTTCCCTAGATTTTTGTCAAATACTTTTAAAACAATAAAATAATTTTTCCCTATTAAAGACCATTTCTGAACTTAAGAAAAATCCTTTAAATAAAATAGGAAAATAACTTTTAATATTATATTTTTATGGTTTCTGGGTGTCCTATATCTAATAGGAGTCAAATATATTTTTGGAAAGATTTTTACTGCCCTTAAGTAAGTACTTGCAGTGCAAATCTCAATTCAGGGGTTTTTGGAAAACTAAGTTTTTGAAAATACTATTTGGCCAAATTATTTTTGTAAGAAAATATTTCTATGTCCTATACACATGGCATGATCATTGGGAAAGGTTTTTTTGGATCAAGGAGAAGGAGTATAAGAGTTGGAGGATTTATTTGATTTTTAGAGCACTTGAAAACAGCAAACAAAAATCCAATCAAGCAAAGTCCAAAACACTCAAATTTTTTGTCAAAACACATTTTATCATGATTTATTAGCTTAAGTGTTGTGGCATGAAAATCAGGGTGTGACAGTGGGAGACTTGCGGGTAAAGAACGATAAGGACGGCGCACCCGTTGCTGCGGGGAAAATACACCTCAAATTATTCCCCGTATGAGAGAGAAGGAATGATTGAAATGTATGAAAGGGTTGTACGAAACTGACTTACTTTGGATGATAAGGCACGAGGACAATTTGCCGGTCCTTATTCTGTACCATGAAGTTTTGGAGGTACTCCCTAGCAGTTTCACGCTCAAAGTCGCCGAGACTCAATAAAGACTCGTGCATGTAGTACGGATACGCCACACAGATTTGCGAGACTTCTTCACTCTTCATGACGGAGCTCATATGTAGTGCAAAAAGGCGGACGATTGTAAAATCGAGCCGACTTGTTAGAAACATCTCAAAGATATGGTCAAACCGCAGGAAGAACACCTCCGCGGGCCGTGTGTCAACGTAGCACTTCCCCTCAGGCACACGAGCCGCGTATGTCAGATATCCTGGATCCTTTGAGGCTAGTAGGCTTTTCTCGATCGGCGACAAATGGTGGTCGCGCCTCTCTGAGATATCTTGATAGTGCCTCCAGCGGTTTTGGTGGTAGCATCGGCTCGCCCGTGGGATGGAACATGACCGCACCTTTCACGGGTACACGTTCTTCAGAATGCATTGTCTGGCTGCTATGTGCTCTGGCTTGTTTGGAGGCAGTTATCTTCCCCGATCTCTTCCTCTCCTTTTTCTTGGGCACACCTTCCAGACCCTTCCTTAACCCCTGCCCCAGTGTTCTTGGGCTAAGTACTGTATCACCCTCGTGCCGGGTTAGTTGAGCCTGTGTTGAGGCGGCATCTTCAAGCGTGTCCTGTAAGGATTTCATGAAGAGAGACTTTTTGCAATCCTTGCTACGACACTGCCCGGGCATATCATCCATATCCTCATTAGCAAGCTGATAGCCTGATTCGTCATATGGTTGACTCATCATATCTATCTCACAGTCATATGCATTTGTATTGAGGAAATCCATAGGGTCGACCTCCGTCTCATCATCCATTCTCATTCTACAGAGAAATTACATCAGCCAAGATTATTGCACCCCTTCATCATGTCGTCGCCGCTCTCACCCGCACTACAGAGCTGGTAATTGCGTGGGCGGGGCGGTGGTCTCTGCACATGCTTGTTGATGCGTGGTTATTGGTGTGCTGTCGGCCGGCTCCAGACGAATAAGATTCTTCGGCCATAGCAGCACCCAACCCTTAAAGCTTCCAATCCGCGGCGGGGTCTTGTCGTCCGCTCCCACATGCTATACTGGAGGAGGCAAATCCTCGTGCCCAGATTTCACACTGCTCAAGCTAACCCTGAAGTGCCCAGCGGGGATCGGCTGGTTGTGGAACGTGGCTTGCGAGGGGTCCATTATCATCCCCTTTCCCACGTCCTCCTTCTTGCCTTTGATCAAGTAGAGTATGGTGCACGGGGTTTCTTTCGCCTACAAACACATATGTCTGTGGCGTAAAACAACCGAAAGGCAACAAATGGAATATTTTATATATATATATGTTGGTGGGACATGTAATTACCGTGACGGTGTCGAGCTCAGCCAAAGACGAAGGCCCACCTAGCGCGCCTGAGACTGAGGACGGGCTGCTATGAGCGGTAGCGGCTGCGAGAGGAGGCCCGGTTGCGTGAGCAAGTGGTGGTGCGATGGTGTTGTTGTTCATCGAGTTACTCCCGACGAAACTGGGCAACGGGAAATCATGTACCGTCTTGTCTGGATTTTCCTTCGTCCAATTGATGATAACTGGAACCAAGTTAGTAGCAAAATCATTTCGCAGCGATTCTGGCTGCATTGACCGCTCGTCAGTAGCAACTCATATTTGTCCTCGGCTGCTTTTTTCGCGTCCTCAGCTGCTTTTTTCTCGACCGCAAGCTTCACCTTCACGTTGATGTCCGCTTGACTAAACTTCTTTTTCTGCTTCTTGGCCTCCGGGCCCTCATTGTAAAACACCTTCTACGTGGCGTCGTCTCCAGCGCCGTGCACACGACCATATTGCGGCCGCTGGCCCAAAGGGAGTCCCTTAAGTTCGTTCAAGTCCCGGTTGAGAGGGGTGTCCCACTTGGGCCTCATCGGAGAAGTAGGGCTTTCGGCTGCAAGCTGGTGGTGCTTCTCCAGTAGTCTAATCAATTTCCTCGTGATCTTGTCCGTGTAAAAAACCTTTTTCTCCTTGTCCCACTTGTAGCGGGCCCTGATGAAGTCACGCCCAAGGGGTTGGTGAACTTTCGAAGGGGTGCTGGAGACCCGCGGCTTCACGTTCCGCGTCCTCCTTATCCCATATGGACCTTTTGCCGAGGTAGCCACAGCTTCCGAGGCGATGCTTCCCCGTGTTCCTTTGCTGAAGGCTCTTGAATTTCGCAGCCTTAGCCTTGGCTGCCTCGGTAGCGCAAGTGTCCTTAAACTTTTCGAACTCCTCTTCCGTAAGTGTCGGATTTTCCTCTAGAATCTTGGACAGGGGTTCATCAGCCTCAATAGCTCGTTTCACCCTCCCTTTCCAGGAGGCCAAATCATTGTTGAACATGCCCATGGCGTGATTGTTAATCTTTTTCATCTTCGGATCATCCCACGGTTGTTCTATGTTATCATCCCGGTCGGGGAACTTGAATCTCTTGTGCAACTTCGTTAGGAGCAACTGCGTCAAATGTTCTTTACTCCTTAAGTCATCGTCGTTGATGCTCGCGATTCCGTAGGATGCATCCTGCTTGGTTCCCATAGCACTTGCGAGGTTCTTCCGCTCTAACGGCTCAAACTTGCTGGTGCCATCTTTGTGATCACAAGTCGTCCAATCCCTAGTTTGTTAGGTTTTCGTATCCTCTGCTTCTTATGCTTCCTCTTTTCGGTAGCGGCATCGGGGCCGGTACCATCCCCGTCGGTATCTTCCCCGCTGGTACCTTCCCCACCGGTCTCGGCGCCGCCATCGGTGCCGATGCCGTCGGTGTCGATGTCGGCGTCAGTACCATCATCGAGGCCGACCTGAAAACCTTGCTTAGCAGTCAAATAGTCGAGGTACTCTTGTTCACCCTCATAATCCATCTCGTCTGCATCTTGGTCAGAAGGCCCAGTTTCTTCGTTGTTCGACATGTTTCCTATGATTAAGTGTCCTCATTTATTTCTAAAAGTATGAATAAATGAGAAATGACATAAAAAGAAATCTATGTGCCAGCACTCGATATGCCAACTATCTAGCACAAATCATGCCTCTATTCACGGGAAATTTCGGCATGACCTTTGCTAAAAAATGGACATATCAAGCGCCTGAAATTCACCGTAACGGAAATGAATCAACATTCCAGCGTAACGTAGGCCACTCAGATCATTTCCCAAACATGACATGTCCAAAACATGACATATCCACATATCACATGTCCAATTCAAATTTGCATATAAATTCAGCTAATTTTGAAACCTAGCTAAATTCATAACTTAATAGATAACCTAATTAACAGACTGCCCTAACTAAAACCTAAGTAAATTAACCAAAGAACCCTAGCAGAGAGAGGGGGGTTTACAGAGGGTGCAGGGGCAAGGAGGCAGGCCCGACGACGGCCGAGGTTGGGAGGGGAGGAAGCAGAGGAGGGAGGCGAGGGCCGACGGGTCGGGGCGAGCGTGCAGGGGTCGGGGCGAGCGCCGGCGCCGGGTCGGGGCGAGCAGCGCTGGGTCGGGTCGGGGCGAGGGCAGGGTCGGGGCGAGCGCTGGGGTCGGGGGCGAGCGCCGGGGGAAGAGAGTGGAGATTTGGGGGGAAAAGGCGGGATGAAGCAGGGATAGTGAGAATTTTGGGTTAAGTGGACGTAGCAACAGCGCGTATGGACAAAACGTGTTGCTACCTTCAGTAGCTGTAGCGGTTTATATGAAATGCACTACTACTACCTTCAGTAGCTGTAGCGGTTTATACGAAATGCGATGCTACTACTACTTCCAGTTTTCCTTTTTCTTTTCCTTTATTTTCTCCCACTTTTATTTCCCGAGAGCAGTGAACGAAGGGAGGGCGATATATATTGCATCATTTGACGGTTAAATATGTATGCAAAATAGGAACATATATATTACATCATTGGACCCATGCATAATAATGGCTAAGTGTGTATACAAAATAGGAACATATATATATATATATATATATATGTATATATATATATATATGTATATATATATATATATTACATCATTTGACCGATAACAAACGGTTCCTCAACGCTGACGTTTTCGTTTTTGAGTCAGCTTCTTTCCCTTCTTGTTCGTCGAAGAATAATTGAGCCCCTCATTGTGAATTTGCCTTTTCCATGGAGTATGATTTTTCTTAGGTAATGTAGTATTGATTCTTCTTTTGACGTATACTTCATCATCATCGTCATCTTCCCTCATTGGGTTGCCGTACTGATCATAGTCTTCCTCGTTGGCGACTCCATCCATTCCAATGATGTTCTTTTTGCCTCTCCTCACGACAACACGATTGGGCCGGATTGCATGGGTCGATTTTGAAGAAGCATTGTGTCACGTGCTTAGCGTGTACCCATGGCTCGTTTTTTGCGATAGCGTTCACGCTAGCGCTCTTGGCGTCGGGTACACTCATGGTAGTGAAAATCCGGTTTTCTCTTTCGACATTCTTTGCCCATCTGACACGGAACATCGTCGTGTTGTGCAGTCCAGAGTAGTCAAGCTCCCAGATCTCCTTGACCCTTCCATGAAATCGTTCAGTTGCGCCGTTGTCGCTGCCGGTCATGCATTCCATCGTCACCCCGAGTTCGATCATCACCGCCCATATCTTTGGCCTCTGTGCGTAACGTGTATCCGCTGATATCATATGGCTGATAGGTTACGAGGTTGGGCGAGGGCCATGTGCTAAGGCGATATGAGCAATCCGTCCTTAGAGCCCTCCTCCGTGGGATTAGCAATAATATGCTCTTTGAACCAATGCAGGAAAGTGGAGTTGTGCTCGCTCTCTAGTAACTTCGGCGTCATTCCGTGCATACCCCGGTCACGATACTTCTTTGCGATAATTTCTTTGTGCAAGTGCCACGAAAGGATCTACCTCGCCTAGGTGTTGTAGCACTACCAAGTTTGCTCACAAAGTCGCCAGATCGATCTGAGTATGCCACGTGCAGTTCCTCGCGACCGCTGCGATGACCATCTCCTTCGAGCCTCCCATCGTGCTTGTTAACGGGCAAACCAACACTAACACCAGGCGGCCGGTCTGCACCATATAGAAAATTCTCACAGAAAGAGATGCACTCTTGTGCCAAATAGCCCTAGACGATGCTTCCATCTGGACGGCACATGTTACGAACAAATCCTTTGATGATCCCATTCATCCTCTCAAACGGCATCATGTTGTGCAGGAATGACGGCCCCAGGTCTATTATGTCATCCACAATATGGACACATAGATGCACCATCACGCCAAAGAACGTATGGAAGTACATCTCAAGCTCATTCAAGATCACAACGATCTCTTCCTCAGTAGCCTTTGGAGCTGCTTCACATCGATCGACTTTCGAGAGATGACATCGAAAAAGTTGCGAGACCAATAAGCGTGTCATGGACGTGCTTGTCCATTATCCCTCTAAGGGCAACAGTAGTATCTGCGTCATCATCACATGACACTCATGAGACTTCATCCCGCTGAACCTTTTCTTGTCCGTGTCTAGATATCGCTTATCTTGCCACAAGAATCGGAACTAACTTTGACTCCGGTAAGGTACTTAAAGAATTGATTGATCTCAGCCTGACTTAAGGTGAAGCATGAAGGGGGGCAATAATCCTCTTTCTTTATTTTCTTGCCCTTCTTCTCCCGTGCCTCTGTCTCCGTCTCTGTCTCGTCCGACATTTTACGGGGCAGCATGTGCAGATCTTCCCTGATTTTCAAATCTTGCAAGTCTTTTCTTGCCTTCGGCCCATCCTTGGTCTTATCCGACATGTTCATCAGTGTTGCGAGCAAGCTCTCAAGGAAATTCTTACAGATATGCATTTGATCAAGGCAATGAGGTGTATCGAGTTTGTGCCAGTACTCCAAGTCCCAGAACACAGACCTCATCTTCCATACCTTCAGCAGCGGCTCCGGCGCCTTTCTCGTCGTCTTTCCCGGCGCAGGGCACTCCTTCCAGCTTTTCAGCAGCTCATCGATTTTGGCACCGCTCCGCTTACGTGGAGGTCCTCGATGCTCAGTGTGACCGTTGAATAGATCTCCACGGTTTCTCCACGAGTCATCCTGTTCAAGCCATCTTCGATATCCCATGTACACGATTTTCGCAGACCCGCCATCTTTCCTTGACGTTAGCTGTTGAGACGTCGTACCATCCATGCACCGCGTGCATCCGCAATATCCATGGCACACCTGGCCTGCCACATATACGTAACTGAGATAGTCCTGCACTGTCGTGATCAGCGCGGCACTCATGTTGAAATATTCTCCTTTGATGGCATCCCATGTCTTGGCCGGTGTTTTCCATAACGTGTCTAACTCCTCTTGAAGTAGCCCCAGGTACAAATTAATATTATTTCCTGGTTGTTTCGGCCCTTGAATAAGCATGCTCATGTGAATGTACTTTGATTTCATGCAAAACCAGGGGGGAGGTTGTACATGCATACAAACACGGGCCATGTGCTATGGTTGGTGTTCTGGTTGCCAAACGGATTCATGCCATCGATACACACGCCGAGCACGATGTTCCTTGCATCACATTCAAAATACCGATAGAACCTGTTCAACGCTCTCCCCTGGCTTCCATCCTTCACGTGTCTCAGCTTCGGATCATCTCCATCGTCGGGCTTCTTCCTCTCCGCGTGCCAGCGCATTAGCTTTGCTTCCTTGGGATCTACAAAATACCTCTGGAGACGGGGAGTGATCGGTAAGTACCATACAACTTTTCGGCGACATTTCTTCCTGGCCTTCTTGTATCTAGAAGCATTGCACACCGGACAGCTTGTTTTTTCCGCATGCTCCTTCTGATAAATTTTGCAATCGTTGATGCATGCATGGTATCTAACGTGTGGCCGATCAAGAGGGCACACGATCTTCTTGGCCCCATCAACACTAGTAGGACATAGATTACCCGCGGGAAGAACATCCTTTAGGTACTTGAGATGCTCATCGAGGCTAGTGTCGGTCCATTTGTTTTTAGCCTTCGTCTTCACGAGTTGGAGCGTGAAACTCAAGCGGGTCAGCTCAGGATTGCAACCATCATACAATGGAGTGTTCGAGTCTACCACCAATTGCTCCGGCTTAGCCTCCTCTCCAGAAGCAGCTCTGCCAGTACTCGTCTCTTTGCGAAGCAATGCTTGAACATGAGGGTCCCGCACGATTGAACTTAGTACTGACGAATTCTGCTACGTGGAGTCCATGTCGTTCTCTCCGCCGCCATGTCCAGCCCCTTCTCCTCCGCCATGTCCGGCCCCTTCTCCGCCGCCATGTCCTGCCTCTTCCCCGCTGCCATTATCGATCATCTTTTCATCCTGCCCCGTGTCATCATTGCCTGCCCCATCGGCATCCTCAACATCGTCATCCTCATCTTCAATTATCCACCGAGTATAGCCATCCATGAAACCAGTCATGAGCAGGTGCGCTTCGACACGACCATCGTCATGGGGGTCGAGCCAAACTATTCCTTTGCATTTTTGACACGGACATAAAACCATTGTCCGGTTATTTTCTTTCATGTCCTGCACCGCCGACCGCAACCACCTGTCGACCATCGTTCCACTGACCATCGTCAACTCTACACGGTAATAATAAACAAATTGATCATAAAAATGCATGCATGCATCAAAGTGATACAAAAATTCGGCATGACCTTCCCTAAAAATCGGACATATATGGTTCTAGAGTTTGCCCAGAATTCGCCGAAACGGAAATAAATCGACATTTCGGCAAAACATAGGCAACTCAAATGCACAATTTGGCGTCAACTCATGCCACACACACTATTTCCACAAACATATCACACACACATACACATATTTCCATTTTGCAAAAGCATGAAATTTTCATCACCTCTATCTCCAGATCGAGCACACGGTGGAGATGATGTTGTAGGGAGATCAAAAGTGCACAAAGCTCTTCTTGACAAAGATAGATCTAGTTAGGGGGCAAATAGGTCACTTAACTAAATCCTACATCTACCTAGCTACCTAACTTGGAGGAGACAACTTCAACTAGTCGAGGGGAAAGGAAAAAGAGAAAGGAGATGCATTAATGGAGGTGGTGTAGTTAGGTAGGAGTAATGAAGAGAGAGAAAGGTGGATAGAAGAGAGAGAGAGTAATGGGGGAGAAGTATTGAGGAAGAAGAAGAGTGAGAGTGGGAGCATGTGGGGGAGGTTAGGGAAAGGGAAGAGAGGAGGGGGAGGGGGAGGGACGGGTGCGGATTAGCAGTAGCGCGGGAGCTAAAACACGCTGTTGTTAAGGAATTAGCAGCAGTGCGCTTTGGGCGACGGCGCTACTGCTAACAGGGACAAAAAAGTGTGCCAATTTGAAATTTAGCAGCAGCGATCTCAGAGAAAGCGCGCTACTACTACATCCATAGCCACCGCGCTACTGCTAAATGGAGTTAGGTGGACACCGCCGGTCGATATTTGTAGCAGCGTGGTTTACACTGAGCGCGCTACTACTAAAAACTTATCAGTAGCGAGTTTCCCGCACACGCGCTACTACTAATTAGCAGCAGCGCTCCTTTTTGAGCCGTGCTGCTGCTAAGATTCTGTGTATAGGCTTTTCCCTAGTAGTGAGAGCTGGCTCTTCACGAAGAGCCTGCTTACCTTCTCTCTCCTCTTCTCTTTCCTCCAACTAAGTAGAAATATACTACTGTTTATTCCTTATAGCCCACTGACTCAACTCTATTGTACTTGCTCTAAGCACATCGAAGCACTTGCTAGCACCCCCTTGACCGTGGACCTTGACGGTGTACGTCACCTTGTGTCTCATAATTTTCCTCGTCATCATCTGAGTCGTAGAAGATCTCACCCACATCATCATTAGCATGCAGCCGCCATGATAGACAATGTGCGCAGAAGGAGTAGAGGCGACTGGGGACGCACCACCACCACGTCGTGGGCACTCCGTATGTGCTCGTGTGCGTGCAGCGTGTGTGTTTTTCCATCGGTGCTAGCTCTAAGGCCAAGGGTGCGGTCGTCTTCGCCTCCGACTAGTAGTTGAGCAAAGACGGCAAAGAGGTGCTGCAAGAGATGTGTATGTGCCATTGCGTGCGAGCTTCACCGTAGCACAACGAACCGGACGTCATTGCGGATGGCGCACGCCTCCATGCAGCCGAGTGTGTGCGCATGCATGTGTTATTCACATGCATTTTGCGGCCGAGCGTGTGTGCATGCACGTCTTGCATACGTGCGTTGTGTGCTCCATGTTGTGCGCGTATGTGCATGAGTTGGATCCGATGGAGTTAGTGCATTAGCTTGTGTACATATTTTAGAGTGTAGATTCACTCATTTTGTTTCGTATGTAATCCCTTATTGAAATATCTAAAAAGACTTATATTTGGGAACGGAGGGAGTATAAAACATCTTCAACTTAGCATCCTGATGTACCGTTTCTAGTGGTTAGCGAAAAGTTCATGTTCTTTTAGTTGTTTATAGATGGACAGGCGGCAAAAAACAGGGGAAAACGTGCAAGGTTCCTTGTAGACACTCCACCGCGAGGTTCCTTGCTCCTCCTCTGTTGTCGGGAATCTATGCTCTTCAACTCTTTTATTTTACGTGAGCTTTGTTCATCCTTTTCCCAACACGCGAGACATCTAGCATCAAGGTGCACGTGTCATGCAAGAAAATGGAGATGATCAGATAAGCAGTGCGTAAGTGAGTCGTGCGGGGGAAAGCGGGGGGAAACCCTTTTCCGTAAGTGAGTCGTGCACTTCGATGGCACCTACGCAATATTTTTTCTCCTCGATGGCACGTGAATGGCATGTGAATAGTGCATGTACTCAACGACGGCGCACGGGATGGTAGCAATGACATGGTCAGCCCTTTTTTGGAGAGAGTACGTACTACTAGTAAATAACTTTGATGTGTCCCTTCCACTCGCAGAACAACGAAAAGCTTGATTACGCCTTCTCTCTCGTCAACACGTGCGCGGTGGCTCGCAGCACGAGGAGAAACTTTTGCTTCCAAGCGGTGGACGTGCAGCAGTTCATTTGGTGTCAGATTGCCAGAAGCACTATTGTAGAACCATCGACTTCTGTAAGAGGCGAAGAGCCAAGCGCAAGGTCACCTACTAACCTTAGGCTAGGCATAGTGGGACTAACATAAGTAGATGTACCTCCTTTTTTTATTCTAGAAACAACCACACGCGGATATCAGGGTGCTGGTTACGTAGAACAAATTTCCTGCAGCCCGTGCTCAGCCCTCCTCTATCTCTCTTCTTAGCCAGCCAGCGGACGCGCGGATCCCATCGTCTATTTGCTCACATGCGGCCCCACATGTCAGTGAAAACGCAAGAGGACCCACTGAACCTGCACATCTTTCACCTCGATGTGCTGGTGATGAAAAACAAATCCAAGAAAGATCTTCGGTGGCCGCTTTTGGAGTTACTCAAGAGTAGTAAGATTCTATTTATAGTTTAACCCAAGATGCACATCTCATGGCTTCAACTTATCAACTACCACTCTATTTTCTTTCATGACATGACCTGGATGCTGGATGTAACGCCCCGGATTCCATGCGCCAAGTGTCCGCCAGTTATTCGCCATCCTTGCCATGTCATGTGCTTGCGTGTTGCATTTTGCCATGTCATCGTCTGTATTTCATATCATGTCATCATGTGCATCGCATTGACATACGTGTTCGTCTCATGCATCCGAGCATTTTCCCCGTTGTCCGTTTTGCAATGCGACACTCCTATGTCATCTGGCGTCCCCTTCTTGTCTCTTTTCGTGAGCGGGTATTAAACATTCTCGGAATGGACCGAGGTTTGCCAAGCGGCCGTACACCACCGGTAGACCGGCTGCCAAGTTTCATGCCATTTGGAGTCCGTTTGATACACCAACGGTTAACCGGGTAACCGTAAAAGCCCTCTTTGTGTTACAGCCCAACACCCCTCCAAGGTGGCCCAAAACCCATCCTAACCCCCTCCATGCTCTCGGTCGTTTGATCATGATCGCGTGGCCGAAAACCGCACCCCATTTGGAGTCTCCTAGCTCCCTCTACCTATATATTAGCCCTCCTCGTCCAAATTCGCAGTCCAAACCCTAAAATTTCCCCTCTCGCCCGCCGGACATGTCTGTCCCGGACCGGAAGAAATCGCGCCGCCGCCCGCAGCCACTCCCGTGCCGCCATGTGGCCCCAGCCACCGCGCCCGCCGCCCGGCCCCGCGAGCCCGTCACGGGCCCGCTTAAGCCCATCCGGCGCAGCCTCGCGACCGACGCGCCGCCCGCAAGCGCTGGCGTCGCCGCCGCCCGGTTCCCGCCGCCGCCGCCGTCCTGCTGGCGGCAGCGACTTTGCCGCCCGCTTCGCCCGGCCTCCCGCGCCGCCGGCTCCATCCGCCGCCGCCACGAGCCCGACCTCATCACGGCGCCGCCCGTGACCCGCGCCTACCTCGGCTGCCTCCCGCCGCCCGCCCCGATCGGCGCCGCCCGGCCCGCAGCTCCTCCACGCTGTCCGATCGCCGCTGACGCGCGCCAGCTCCACCGTCCGGATTCGCTCCAGCCGGATCCGCCCCGCGTCCCATGCCTCCTCCTCTGCCGCGCCTCCCCGTTGTCCTCATCGTCACCGGAGCTCATGGAGCTCGCCGGAGCTCTCTCCGGCTGGATCCATTCGGGGTGGATCAGATCCACCCACCCATCCAACCAAACGCGCCTCCGCCGTCCCGATCCGCTCCGTCCTAGATCCCTCCGTCCCACGTTGACTTTCGCGGAGGTAAAAATCCACTCCCTAGATCTGTAACATTTTCATGCCTTGTTCATCATGCCATATCTCTTTGCATATTGCTCTATTTCGTGCGTGTGATATATCAAAATGTTCACCATGAGATGCTCTACATTTCATTCCATTGTGCCATGTTTGTTTGAGTTCATCTTGATGCACTAATCATCGTTGCAAGAGTGCTATATGATGTTGACTGCTGTCTGTTAACAGAACTTGATGATTTGTCTTTTTCTTTGCATTTTGTGTGTGCATCTTATGAGCATGAGCTCTACATGTGTTTTGTACTACATCATGCCATATTCACAGTGGTGCCATTCATGTATTTTTGTGACTATTTTACTGAGTGCATCGAGCTCGTGAAGTAGGGTACTTGTTGTAACTGTTTTGCTAGGCTGAATCTGCTATATCATGATGCTATGTAAACCTGCTGCTACAAGTCATTCTATGCATAATCTGGAGATGTTCACTAAGGATGTTTTGTTGTACATATCATGCTCTATCCACTCATGCCCCTGGTTGCATTTATATCATGCTTTATCTTGTTGTTATCTTGATCCAAACTTGCTAAATAATGTTGCTGTCAGCCTGTTAACATTAAGTTCAGTTTTGCCATGAGCTTTGCTAGTGATCCATGTACCCGATGAACTTTCTCTTGCCATGCTTAGCTTTATAAAAATGTATCCTTACGGTTGGTTGCCTTGCCATGCCATGTATTGCGTTGTGGTGAGTGGTTCAAGCTTACCAACATACTTATTGTTGTTCCTGCCATGTCTGAAACTGTCATATCATTTGCCATGTTTGCATGGATGCCACCATGTTTTCTGTTGATCTTTGGAATAATTTAAGTAAGGTAGTTTTGTTATTTGTCTTTAGTACTAGCATTCCATGCATTTGTTTGCCATGATAAGTTTCTGTAACATGTTGTTTGATAGCTCTAAACATTGCAACCTGATGTTATTTCTGCTAAGCCTGAAACTGTTATTATTTGCAATCTTGCCATGTCCTTGAGCATGTTCTAGTGATTTCTGGAGATAGCTAAGTGTTCATGTTTCGTCATGCTTTACCTATACAGCATGTCCATGCCTTCTGTTTAACTTTTGAGCTGCTGTAGCATATTTTTTTGATGCTTGCTAGATGCCTAGTTGCTGTTTTGGACAACTTGTTCTTTAAACTTGTATAGTGTATGTGTTGAACCGTTGCTCCGTTTTGAGTGTGCTCTATATGAAACTTGCTTGATTTTGCATATAGTTTCATATTATCACGTTGCATCCATGTTTTGAGAGTGTTTGCTTGATGTTTGTATGCATTTTGCATCAATGCCATGTTTAACTTGTTTTGCTCATATCTTCTAGGCCGTAGCTCCGAATTAATTGAACTTTATATGTAACTTGAGTAGAATCTCGTGTAGATCATCTTGGTGCATCTTAACTTGCTGTTTAACAACTCCAACTTAATGTTTCTTCAGATCTGGGCCAATTTCTAAATTTGCATATGAGGACTTACCGGAATTGTTGTATTTTGTTTCCGGCCTCATTTAAACTTGCCTTGATGTGTTGTTCTTGTTTGCATCATCTCTTGCCATGAGTAGATTCATCTAGCTTTTTCATGCATCATGCTTGGTTGTGCATCATGTCTTGTATATGTGTGGTGTGTTTACCTTGTTGTGTGCTTCTTCTCGATAGCTCCTGTTTCGTTGAGATCGTGAGGATTCGTTCGTCTAGGCTTGGTTCGGCTTCATCCATTCATCTTCTTCATGCACTCGTTCTTCTTCCTAGCAGGATTTCAGGCAAGATGACCGCTACCCTGGATCTCACTACTATCATTGCTATGCTAGTTTCTTCGTTCTATCGCTTTGCTGCGCTTCCTATCATTTGCTCTTCAAGCCTCCCAAATTGCCATGTCAGCATCTAACCTTTTCACCTTTCCTAGTAAACCGTTGTTTGGCCATGTTACCGCTTTTGCTCAGCCCTTCTTATAGCGTTGTTAGTTGCAGGTGAAGTTGAATATTGCTCCATGGTGGACAGGATTATGTTGGGATATCACAATATCTCTTATTTAATTAATGCATCTATATACTTGGTAAAGGGTGGAAGGCTCGGCCTTATGCCTGGTGTTTTGTTCCACTCTTGCCGCCCTAGTTTCCGTCATACCGGTGTTATGTTCCCGGATTTTGCGTTCCTTACGCGGTTGGGTGATTTATGGGACCCCCTTGATAGTTCGCTTTGAATAAAACTCCTCCAGCAAGGCCCAACCTTGGTTTTACCATTTGCCTCACCTAAGCCTTTTTCCCTTGGGTTTCCGTAGCCCGAGGGCCATCTTTATTTAACCCCTCCCCCCCCCGGGCCAGTGCTCCTTCGAGTGTTGGTCCGAAACGGGCAGACTGCAGGGCCACCTCGGGGCAACTCCAGGGTTGGTTTTACTCGTAGGCTGACCTATCCGGTGTGCCTTGAGAACGAGATATGTGCAGCTCCTGTCGGGATTTGTCGGCACATCAGGCGGCTTTGCTGGTCTTGTTTTACCATTATCGAAATGTCTTGTAAACCGAGATTCCGAGACTGATCGGGTCTTCCTGGGAGAAGGTATATCCTTCGTTGATCGCGAGAGGTTATCATGGGCTAAGTTGGGACACCCCTGCAGGGTATAAATTTTCGAAAGCCAAGTCCGCGGTTATGTGGCAGATGGGAATTTATTAATGTCCGATTGTAGAGAACTTGACACCTGATGCGAATTAAAACGCATCAACCGCGTGTGTAGCCATGATGGTCTCTTTTCGGCGGAGTCCGGGAAGTGAACACGGTTTTTGGTTATGTTTGACGTAAGTAGGAGTTCAGGATCACCTCTTGATCATTGCTAGCTTCACAACCGTTCCGTTTGCTCTCTTCCCGCTCTCATTTGCGTAAGTTTGCCACCATACTTTGCTTAGCCGCTGCTGCAACCTCACCACTTTACCCCTTCCTTCCCCTTTAAGCTTTGCTTGTAACGCCCTCGATGCGGCTATATCTCCCACGTGTCGAAGCACGACTTAGAGGCATAACCGCATTGAAAGCAATGTCGCAAGTGAGGTAATCTTCACAAAACCCAAGTAATACATAAGGGAAAGAGATACATAGTTGGCTTACAATCGCCACTTCACACAATTACATGAATAAAGCATTACATCATCCAGATACAATCAAGGTCCGACTATGGAACCAAAATAAAAGAAGAACCCCAAATGCGACAAAGGTCCTCGAACGACCCCAACTGGGCTCCACTACTGATCAACTAGAACGAAACAACACAAAGGGCAAGATCTTTATCGAGCTCCTCCTTGAGCTTGGTTGTGTCACCTGCTCGGTAACATAGGCACCTGCAAACTGGTTTTGAAGAATCTGGTGAGCCACGAGGACTCAAAGAATCCCATTACCATGGGTATCAAGACTAGCAAAGCTTAATGGGAAAGGAAGGGGTAAAGTGGTGAGGTTGCAGCAGCGACTAAGCAAGTATGGTGGCTAACATACGCAAAGAAGAGCGAGAAGAGAAACAAGCGGAACGGTCGTCAACTAGCAATGATCAAGAGGTGATCCTGAACACCTACTTACGCCAAACATAACACAGAAACCGTGTTCACTTCCCGGACTCCGCCGAGAAGAGACCATCACGGCTACACACTCGGTTGATGCATTTTAATTCGGATCTGGTGTCAAGCTATCTACAGCCGGACATTAACAAATTCCCATCTACCACATAACGGCGGACACGGCTCTCTAAAGTTTATACCCTGCAGGGGTGTCCCAACTTAGCCCATGACAAGCTCTCGCGGTCATCGAAGGAATAGACCTTCACCCGAGACACTCCGATCAGACTCGGTATCCCGGTACATCAAGACATTTCGACAATGGTAAAACAAGACCAGCAAGACCTCCCGGCGTGCCGACATCCTGATAGTAGCCACACGTATCTCGTCTCAGGCCATGACCGGATGAGCACTACGTACAACTAGAACCAGCCCTCAAGTTTCCCCGAGGTGGCGCTGCAAGTGGCTCTAGTTTGGACCAACACTTAGACAAGCATTGGCCCGGGGGGGCAAAATAAAGATGACCCTTGGGATGCACGACTCCCAAGGGAAAAAATAGGTGGTGGTGAGGCAAATGGTAAAAGTCAATGTTGGGCCTTGCTGGACAAGTTTTATTCAAAGCGAACTGTCAGGGGGGTCCCATAAATCACCCGACCGCGTTAGGAACGCAAAATCCGGGAACATAACACCGGTATGACGGAAACTAGGTCGGCAAGAGTGGAACAAAACACCAGGCATAAGGCCGAGCCTTCCACCCTTTACCAAGTATATAGATGCATTAATAATATAAGAGATATTGTGATATCCCAACATAAACCCTGTCCACCATGGAGAAATCTTCAACTTCACCTGCAACTAGCAACGCTATAAGAGGGGCTGAGCAAAAGCGGTAACATAGCCAAGCAACGGTTTGCATAGGAAAGGTGTCAAAGGTTAGGGGTTCATGGCAATATGGTATGGCTGGACAAACAGGTAATAGGTAGCGCAGCATAGCGAAAGAACGAGGCAACTAGCATAGCAATGATAGTAGTGAGATCGAGGTAGCGGTCATCTTGCACAAATCCCGCTAGGAAGAAGAACGAGTCCATGAAGAAGACAAACAGACGTAGTCGAACGAATCCTCACAACTCCGGAACGAAACCGAAGCTAACAAGAGAGGCAACCCGGAAAGAAGCAAACAACATAGTAAACAACCATCACATAAGCATGGCATGATGCACAATCAAGTATGATGCATGTCCGGTTTAAATATGCATGGCATGGCACGGCAAAGTGCAACACACAATACTACAAGTTAAGTGGAGCTCAATATGCAACGAGTTGCATATTGACGAAACACCACATCTGAGTTATTTAGTTCGCTCTCGTTTAGGTATACAACAATGTTAAATGTTGTTAAACATGGCAAGGGGTGAATCAAAAGTAAACTAACTATTTAGTCAAGTTTAAATGAGGCCGGAACAACAAACAACAAGTCCGAAAAATCCTCATGTCCATATTTTAGTTTTGGTGCTGTTCTGCCCTAAAACATATTTTAGTGTTGTTAAACAGCAAAATAAAGTGCACCATGTTAAACTAGGCATTTTTCCACCCCATTTACATATAAAGTTTATTTAATTCCGAGTTACGGTTATTTAGTTATGAAATAAATCATTTTAACATGATATTAGAGCAAATTAATGCAAACAGCAATTTTAATCATTTTAGACATGGATGAAAGTGGCAAATTATTAAACTAGATGGAAAACTAAGCATTTTACATATTAAAATCATTTTAATCCGATGCACGGTTGTGAAGTTATTATATGCATGAAGACTAGGGGCTTTTCTGTAAAACAGCAATACACTGGATAATTAGGAAAATCGCTGGACAGGAAAAAAAACAACACAGGCCGAATCTTGGCTGGGCCAAAGTGCACAGGGGGGCGCTGGAGCTGATGCTCACCATGGGCCTTGGCCCGGTCGATGAGGAGGCAGGCCGGGGCAGCGGCCGACTCTGGGCTGGGCCACGAGCCCACGTGGCCGGCGACGAGGGCGTCGCGTGTGCCCGCACGTGGCACAGGACGAGGGAGGTCGCGCCGGTGGCGGATTCCAGCGGGGCGACCGGCGAAGCTCCGGCGACGGAGGGTGGGCGAGGAGGCCGGGAACGGATAGATCGGTGCGGGGGCAACCGGATCTGGTGGTTCCCGGCCGGATCCGATGAAGGCGGCGTCGACGGCGAGCTCCACGGGCGGCGGCGGGTCCCAAGGCGGCGGCGACAGATCCCTGGGACAGCGAGGGATTAGAGGAAGGAGGAGAGGGAGAGGAGGAGAAGGGCGACGGGGAGGCGGTGACCTGGGCGGAGGACTGTAGGGCGCGGCGTCGGGGTCGGTGAGGAGGCCGAGGCGACGAGGCGCAGAGGCGGATCGGCGCGCTGGATCGAAAGCGAAGCGGGAAGGAGCGAGGCGCGCAGGCAGTGGCGATCACGGGCCTCGGCCCAGATCGGGCCTCGAGTGGGCCTCGCACGGGCCGGGAGGCGCGGGGAGCGGGGAAGGGGCGCGCTGGGGACGCGTGGCAGCTCCCCAGTGGCTGCGTGCGGCGGGGAGGGTGATGTGGCGGCGCGGGATAGGTCGAAGGGCGTGGCGGCGGCGGCGACAAGTGGCGGGGCAGGGTCGGCCAACGCTGAAAACGAGGAGAAGGTGGGAAGAGGCTGGCGGCATGCGGATTTCAAGAGGGGGCTAGGTTTTCCAGAAATGGAAGGGGAAGGAGGCTATATATAGCAGTTTTTGGCTAGGGTTTGATTGAGGGGGGTTTAGGAGGGGTTTCGGAGCCTTCGATGATGATCCAATGGCACCGGTCGGAGGGGGGGTTAGGCAGGCCTAGGTGGGCTGTGGAGAGACCATGGGCTGCGGGAGAGAAGAGAGAGAGAGAGGCCCGGCAGCAGTTTCCGGATACCGAAAACGTCCGACGTATAGACCGACTATATTGCGGTTGTAGGTTTAACGGTTAGGCTATCAAATGGACTCCGAATGCGATGAAACTTGGCAGGTGGTCTGTGTACACTATAATAAGACCTCACAACAAGTTGCATCCCATTCCGAGAACATTTTTATGCCACTTATAAAATAATATTTCGGAGGTGCCACGGGCGCGTGCAAGTGTGGTTGGTCTCAGAATGGACAACAGAGAGAACTAAGAGACCGGGACGGATGCAAGTGTTGAAAACATGATGATGCAATGTGGATGATGACATGGCAAGATGCAACACGCAAGCGAATGACAAAGCAACAACAGCGAATAACTGGAGGACAACTGGCACATCGGTCTCGGGGCGTTACAACACTCCACCACTACGAGAGGATCTCGTCCCGAGATCTAGGATGGCACCGGAGGGAAAAAGGAAGAGGAAGATAAGAGGTAAACTAAGTTGCTTGTTTGAGCAATGAGTGAAACCAAAGAACCTTGAGAGGTTGAACAAACTGAAAGAAACAAAACAACGGAGATGACCAAGATTACAAACAATCCGTTAGAAAAGAGGAACATGGGATATGACGAGAACCAAGAGGTTTAGTGATAAGGTAGATATTGAAACCACTCCGGTTAAAACTAGATAGAGAAGGAATAAGATTGATATAATTTGGGCAGCACTCCGACTGTAAATGGAAGGAATTGAACATGAACTTGACAAGATGAGAGGATACTTGAATGAGAACACAACAACACACTGCCTCCGGAATTGAAAGAATGGCACACGGGGTAAGAAACATTACAAACCGCACTCCGGTTGAGAAGGGAGGCAAAACTTGATAAGATGAGAAGAACTTGAAGAGATGACACAACACTCCGGTTAAATGGATAAGCATGAAAAGAACACGATCCTCACAATTCGAGATGATGAGTGAAGAGAGCAACATCACCATGCCTCCAGAAGAAATAATAGAAGATAGATTGTTGGGATAAAGGGGCGGAGAAGAAAATGACAATTTCTGCCGCAAATGAACTTGGAAAGCATCCTTGCAAAGAAGGATTGAACGGAGTTGTTGGAAAACCAACAACGAAAAGAATAAGCTTGTAGTGGGCTTATGGAAAACATCTCGAGGCTATGAGGTGACAACCGGCCACTAACGGAAACAATTGCTTGCTTGAGATTAACGAAGAGATGAAAACTGCTTTCGCCGAGAGGATAGGAGAAAACTTGGATCATTGATAAGCACCACAAATAGCAACATTCCTTAAGAAAGGCTTTAGGTGAAATCTATACCAAGATAATTCGAATGAAGAGATTGACGGATTAAAATACCTCATTCTTGACAACAATATGAATCATGAGACATGAAGGAAATTGTCAAGAATGACATAACACCACCTCAAAAGATAAGGTAGAAAGAATTGCACTTCGAAAGGCAAGATGAAGAAAACTTGAACTCCTCGGAAAAACATGTGTTGAGCACCATGTTTATATTAGAGTATAGCTTGGCGGGTCATAACTTTAAGAGAAATCTTGAAGAACAATTGAAGAATGAAAAGAATCCTTGATGAACCACCATTTAGAGCCTCCATGAAGAACTCCGGTAATAAAAGGATGATAAAAAGAAAGAGAAGTTGAAAACACAAGGTGAATCCTTGCAATGATTTAGATGGAGCTTCGCGACGAGATAAAGCGGAAAACTTGGAACTCCGGAAAAGAAAAGATGAAGCATCTCGAACCAAGAATGTGATATGATGAACAAACACCGAAAAGAAGAGATTAATCAATCTTGGATGAAACAAGAATAAGAATTATGTTATGCGTATCCTTCACCAATTTAGATTGATGACAAGTAACAGATTTGGCATACTACTTATTCTCGTAGAAAGGAGAGATATTGCTCAACTTGGGAAGGTCTTGTTGGAACCACCGGTGGGATTGGAACAACAAATGAATTGATATGATGAACAAGGAAGAGAGATCTTGAAAGAACTACCGTAAGAATTGAAAATGATCGAAGTAGGGGTGCATCACCGGTAAGAATTGAAAAACGAATGAAGATACTTGAGGGGATTTAGATACATGAGAACGAAGAGATCATGAACTGATTAGAGGTTATTTGAATGATGCACCGGTATGATTTGGAGAAAGATAGCTACACGCTGAGAATGACGAATTATGACATGATGACCTTCGGAGGAAAGAAATGGAAACAACTCATGAAATGCTCCAGATGGTAAGAAAAGAATTGTCACAACCAAAAACAATTATGAGGATGGCATGAAGCTAGAACCACGAATCTTCAAAAGAATGGACCAAGATTTAAGAGAAATCCTTCTTCGGTCTTCACATGTTGAGAATGATGATGATAACCACCATGAATTGTTGAGATACTCCGGGAGAATTAGAAGAGGAAAGGTTGAGCCAAAGATGAAAATAATTTGAAAACAATCTTGGAGAAGGCATGTGACTGATGGAATCCATTCTTATGTCACACTTGAAAAGCATTAAAGAATAACTCCGGAATAATTAGAAGAGTCAGCTAAGATCCTGGGAAAAGACCTGTGGGTTAGGGCCCACTCAAAAGAAAACACCGTTGAAAATGATTTCTTGAAATAAAGATTGCACCGGTAGAATTTAATGGTTTGAATGAGATAACAATCTCGAGATATCTTGAACGCATTGAGAATGGAAACACAAGTCTTCTGAGATATCTTCAACACTCTATAATAAATGAATAGAAAGAGGTGAGTGATTGAGAGGTGCACCGGCATGAGAAAGCATTTGACACGAGGAGAGGAATATGATCAACACTGAAAGCTTGAATTGGATCCACCGGAGAAGAGAAAGGAATGAAGAATGGCGAACTAGTAGAACATCTTCTTGAGAACCACCGGGTAAGAACATTGATGGAAAAAAGTGAAGTGACTTCACATGAATAAATGGATACTTGATTAAAATAAATGAGTCCTCGAAGAAAAGGGGTGGGAGGGTGGGGAAAAACAAAGACAACTTGGGACGGATGAAACAAACACCGTTGAGAAAACTTAGAAATGATCTTGCGGATGGGAAAAAATGATGGGATCCACTTGAAGAGAAGCACACCGGTTGGAAAGGAGTTGACATGAGAAAATCAATGATCAAAAGGATTTGTATTCACATAGCAATATGAGAACACCGTTTAGGAAAGGTATGGATTCAACATTTGACTTCGAAGCAACTCGAATACCACAAATAAAACAAAACAAAGGATTGGCTTGCAGAATAAGCCGGAACAAATACATATGATAGAGATTTACCCAATCCCATATCATGCATCTTTCGGAAAGATATTCTAGGAGCTACTTGAATTCCCACCTATAAAACTCCCGAAACTTTATGGTTATGCAATCTGGTGTTGGGGATACAGGGGAAGCAATATATCCCACCCAAACTAACAATACCTACATCCAACTGTATCCATCCGTCAACACATAACCAAGAAACCTTCGGAAATTGTGTACCTCAACCTTCGAAAAGCATCCGTTATACAAGTCATGGCAATACTCCCGTACTCACCTCAAGATTTGGGTTAGCGGGGTTATCTCACCAACAAGCTGATAAAAGAGATTTTCGATGTCGGCGCACTAAACTCAGTATTCGAACTGCAACGATAAAATTATGACGACAACACCTCGAGCTCAACTCCCGGGACACCTCCACTAAAAAAAACCTGCCGACGGGAGGCACCAAGACAATGTTGTCATCATAAAACCAT
Organism: Aegilops speltoides; assembly: GCA_021437245.1. Classification (NCBI taxonomy): domain Eukaryota; kingdom Viridiplantae; phylum Streptophyta; class Magnoliopsida; order Poales; family Poaceae; genus Aegilops; species Aegilops speltoides. The sequence continues at coordinate 96,297,606 of CM038141.1, read as the reverse complement.
CGAACGATTCTAAGATACCAGTGATCCTAAAAAATTTAGTGAAATTTGAGAAGAGAAGAGTCAAAACTCTACGTCAGATACCTCACCGAAGGTCGAAGGGATCGGGAGTAAAAGAATCCTACTCTCGATATATAATTCCTAAATGACACAAAACATTTTCTAGACACAACTCGCCGCTAAAAACGATCAAGCGGTGGGGCTCCTAAGGTCGGGAAGGCTCGATTACCAACTTGTAACGCCTCGATGCGGCTATATCTCCCACGTGTCGAAGCACGACTTAGAGGCATAACCGCATTGAAAGCAATGTCGCAAGTGAGGTAATCTTCACACAACCAAAGTAATACATAAGGAAAGAGATACATAGTTGGCTTACAATCGCCACTTCACACAATTACATGAATAAAGCATTACATCATCCAGATACAATCAAGGTCCGACTACGGAACCAAAATAAAAGAAGAACCCCAAATGCGACAAAGGTCCCGAACGACCCCAACTGGGCTCCACTCTTGATCAACTAGAACGAAACAACACAAACGGCAAGATCTTCATCGAGCTCCTCCTTGAGCTTGGTTGCGTCACCGCTTTCGGTAACACGTGCACCGCAAACTGGTTTTGGAAGTATCTGGTGAGCCACGAGGACTCAGCAATCCCATTACCATGGGTATCAAGACTAGCAAAGCTTAATGGGAAAGGAAGGGGTAAAGTGGTGAGGTTGCAGCAGCGACTAAGCAAGTATGGTGGCTAACATACGCAAAGAACAGCGAGAAGAGAAACAAGCGGAACGGTCGTCAACTAGCAATGATCAAGAGGTGATCCTGAACACCTACTAACGCCGAACATAACACAGAAACCGTGTTCACTTCCCGGACTCCGCCGAGAAGAGACCATCACAGCTACACACTCGGTTGATGCATTTTAATTCGGATCTGGTGTCAAGTTATCTACAACCGGACATTAACAAATTCCCATCTGCCACATAACCGCGGGCATGGCTCTCTAAAGTTTATACCCTGCAGGGGTGTCCCAACTTAGCCCATGACAAGCTCTCGCGAGCATCGAAGGAATAGACCTTCACCCGAGACACTCCGATCAGACTCGGTATCCCGGTACATCAGGACATTTCGACAATGGTAAAACAAGACCAGCAAGACCTCCCGACATGCCGACATCCTGATAATAGCCGCACGTATCTCGTCTCGGGCCACGACCGGATGAGCACTACGTACAACTAGAACCAGCCCTCAAGTTTCCCCGAGGTGGCGCTGCAAGTGGCTCTAGTTTGGACCAACACTTAGACAAGCATTGGCCCGGGGGGGCTAAAATAAAGATGACCCTTGGGATGCGCGACTCCCAAGGGAAAAAAATAGGTGGTGGTGAGGCAAATGGTAAAAGTCAATGTTGGGCCTTGCTGGACAAGTTTTATTCAAAGCGAACTGTCAGGGGGGTCCCATAAATCACCCGACCGCTTTAGGAACGCAAAATCCGGGAACATAACACCGGTATGACAGAAACTAGGTCGGCAAGAGTGGAACAAAACACCAGGCATAAGGCCGAGCCTTCCAACCTTTACCAAGTATATAGATGCATTAATAATATAAGAGATATTGTGATATCCCAACCTAAACCCTGTCCACCATGGAGAAATCTTCAACTTCACCTGCAACTAGCAATGCTATAAGAGGGGCTGAGCAAAAGCGGTAACATAGCCAAGCAACGGTTTGCATAGGAAAGGTGTCAAAGGTTAGGGGTTCATGGCAATATGGGATGGCTGGACAAACAGGTAATAGGTAGCGCAGCATAGCGAAAGAACGAGGCAACTAGCATAGCAATGATAGTAGTGAGATCCAGGGTAGCGGTCATCTTGCCTGAAATTCCGCTAGGAAGAAGAACGAGTCCATGAAGAAGACAAACGGACGTAGTCGAACGAATCCTCACAACTCCGGAACGAAACCGAAGCTAACGAGAGAGGCAACCCGGAAAGAAGCAAACAACATAGTAAACAACCATCACATAAGCATGGCATGATGCACAATCAAGTATGATGCATGTCCGGTTTAAATATGCATGGCATGGCACGGCAAAGTGCAACACACAATACTACAAGTTAAGTGGAGCTCAATATGCAACGAGTTGCATATTGACGAAACACCACATCCGAGTTATTTAGTTCGCTCTCGTTTAGGTACACAACAATGTTAAATGTTGTTAAACATGGCAAGGGGTGAATCAAAAGTAAACTAACTATTTAGTCAAGTTTAAATGAGGCCGGAACAACAAACAACAAGTCCGGAAAATCCTCATGTCCATATTTTAGTTTTGGTACTTTTCTGCCCTAAAACATATTTTTGTGTTGTTAAACAGCAAAATAAAGTGCACCAGGTTAAACTAGGCATTTTTCCACCCCATTTACATATAAAGTTTATTTAATTCCGAGTTACGGTTATTTAGTTATGAAATAAATCATTTTAACATGATATTAGAGCAAATTAATGCAAACAACAATTTTAATCATTTTAGACATGTATGAAAGTGGCAAATTATTAAACTAGATGGAAAACTAAGCATTTTACATATTAAAATCATTTTAATCCGATGCACGGTTGTGAAGTTATTATATGCATGAAGACTAGGGGCTTTTCTGTAAAACAGCAATACACTGGATAATTAGGAAAATCGCTGGACAGGAAAAAAACAACACGGGCCGAAGCTTGGCTGGGCCAAAGTGCACAGGGGGGCGCTGGAGCTGATGCTCACCATGGACCTTGGCCCGGTCGATGAGGAGGCAGCGCGGGCAATGCCGACGCTGGCTGGGCCACGAGCCCACGTGGCCGGGCGACGAGGCGTCTGCGTGTGCCAGACGCTGCACAAGACGAGGGAGGTCGCGCCGGTGGCGGATTCCGGCGGGGTGACCGGCGAAGCTCCGGCGACGGAGGGTAGGCGAGGAGGCCGGGAACGGATAGATCGGTGCGGGGGCAATCGGATCCGGTGGTTCCCGGCCGGATCCGATGAAGGCGGCGTCGACGGCGAGCTCCACGGGCGGTGGCGGGTCCCAAGGCGGCGGCGACAGATCCCTGGGACAGCGAGGGATTAGAGGAAGGAGGAGAGGGAGATGAGGAGAAGGGCGACGGGGAGGCGGCGACCTGGGCGGAGGACTGTAGGGCGCGGCGTCGGGGTCGGTGAGGAGGCCGAGGCGACGAGGCGCAGAGGCGCGGCGGCGCTGGATCGAGCAGTGGGGAAGGAGTGAGGCGCTGCAGGCAGCGGCGATCTGGCCTCGGCCCAGATCGGACCTCGAGCGGGCCTCACACGGGCCGGAGGCGGGAGGAGAAGGGAAGGGGCGCGCTGGGACGCGTGGCAGCTCCCCAGTGGCTGCGTGCGGCGGGGAGGGTGTTGTGGCGGCGCGGGATAGGTCGAAGGGCATGGCGGCGACGGCGACAAGTGGCGGGGCAGGGTCGGCCGGCGCTGAAAACGAGGAGGAGGTGGGAAGAGGCTGGCGGCGCACGGATTTCGAGAGGGGGCTAGGTTTTCCAGAAATGGAAGGGGAAGGAGGCTATATATAGCAGTTTTTGGCTAGGGCTTGACTGAGGGGGGTTTAGGAGGGGTTTCGGAGCCTTCGATGACGATCCAACGGCACCGGTCGGAGGGGGGGTTAGACAGGCCTAGGTGGGCTGTGGAGAGACCATGGGCTGCGGGAGAGAAGAGAGAGAGAGGCCCGGCAGCAGTTTCCGGATACCGAAAACGTCCGACGTGTAGACCGACTATATTGCGGTTGTAGGTTTAACGGTTGGGCTATCAAATGGACTTAGAATGCGATGAAACTTGGCAGGCGGTCTGTCTACACTATAATAAGACCGCACGACAAGTTGCATCCCATTCCGAGAACATTTTTATGCCACTTATAAAATAATATTTCGGAGGTGCCACGGGCGCGTGCAAGTGTGGTTGGTCTCAGAATGGACCACGGAGAGAACTAAGAGACCGGGACGGATGCAAGTTTTGAAAACATGATGATGCAGTGCGGATGATGACATGGCAAGATGCAACACGCAAGCGAATGACAAAGCAACAACAGCGAATAACTGGAGGACAACTGGCACATCGGTCTCGGGGCGTTACATTGCTAGTCTTGATACCCATGGTAATGGGATTGCTGAGTCCTTGTGGCTCACAGATTACTACAACAACAGTTGCATGTACGGTTTATGCGATGATCATGACGCGAGAGCGATGTTTGCTTGTTTTGGAGTTCTTCTTCTGCTTCTTCTTCGATCAGGGGATAGGTTCCAGGTCGGCAGCCTGGGCTAGTAGGGTGGATGTCGTTGAGTTTCTGTTTGTGTTTTCATCCGTAGTCGGATGATGCTCTCATGTATTGTGATGTTGTATTCGTATGGCATTGTATGCCTTTTGTATGTATCCCCATCTATAATGTAATATTGATGTAATGATATCCACCTTGCAAAAGCATATCAATATGCGGTTCTATCCTTGGTGGGACCTTCGTGTCTGTTTAGGATAGTATCGCATATTGGGCGTGACACTGGATGTCCCACGTGTCGGCAAAAGGAGGAAGAACCCGACCAAATCTTCGGTTGTGCTCTCGGATTAGACTAGTTGTGCTAACTTAAAAAATTTATTGTGTACTCCCTCCGTTCCAAAATACTTGACTTCCATTTGTCCAAAAATGGATGTACCTATATACTAAAACATGTATAGATACATATATATTTTGACAAATACTACCTCCGTCTAGGTTTATTGGTCCCATTATATTTCGTTCCAAATTTTGACCATAGATTAAACTAGCAAAATGTTTATGCATGTCACCAAAGATTATATTTTTGAAAACTATGTTCAAATACGAATCCAATGAGATAATTTTTCTTGACATGCATTAACATTTTGTTAGTTAAATCTTTAGTCAAAATTTGACACAAATACAAAGGGGACATATAAACAAGGATGGAGGTAGTAGAACGGAGGGAGTAGAATGGATGCAAGATTTTGTATTGGGAAGAAGAGTACATCCATATATTGATAGAGCGTTGGAGTTGGCCTTAAAAATGGGACCGCAGTTGAGGAAACCGACTATCGGCAAACCCCCACCTCACCCGCCGCGCGATGGCTGAGTTAGAGAAACGATGAGGTTGAAGAGATTGCTCTAGCATGGACTCCAAGAAATATGGTGTCAGATGGAAGTCATGCTGGTGGCGTGTACCGTACTCCTAGACGTGAATGCTTGTTTTGTCCCATGCCACCCTACTACTCCTACTACTTACTATATATACTAGTATCGAGGATTTGAGGTCTTTGATTCGTAGTACAATATGTCTCTGATAAAACACCCAAGACGCTCTTGTAGCATGTGAAGCTAGTACAAATAGTGTACTACTATTGTTGATTGGCCTCATCCGATAACCTGTTGCAATGCACATACAATTATGTATTCGGAAAAAAAATTGCCTCGTCGCACCACTCACTCACAGAAGCAACTCGAAAGCCATTCATAAATTTAGTAAGAATATCACAGGCATATCATTTTATTACATCCAACAGGTCATCAACCCACATCGATAATGAGGATACATTATAAATACTAAAGTTTTGACCACACAACAAATAACAAGCAATGAAATGAACTTCAACTCAACCATTCCTCGGCATTGGAAACACTTGCTTTGAACCACAAGTGATTCTCTGGGACGGGGCATCTATTGTCGATCTCGAGACCAACGCAGGACTGATCATCCAGGCTGAAGCGGCCTACTATATCATTACCAGGGTAGGGAACCACACTAATGTCCGAGGTATAGACACAGTTTCTTCTCATAAATGGTGCTAGTAACATTGTGTCAACAGCAGTTGGATTGCCTTTCACCATCATCGGATAGTTTTGTCCAGGGAAGAGCGAGTTTTCTCCAAGACTATCAATTCTGTACCAGGGAGAAGGTGTTAGCGCTAGCACACTAGTATTCATCCCGAATACCATGCAACGGGAGTTGGAATAGGTCCGGAGAGTGCGACCATGGGAGACTACACCTGGTTCCTTAGTAGTAACATCATCAGTGGGCTGTATACACACGGGAAGAGGTGATCTATCGGAATTAGTTGCCAGGCGCCAACGAGTATATGGGAGTTGCTCGTCCTCATGCTCGTGATCATCACCATCGTCATCTCCCCCTTGGTTATAAAAATTTTCAAGTATAGGTGGTGGAATGTTCATAGGACCTTGGAAACACAAGAAGAAGGTTAATTAGTAAAGGGAAACTTGCTAACCCGCATGCATGTGGATGAAACAATTATAATTACGGTGGAAGACTAATGTACCGAGATCATATCGATTCCATGCAAAAACAGTGCCACGAGTGGTGGCAGCAAAAACAAGCCCTCGTATTGAATTGCATCACAGTACTCATGCATGTACAGAAACTGATTTTTGAGCAATGTCCATCGAGTCAAACCAGCAACGACGGCAACAAGCTTGTCGAAGATAGCAACAACTTCATAGTTGTTGTAATTCCAAGAGCGGGTGGGAACTCGAGAAATTGCTATCTTTCGTAGAGGACAATCACCATGATTGTATTTGAACGTGCGTACAATACCGGTGTGCTCAACCTCTGGGTAGTCTGCTGACATTATTGGAAGTGGAACCCGGTCACGAGTGTACACATTCACAAGTTTCCATCGCAGTTGGGCCCAATGTAAACAACCCAATCTCCATTTGCGCCTGCCCAAGCCTTGCCCTCAAGTGATGGCATCTTAACATCATACGTATCATTATCAAGCGGCATCAACTTGCACAGGGCAAGGCCTCCGTCGTGACGGCGCCAGACATCAGGGTCACGACGAAGAAGATAGGGGAGATCAAACCGTTCCTTGACTCTTGTGTTCCTTGTAATGATGTTATTAGTTGAGTCAAGAATGGGCTTGAACGAACCTGCCATGCTAGCCGAGCTGATGACGTCGCACCAATCAATGAGTTCCTCCACCACGTCATCTTTCAGTTCGTGGCAAGAATAACGGGGTCGTTTCCGTCCTGTTCCCTCCATGGAGAAGATGATCGAACAATGGCAAAAGAAAGGGTGAAGGGCTGAAGGAAAGTGGAGGAGGGAGAGGAAGAGTGTGCGACAGCAGTTCCAAATCGAGAGGGAAAGGCGAAGAGTCGGTGGACGGTTGCCAGTTTGCCACGGTTCACGAAGGGTGCCCGGCCTACGTCGGTTGAAATACTCCTACTACTCGCCTCGTCTCACCGATATGTTGGAGCGGGACCACATGTCAGCGAAACATGGTGTGTAATTTCTCGTGCAAAATGCGATCTGGCGCATTGGCCGAGGTGCAACGATTAGTTTTTTTGAAAGTTTGCGCATTAGTTATCGACCTTTATTTTTTAACATGCAATCTGAATGGATAGCTCTGTGGTGATCACACGTGGCGGATATAGTGATGGTTGATTCGCCCGAGCAACTTATTACTGTGGGAATATGGGAGTACCAGTGGATTCAAGGAATATAGAAATGATGGTTGCTTCATCCGAGCAACTTACTGTGGCGAAGGTGGGGCTCTGTGATTTGACTGCTCGCTAGTCATTACTATCATGGCATAGCGACCGGGTGAATCTTTCCCTGAAGTTGTGTTGTGCACTCAATGGCCCTGTTTGGATCCCTATGTTAGAGTTAGTTTTAGTTAGTTGGGGCTCAAATAACCCAAAAGTATCCAAACATGATGGGTTAGTTTGGGTTAGTTGGATCTAACCCACCCAAAAAACTAGCCCACACTAGAGAAGCTTATTTGGGTTAGTTCTCCTAGGACCACTAGACAAATTAGTAAAAAAAGTTACCCCTCCCATTCAAACAGGGTCCAATGTAGTCAAATGATTGAGAAAGAATATTTATTGTCAATCTAACCCTATCATCCAAACAACTTTTTGGTTAAAGTTAGTTTAGGGTTAGTTTAGCGTTAGAATCTAACTCTAACCTCTAACTGAGTTAGAGTATCCAAACAGGGCCAATATTGCTGCATGGCAGGTGGAGCCGGATTAAGGATGTCCAACAAGTCGGCGAAACGAAGTTGAATTGTTTCTGGCATTGCTATCAATCCTTCAGGATTTGTTTATATGTATGCATAATTTTGATGAAATTGTACTGTGATGCTATGAAGGTTTCAACTCTGGTTCCCTTGAGGAAAAAAGGTTTCAACTTAGGATTCATGTGTCACCCTCGTGATTATCTCGTTACAACATTCCATCAAATACAAATGAAACTACCATGGCTAATGCATCTCAATGGTTCGCAGATCAGCGCCAATATTCACATCACAACTAAAGACAAAGTTGTGAGAAGGTGTACAAATAAAGAAAAAAATATAATTGATCGATGCTGTTTGTAGGCATGGCTCCATTTCCTTGGCACAATGTTCATTGCTTGGCAGCTAGTTTCACCCAGCTCTGTAGCCAAAAATCGGGCGGACCATAATTGATCGAGGTGTATGAAGGACACAACAATCCGATCGTTTTGTGCAGCTCCACTAAAATCGGGCGGACCATCCCTGTTTGCAAAGATATCCAGTCAGTGTGATTACAATAATAGTGGAACTAGATGATGAAACATAACACACATAAATAGAAGCCGATCACCTCTACGATCTCTCTTTAGGACTAACTTCTTGTTGGCGAAGATTAGGCACAGAGTTGGATGAGGAGGATAGCAAAACCAATCTCCCTTTTCGTAGTCCCACAGAAATGTAAAAACGTTGCTTGTGTGACATTTTGGCGGAATTGCACAAAACACTCTTCAGAAAAGTGATTTGTGCAGTTCACCAAAAGGTCGCAATAGCAACAAGGTGAAAATGGATAGCCATGTTTGCAAAAGGAGGTCGAAAGGAAACAATTACTGCCCAATAACATGAGTTGAAGACACATACGCCGACAAAAAAGAAGCATGTTCCATGTAAAAAGGGAAAGATAGCACATGGTGGTTTATCAAAAATGGTTTGAGGGCGAGATTGCAAGATGGAAAGTATGCGGCGAGATACGCTTTAAGCAAACAACTAAAGAAGATCCACATGCAGCAACGTGGGAAGATGGGCAGTGGAGCAAGGCCGGAGGAAGCTGTACCTGAGGGTCATCCGGATGTTACTAGGAGGGCGCCAGCGGCCGGGATCTACCCATACTGCGGCAGCGAGCAAGTGGCGAAGGCCCTTCTGCGCCGGAGCTTGGTCAGAGAGAACGACGGGTACCGCAGATCGGGATGAGCTGCCTCAACGCCGTCGAACGGAGAGACGATGCACATCCTCCCTTTCCGCCGGAGAACGGGATGCGGTCGGATCATTGAGCAACGCAGAGAGAGAGGCCATGACGGCCTTGTGTGAGATTGTGTGACGAGACTCACGAGAGACAAACACATTTTTCCATTTTCCCCACGGCAATCGTTTTATATTCTAGGCATGGTACCCGACCCTCCTTCGAGTAAACAACCGCGACAGGCGTCAAAGTATCACGTGGGCTGCCTTTTCGTAAAGAAACGAACTCCACCGTGTACCCGCGTGTGTTTAGCCGGGAACGAGACGTGAGTACGTGCGTCCTGCGTGCACTTCTTCTTTAGGTGCAGGTATGTATGTGGGTGGGTGTGAGAGAGATGGTTTGTGCGAAACAGAGGCAATGTGTTGATGATATCTCAATCAGAAAAACGTAACATATGCAATGTGTGTGAAACGGAGTCATGGACGTGAGATATCGATAAAACTGAAAACAGGGATGAAGTGTGTGGCTGCGCGATCAATAAAGAGTGCCATCGAATTTGTGTTTGCCCACGTCAAAGATATAGGGCGGGTGGCCTACTAGAATTTGATCGGGTAGAGGTGCAGTTCTTCTCCGTGGCATGGATACCTACCTACAACGTTCGACTATCGGTGTGGGGGGGGAGGGTAGAGACCAGTCGACTAGTATATGTGTGGGGAAGGAGAGAGACCTAGCTATGTATTGAGGGAGATCGATCGACATCCATGGATATGTGTATGTAACGCCCGGATAATTATGCTACAGTAATCTCATGCTAATGGTGCCACATCACCACTGTTACTGTTGCTAATCTTTGCTTGGTCCAAATCGCAACTCAAAATCAAAACTGAGTTTAAAGTCAGGTTTCAAATTTATCAAACATGCAAACAAAAAAGTTCAAGTTGTTGCAAGTAATCATTTGGTAATATTAGTGGAGAAATCATCTTTTTACAAAATGGCTAAATGCTCTAAAAACAAAATAAAACAGAAAAGAAATAAAAAATATATAAGAACAGAAAACTAAAATACAAAAAATGGGCCTCGTGGCCAACTGGATCTCGGCCCAGCCTGTGGCCCAGCTGGCCCTAGCCGCCCGAATGGACAGGCCCACCCCGCGCCCTAGCCTACTAATCCCCCCGATCCAACCGACCGAACCCTAACCCCTCACCGCCCCACTCGCCCCCTCCCACGATCCCCCTCGCTCCTCCCACTTCCCCCCGATCTGGATCGGGGATCCACCTCGACGGCCGCGCCCCGCGCCCTCCCCCACGACGTCGGCGCCCGTTCCCGGCGCTGCCCCGCCGCCGTTGCGGCTCACGGCCTTGACACGCCGGGCCTCATCACCGTCGTCTCTCCGCCTCGCCCCCGACACCCACGGCACCCCGAGGCCGACATCGCCGCGCGGAGCCCCCACCCTCACCGGAGCCACGACGCCACCGGACCACATCCTCGTCCTCCTCCACAACGGCTACCTCGAGCTCGCACGCGACCCCCCTGTGAGCCCCGTCCGCATCCTCTCTTCCTGGGTCGCCATGGTCACCGCCGTCCCGCCATGGTCGGCCGCTCTGGCGCGCCCATTCGCCTTCGCGCCCCTCTCCGCGTCGCTGGTCGCGCCTCGTTCGCTCGTGCCCCGCCCTCGTCTCGGGGCCACGCTCGTTGCGCCGTGCCACCCACCACAGCCTCGCTCCGCCAAAGAAACCGCCTTGAGTGCGTGCCAGGCGACCTACGTCTGCCCGCCTTCGCCCTCGCCGACCGGCCGCTTGGCCTCCCCACTGCCCCGCCCGGCACACTTCCTCATCGCCGGAGACCTCACCATGAGCGGCGCCCGGCGCCAGCGCCTCGCCGTACCCAAGCAGGCTTCGGCCCCGATGGGCGCCCACGCCCGCTAAGACGCGGCTGCCTCGGTTGTCCTTCTGTGCCACTAACGTTGGGACCCCACGCCCCCTTAAAAAACAGAAAATAAAAAAATATATGTTTAAAATAATTAAGTAATAAAATTAGTTAATTAATTAATTAAAAGGGTAATTAACTTAATTAACTTTGGATTAATTAGCCTAATCACCTAGTTTGGCTGACTAAACTGTTAGGCTAGACTAAACAGCCTATGACAGGGGGCCCCCACCCCCTTGTTGACCAGTCAAACGTTGACTGGTCAACTGGGACCCTCTGGCCCACTTGTCAGCCACTGGGTACACTTTGGTGTACATTGTGCTGGGTGCGCCTAGCATTTTAGCATTTATTTTCATATTAAAATTAATTCCAGAATATTGTTTAAATCTTTGAAAATTAATATAAATTAAACCGTAGCTCGGATGAAAAAGGTTTCTACATGAAAGTTGCTCAGAATTTCGAGACGAACCCGGATACGTGGTCAGTTCGTCTGCCACACATATCTAACATAGAGAGCCTGCAAACTTTCCCCTCCGGTTCATCTGTCTAACAGACGTCCGGGACCGGGAAAACTTTCCCGGATGTTTTCCCCATTCCACGGTACCGCGTAGCACCGCGGTTGAATACCTCTAGCACCGCCTATTGTCTTGTCATGCATATGTTTGCTTTGTATTTACTGTTTTCTTCCCCCTCTTCTCTCCGGTAGACCCCGAGACTGCCGCTGATGCCGCTGTGATCTACTACGTCGACGACGACCCCTTCTTCTTGTCTGAGCAACCAGGCAAGCCCACCCTTTGATCATCCTGATATCGCCCATTCTATACTCTCATGCTTGCATTAGATTTTGCAACTGTTATTGTTTGCTCCTATCCTGATGCATAGCCTGCTTTTGTACCTACTATTGTTACCTACCTGATTATCCTAAACTGCTTAGTATAGGTTGGTTAGTGATCCATCAGTGACCCCCACTTGTCCTTGTTGCCCCTGCTTCATCATTGACGCCTCGATCGACGTGATCGACGACGAGAGCCCGACACCTGACATCACATCACGCCCCTTTTGTTGCTCGACTCTGTAGAGCTACTATCTAGTGCCGAGGGTGATCCCTCATAACGCACTCTTGATGATAATTCTGTAGTGTAGCTATTCGGTCATGGTCATCGAGGGTGATTTCCTCTTTCACCATTCCTGATACGGCTCTGTCGTTCAACACCTCAAGTGTGAACCTCGAGGGTGGTCCCTCTTACGTTCACCTTCATGATTACATTGAGTGGAATCCACCGGGTGATTCCTCGGGTTTTCCCCTTGATGTTTGGACACACAGTTACCTTGACTTTACTTGAGACCTTTGTTAAAGTCGGGCGGGCCCGTTGAGCACCCGCGAGTTGATGTGAAGTCGGGCGGGCCCGTTAAGCACCCGCGAGTTTTCCACATGGCACGGCCGGGTAGTCTGGGCCCTTCCCGTAAGTCCATGAGACGGGGCGACGGGGTCACCTTATCGTGAGTCTCTGCTCGTTTCCACGAGCCCCCAATGCACTAATAGGTTTGGGTATTTGTTCTGAGTTGGCCTCTGGCCTTTACACACTAACCACCACGCGAGAATAGATATGGGCCTCGACGTCGTGGTATCAACCGAAGCTTTGTCAGATGTCCAGTTCAGCAGTGCGGCACGGTCGGATCGTGCTGGCCATCCGAGGCGGTGCTGGTATCCACCCTACTCGCAATGACCCGGAGTGCTGCGGGCGATGGGCCCGTGCCGGTGGCGTGGGCGGGATCGGATGGGGGCCCGCCCGCCGCGAGCACCTATGGGGCCGGGGCCCCTTCGTGAGTGCGGTACGAGGGCGGAGGAGGCACAGAGAGCAGATCGAGGCGATGTGCGCGGGCGATCTTTACCCAGCTTCGGGCCGCGATGGACGCGTAAAACCCTACTGCTGCTTTGTGTTGTATTTGATCTTGCTCAAGAATGCGAGCGTATGGTGGTGTTGTGTTGAGTGAGTCGAACCAGCCGAACCTTCCCTACGTTGTGCATGGGCCTCCTTTTATAGTGCCAAGGGGTCACCAACAGGTGTCAACGTAGGAGAAAGGGGTAAAAATGTAAAAGAGGTGGTAGTTGGAATAGTGCGGGAACAGTGGAGCTACGATTAGCGAGCAGTGGTTTCTACCTACTTTTGACAGAGGGGACAAGGGCATTTAATGCCCGTCGCCGTCGACCCCAAAAGTTCCCGCTCTTGCGTCTCCGTTTGCCACGGCGATGGATCCACCACCGTGGAGTGCCACCGCACCCCCCATGCTGCACAGCCATCCGCCACGCGTCTCTGGAGAGGGCTCAAGGCGACGCGTGGGCAGATGAGCTGGAGTGCGGGCACGCATCGCAGCTCTCCCGGCAAGTACCTTGCCGGGGTCTTGATCTTGCCGGACTCGGGAGCTTGTCGGGCTCTGTAACTTGCCGCTCCCCGGGCCTTCGCCGGGACGCGTATAGCGCCGAGGCGTGTCTTCTATGATGTAATCTTCTAGTCTTCTTCTAGTCTCCCCGGCGAGCTCCTCTCGCCAGGACCTTGCGTGAGTGATGTAATCTTGCGCCTAGAACGGCCTTCCCGGCAAGCTCCTCTTGCCGGGGTCTCGATCTTCTGTCTTGTACACTTTGTTCTTGAATGGCTTGATATGGAGCAGGAATGGTCTCCGGCAAGCATGTGGTGGATCCAGCCGCGGGGAGCTGCGACTGCCCGTGCACAAGTTGGGGTACTGAGGTACCCCTACCTTAGTACACCGACAGGAGCCCCCGGGCCTGGGCCACACACGGTGCCGAGCGTTGTTGGGCCAGGCCCAAGACAGTGCACGGGCACACGCGGCCCATGGCGTGCCGAATCCACTCCCGCATCTGCCGCCTCCCCCTCCCGCAACGGCACGCGTCGATTGCGGCGTCGTGGGAGACGTGGGCGGCGCATGCAGTCTTTAAGGCGTCCACCCCGTGATCGTGGCGCGAGCGAGTCGCTTCACCCGTCGCTCGGCTCCGCTTTTTCGCCACGCGGCCCTCATGCCACGGGGTCGTGGCGGCGAAGGTGGGAGACCGAGCCGTCCGCAGGCGGAGAAGGTGAGTCGGCCCGCTCCTCGGCCTCCTCGCCTCCTGATTGGTCGAGCAGGCGGTTGAGCCCCACCTCGCCCTTTAAAAAGGGCGGAAGGGGCGCAATGGCCACACTCATCCTCTTCTCCTTCGTCTTCATCTTCATTCTTCTTTCCGCCATGGAAGGAGGGAATCCTGTTCTTCGACGGTGGCAGCGAGGGTCGCCTCTCGGCAGCGCAACTCTCCTATCCGCTCCGTGGCGGCGGGCCGCCACGAGAGGGAGAGGGAGGGCGCGCCGCGACGAGGCCGAGGGGCGGGCGAGGCGGCGGTGGGAGAGGCGGTCGTGGTGATCGCCTCCTCCGTCTCCCCGACGTCTCCTATCCACGATCACGGTCCACACCGGAGATGACCCCGGAGTTCTTCATCAAGCTCGCCCGAGCACCTCGTCGGCGTCTCGGTTCCGCCCCGTTTGCGGACGCGATGGGGCGGATCCACCCGACGTGATGGAGTTGCGCATGAGGGGCTGCGGATCAGCGGCACTTTCGAGTGAGTGTCGTGTCCCCAGCCCCGGCGTGATGTTCTTCGACCGAGGGTGGAAGGCGTTCGCCGGATCCACAGCTTGACGGCGGGTTTTACCCTCCATTTTAAGTTAATGGAGGGCGACCTTCGCCGTCAAGGTCTTGAGACTACGGGACCGGGTGAGATGCTGTGTGGACAGCTCTTGGATAGCGAAGGCTCCTCCTCGGCGAGTAGCGAGGAGGAGAGCGACAGCGGCGGCGAGGGGATGGCGGGCCCGACTAGGTGTCGAACGCCGCTGCCTCAAGGCCACCGCGACCCATCTTCGGGTCACCGCCTCCTGAACTCCCCGGCCGTCTCCTTGGGCGGGCGCGCGAGGGAGCAGAAGAAGAAGAGGGGAGTGGCGGCAAAGCCGTTCGTCGAATCTGAGGCGAGGAGCCCTTGACAGCGTACTGACGTCCCACTACCCCGTCTTCAAGCTCTGCCTCCGACGCCTCCGTCTCCGCCAAGCTCCTGGCCGGCCCCCGAGGTGTTCTCTTGGTGTCTTCTGGCGCCCGTAGCTCTCCGGGGGCGCGCTCCTCCATGCCCGTCACCTTGCGCAGCTCCTGGGGCACGGCGGCGCCACCGCCACGCTCTCCTAGGCGCTCCTTTCGCCCTCCCCCGACAAGCTTTTCTTGCCGGGGCCTCCTTCCCCGGCAAGCTTCTCTTGCCGGGGGCTCCTTGACCTACCTCCTGAACTCCCCGAGCAGAGAAACAGAGAGGATTACTGGCACCTTATCTTTTTAATTTGTAAGCCCTCGGGCCTTAGCTGTATTTAAAAACTTGTAATCCTCTCTATCATGTTTTTCATCCTCTATGGACTTGTATTAAACTAGGATGTTTTTTAATGAAAAAGAGAGGAAAGCTTGCCGGACCGAGTCTTCTACTTGACTTCGTGCCTTGTATGTTCTTACGCTATCGGGGAGCTTGCCGGGGCGAACACGCTTGCCGAGTGCGGGACAGCCCGCTGGCGGTGTTGCTTCCGGCAAACAACCTTGCGGGCGATTCGGCTTAACTTGCTGAGCAAGCTCGAAAGCAAGGTAAGGGTGCAGCAGCACACTTGTGTTTGTTGAGCGGACTTGGAAACAAAACAAGTACGCAACTGGGCCGCGACTTGGCTCCTCCGCGTACGGGTTTTACAAGACACGCTCGTTCGAAGACGCAGCCCCGCTTTCCCTGGTCCATAAGAGGATGCATGACGAGGGATGAAAAACTTATCTGATATCGCAGCCCCCAGCAACTCTGGCTTGCCGGAGACGAATCTTGGTGCTCGCAGCTCCCAGCGACGCTGGCTCGCTGGAGACGAATCTTGGCGCTCGCAGCCCCCAGTTATGTTGGCTTGGCCAGAACCCAAGTGCTGGTGCGCTCTTCCGGTTTCTCCTTGTTGCTGTAATTTCAGCCATGAAAACAGCTGAGATAGATCTGCAACAGCTTCATCATGTACATGTATATGTATATAAATCTTGATTGTGCAATACGATGCCGTGCCTTGCCCTTCGTATGTTTGTACTCTACGCTCTCGGGGAGCTTGCCGGGGCGAACACGCTTGCCGAGTGCGGGACAGCCCGCTGGCGGTGTTGCTTCCGGCAAACAACCTTGCCGGGCGATTCGGACGCAACTTGCGAAAGCGGCTCGAAAGCAAGGTAAGGGTGCAGGAGCACACTTGTGTTTGTTGAGCGGACTCGGAAACAAAACAAGTACGCAACTGGACCACGACTTGGCTCCTCTCGCGCACAAGCCTCTCATACGAAGGACATCTCACGACAGGGCCTGCCACGTTACACCCTCTACTTTACATCCTTTGCGCGCTTTTACCCTACGCTTCTAGGGAACTTGCCGGCGCTTAACACACTTGCTGAGTCGCGAACATCAGCAGCCCGCCGGCTGGTGTTGCTTCCGCAAGCAACCTTGCAGCGTCTAGTCGCGACGCACTTAACTTGCTGAGCAGACTCGAAACGAAACAAGGGCGCGAAGCTGGTCGCGGCTCACTTTTAACTCGTTGAGTGTGCTCGAAGCAAGATAAGGGTGCGGCTATTCACAGGCAGGCTCCTCCGCGCACAGGCTTCGCGCATAAAGGACGAACGAGCGAGGGATATAACATAAAAGAGCATGGATCTAAAAGAGTGCTTCTGCACAAAAGCTCGAACGACTTAGCTTTTCTTTTTCTTGTTTTCTTGCTCTTGCCAGTGGAGCTCGATGGCGCGTCCTCGACGGCAGCGCGGCACTCCGGAGAGATGCGTTTGCCGGAACGACCACCAGAGCTGCCCTCGCCGGGCTTAAAGCGCTCCGAGGAGTTACGCTCGCCGGAGTGAGCACCAGAGCCGTCCTCGCCGGACTTAGAGCTCGATGGTGCGTACTCGACGGCAGCGCAGCGTTCCAGGGAGACGCGCTTGCCAAAGCGGAGGGGGAGCGGGGCGAGCGGCGCGAGGAACAGGATATGCTCGGACTCCTAACAGCGTTAGGAGGAGCAGGGTCCTGCCTCGGCACTTTCGCTTTGCTCATGCACGGACAGCGGTCCGGAGCACCCCGCGGGCCTCCGGCATGTTCTTGCCCCAGCAGGCGGATACCACCTCCAGTGGTATGGCGCCGCTGGGTTGTCGTGCGCTGATATGGACGTGGACCCATGGAGACCGAGGCGCGGTCATCCGTCCTGTCCCTGGATCCGGTGACGCCGCGAGTGCCCTCGCCGGTGTCCACCTTCGCTGGCGTCTCCTCCGCCTACCGTTGGCTCCGGTGGCGGCGGGTGAGACGTGAACGGGTCTGCAACCCTCGAGGCCCTCGTCTTGAGGCCATGGTGCGATTGTCGATGAAGTTCTTGTGGCCATCGGAGAGGTTGATGAAGAACGCGGCCGCGCGAACGCCGGATCAGGTCCGCACAACCTCGACGCCCCCCTACCTGGCGCGCCAAAGATGCCGGTGGCGTGGGCGGGATCGGATGGGGGCCCGCCCGCCGCGAGCACCTATGGGGCCGGGGCCCCTTCGTGAGTCTTGATGCGAGGCGGAGGAGGCCTGAGAGAGCAGATCGAGGCGTCTGCGCTGGGCGATCTTTACCCGGCCGGACGCGATGGGCGCCGTAAACCCTCTGCTGCTTTGTGTTGTATTTGATCTTGCTCAAGAATGCGGCGTATGGTGGTGTTGTGTTGAGTGAGTCGAACCAGCGAACCTTCCCTCGTTGTGCATGGGCCTCCTTTTATAGTGCCAAGGGGTCACCAACAGTGTCAGCGTGGGAGAAAGGGGTAAAAATGTAAAAGAGGTGGTAGTTGGAACAGTGCGGGAACAGTGGAGCTACAGTGCTTGAACAGTGGTTTCTACCTACTTTTGACAGAGGGGGACAAGGGCATTTAATGCCCGTCGCCGTCGACCCCAAAAGTTCCGCTCTTGCGTCTCCGTTTGCCACGGGCGATGGATCCACCACCGTGGAGTGCCACCGCACCCCCATGTTTGCCTGACCATCCGCCACGCGCGTCTCTGAGAGGGCTCAAAGGCGGCGTGGGCGGATGAGCTGGACTGCGAGCACGCATCGCAGCTCTCCCGGCAAGTACCTTGCCGGGTCTTGATCTTGCTTGGACCGGGGCTTGTCGGGCTCTGTAACTTGCGCTCCCGGCCCTTGGCCGGGGCGCGTATAAGCGCCCGGCGTGTCTTCTATGATGTAATCTTCTAGTCTTCTTCTAGTCTCCCGGCGAGCTCCTCTCGCCAGGGACCTTCTTGTGAGTGATGTAATCTTGCGCTGAACAGCCTTCGGCAAGCTCCTCTTGCCGGGGTCTCGATCTTCTGTCTTGTACACTTTGTTCTTGAATGGCTTGATATGGAGCAGGAATGGTCTCCGGCAAGCATGTGGTGGATCCAGCCGCGGGGAGCTGCGACTGCCCGTGCACAAGTTGGGGTACTGAGGTACCCCTACCTTAGTACACCGACAGCCCGAGACCCCGGAGTGCCTAGGATGTAGACCGGCGGGGACCTCTCTGCTGAGCCTAGGTAGGCCTGCGACGTGTTGATCTTCCGAGGGCGGGCATTGACCCCGGAAAGGTGTGTCCGGCCAGAGGGATCGAGCCTGTTGGGTAACGTGGTGCACCCCTGCAGGGAAGATATATATTTGAATACCGTGTCCACGGTAATGGACGTTCAGACTTGTATCCAGATCTTATATTATTAGAAATGGATACTTGAGATATGTGATGGACATGTGGCTCCGGGATTGCTTTCTCGTAGGGAGTCGAGGAAGGATCTCTGCGCGTTGACGTTACAACATGTTTGTTAAATATAAACTGCTACTCTTTACTCTTCTACATGCTGCAAGATGCTCGGAGTTGCTTGAAGATGCTAGTCTTTGATAGGCTAGGCCTTCCCCTCTATTCTGGCATTCTGTAGTTCAGTCCACAGATACAACCCTTCCATTTGATACCAATGCATACTTAGTATAGAGCTGATGCTTGCGAGTACTTTGGATGAGTACTCACGGTTGCTTTGCTACCCCTTTTCCCCCTTCTTTCTTCTTTCTGGATGATGCAACCAGATGGTGGACCCTTGGAGCCAGATGACCGCCGATGGATGCTACTACATGAAGACCGCCGACAACCAGGAGTAGTTAGGAGGTCCCAGGCAGGAGGACTTGCCTCTTCGATCGTGTTGCTTTTGTGCTAGCCTTCTTAAGGCATCCTTGTTTAACTTATGTCTGTACTCAGATATTGTTGCTTCCGCTGACTCTTGTGTATCGAGCTATGCATTCGAGCCCTCGAGGACCCTAGCTTGTAATATAAAGCATGTATTATTTTATTTGTGTCTAGAGTTGTGTTGTGATATCTTCCCATGAGTCCCTGATCTTGATCGTACGCATTTGCATGTATGATTAGTGTACGATTGAATTGGGGGCGTCACAAGTTGGTATCAGAGCCGACTGCCTATAGGATTCCCCTTTCCAACTCCTTGGCCGAAGTTGAGTCTAGTCTTTGGAAAAACCCTCTTACTAACATGGTTGTGTGGCTTATGGGCCCACGTCGCCATTGGGTGGTATTAGGATCTTTTACTCCTCGTCTATACTCTGGGACTCTGATCTCTCTTCTATTTGGGTTAAATGGTTTTGTTAATTATACCCTAGGTTCTCGTGATCACATCCACCCGGAGATTTGTATTATGCCTTTCTTGAATTGGGAGCCAGGATCTGCTTCACTTTGTCCACGGGCCGCAGAAATCCTTTTATCGAGGGCACCCTGCATCGTCCCCTGCAGATTCCTCGCTCTAGTGGTTTTCTCCGACGTGGATCTAGCATTTGCTATGTCTCGTTGTTGTATCCCTCCATCGCATGCTAGCGTGCCGCCTAGTATGTCTAGGATGATTCTCTTGTCCAGACTCATACTAACGTGAAATGGCCCCGTATATGTATATGTATGTCTTTAATGACTACTGCCTTGTACATACTACGCCTTTGCTCATGTTCAAGTTACATCATGAACGTCTCCATACACCTGCTCCACCCCTGTTAAATTGCTTCCTGACGTTTTAGCAAGATGGCTGACGATCCTCCACCTCCACCCTATGTTGGCGCAATGATGCAACAGTTTGAGCTGAATCGTCAGTTCATGACTCGAGTAATGGCTCAGTTTCCAAACCAGAATGCTCATCAACAGTCTGCCACAATAACACTGCAAGAATTCGTGCGCCTCAACCCACCCATTTTCCGCAACTCCACCAATCCTATGGATGCTGATGATTGGCTTCGTGACATCCTGTTTGAGATGGAGTCAGCTAATGTTCCCCACGCGATTCGTCACCTTTGCGACATTCCACTTGAAAGGTCCAATGCTCAATGGTGGGAAAGCCACAGAGGTATGCTGCCTGCAGAGACTGTAACCATTTGGTAGGAATTTCAGTTAGCCTTCCCTGCACGGCACATTCCTCAGGGTCAGATGGACCAGAAGAAGAAGGAGTTCCACAAACTCTCACAGGGCACAGTGACTGTGGATGAATATCAAAGGAAATTCCTTGAATTATCTCGCTATGCTGCGGATGACGTCTGCACCGATGCTCGCAAGCAGGAGAAATTTCATGAAGGACTGTGTCCCGATATAAAGCTCGCACTTGTTGCTCATGATTGTGCAGACTTTGCGACGCTTGTCAGCCAAGCTTTTCGAACTAAAACTGGCCTGACTGAGTACCAGGAGTCGCTCAAGCGTCCTCGAGATGCTGCCCCATCCTCGAGTCAGCCTGCTCAGAAACATCGAGTCTGGATCCCACACAATGTTCAAGATCGTCCTGCTCCAACACCAAGGCCGTCTTATGTTGCACCTCGTCTGCCTCTGCCACCGAGACAACTAACAGTTCAGGGTGGACAGTCAGGAAACCTTACCCTCGATTGTCACTAGGGTCAGTCTCAGGATGCACCACACCCTCCTGTTAGTCATAAAAAGAGTTGCCGAAACCGCCGATTTAGAAACCGTAATATCATGCCGGTTGCTATTGTACTTGGCCATGCCAATCATGTCAATGCTAAAAAGGCTCAGGAGGAACCGACTATCATGCTGGGAACTCTCTCTGTTAATTCAGTGCCAGCCTCAGTTCCCTTTGATTCAGGGGCTTCGCATGCCTTTGTGTCCCAACAATTTGCTCAAAGGCGCGGGCTAGGCATGGAAGAACTACCCACTCTTCTAACGGTTCAATCCCTGGGATCCAAGTGGCAAACCACAATGGTGAGCCTTCACACCAAATCGAGATTGAGGGACTACTTTTTCCGGCTTCTCTCATTCTACTCGGACCTTCCAACATAGACATCATTCTTGGTATGGATTGGCTGACAGCCCATAATGCTAAGATCGACTGTGGTGCCAAGACAGTACAGCTCACTCATCCTTCTGGCCAAATGATCAACTACTCAACTCAGATAGTCCAGGATGCCGAGAATCAGATATATGTTCTAAATGCATTGAATGCTTCACCTCTCGAGGGAATAGAGAACATTCCAGTCGTTCGTGATTTTGAAGATGTCTTTCCAGAAGAACTTCCAGGAATACCCCCTGCTAGAGCTGTTGAATTCGTCATAGACTTGAAACCGGGCACAACTCCTATTGCCAAGCGACCCTACAAGATGCCGCCACATGAACTCCTTGAGATTAAGGAGGAAATCGACACTTCACTTCGTCAGGGTTTTATTCGTCCAAGTTCCTCTGCTTGGGGAGCACCTTCTCTCTTTGTCAAGAAGAAGGATGGAACTAATCGTTTGGTCCAACATTACCGACCTATCAACCAGGCAACAATTCAGAACAAGTATCCGCTTCCCAGAATCAATGATCTGTATGATCAGCTTGCTGGTTCCTCAGTATTCTCAAAACTTGATTTGAGGTTGGGTTACCACCAGATTCGGGTTCGTGAAGAGGATATTCCCAAGACCGCCTTCGTTACTAGCTATGGTTCATACGAGTACACCGTCATGTCCTTTGGTTTGACAAATGCTCCAGCTAAATTTCTCGTCTGATGAACTACATATTCATGGAATACCTCGAGAAGTTTGTCGTGGTTTATCTAGATGATATCCTTGTATATTCCAAGAACAAAGAAGAACATGTTGAACATCTTCGACTTGTTCTGGAAAAGCTTCGAGAACATCAACTATATGCTAAGTATTCCAAGTGTGAATTCTGGCTACCCGAAGTGACCTACCTTGGGCATGTCATCTCCAAGGATGGTATTGCCGTCAACCCCGAGCGAGTTTAGGCTATTCTCGATTGGACTCCTCTGAAGAATGTCAAACAAGTCAGAAGTTTTCTCGGACTCACCAGCTATTGCCCTCGATTTGTCGAGAACTTCTCCAAGATTGCCAAGCCCCTGACTGGTCTTCTTCACAAAGGCATCAAGTTTGATTGGACAGAAAAGTGTCAGGAAAGTTTCCAGGCACTCAAAGACAAGCTGACTTCTGCCCCAGTGCTTGCTCCGCCAGATACTAAGAAGGATTTCATCATTTACTGCGACGCTTCACGTCAAGGATTAGGCTATGTCCTAATGCAAGAGCGCAGAGTGATTGCTTATGCCTCTCGTCAGTTGCGCCCACACGAAGAGAACTACCCAGTTCATGACCTTGAGCTTGCTGCTGTCATACATGCACTAAAACAGTGGCGACATTACCTTATTGCTAATCGTTGCGAGATCTTCACCGACCACAAATTCTGAAGTACTTGTTTACTCAGCCAGATTTGAACCTCCGTCAGCAGAGATGGATGGAGATGGTAGAAGATTTTGACTTGGGTATTTCCTATACACCAGGCAAGGCTAATGTAATGGCTGATGCCTTGAGCCGCAAGTCATATTGCAATCACCTTGAGGTTCAAAAAGTTCATCCCTCGCTTGTTGAAGAATTCAGAAAGTTGAACCTCCATATTGTTCGTCCTGGTGCACTTGCCCCCCCTCCCCCAGAGTTTCAAAAGATGAATCTTCGTGTTGTTCCTCAGGGTTCTCTAAATACCCTCGCTGTCGTGCCAGATCTCATGGGCGATATCAAGACTATTCAACATTATGACTCTGAAGTCGAGAAGATTAAACGCTATCTCTCAGAAGGAAAGCCCTCATTCTTCACTATTGCCGATGATGGCGCCTTGTACTTCAAGGGCCGCCTAGTGGTGCCATGTGCGAGTGAAAACCTAAATCTGACTCCAAAGGTTATGAAAGAAGCTCATGATACACCTTTGTCCATTCATCCCGGTAGCACCAAGATGTACCAAGACATTCGTCAGAGATTCTGGTGGTCTAATATGAAACAAGACATTGCTCGTTATGTTGCTGAGTGTGACGTTTGTCGTCGTATCAAAGCGAGCATCAAAGGCCTCTTTGGAACTCGCAACCTATCTCTATTCCTGAATGGAAATGGGACCATGTTGAAATGGACTTCGTCACTGGATTCCCCAAATCGCAGAAAGGTCATGATGATATTCTAGTAGTCATTGACCGGCTTTCTAAAGTTGCACACTTTCTGGCCGTCAAAGAAACAATCACTGCAAGTCAGCTGGCAGCTCTCTATATGTCCAGAATTGTTTCACTTCACGGTATTCCGCTGGTAATTAGCTCAGACTGTGGCAGCTTATTCACTTCAAGATTCTGGGCAAGTTTCCACGAAGCTATGGGAACTCATCTGTCATTCAGCACCGCTTTTCACCCCCAGTCTCAGGGACAAGTTGAACGCGTCAATCAAGTTCTCGAAGACATGCTTCGAGCTTGTGTCATTTCCTTTGGCAAGAAATGGGATGAGTCTCTCCCGTATGCTGAGTTCTCTTACAACAATAGCTATCAAGCTAGTCTGAAGATGGCCCCCTTTGAAGTGTTATATGGGCGA
The DNA here is from genome assembly GCA_021437245.1 of Aegilops speltoides. Taxonomy (NCBI): domain Eukaryota; kingdom Viridiplantae; phylum Streptophyta; class Magnoliopsida; order Poales; family Poaceae; genus Aegilops; species Aegilops speltoides. Next base: position 96,273,516 of record CM038141.1, on the reverse strand, counting down.
AAGTGTGAACCCCTCGAACTGGTCGAAAGCGGGAAAGTCCACTCTTCGGTCCGGATATTATCCAACACGCAGAAGAACAAGTCCGCGTCATTCGCGAGAATCTCAAGACTGCTCAGTCACGTCAAAAGAGTAATTATGACCGTCATCATAAAGACATGGTCTATCAACCTGGCGAAAAGGCTTACCTTCGAGTCACACCAATGAAGGGTGCACACCGCTTTGGGATCAAGGGCAAGCTAGCTCCTCGCTATATTGGTCCTTTCACTATTCTCGAGAGGCGTGGAAAAGTGGCATACCAACTGGAACTGTCGTCGAACCTTTCTCAGGTTCACGATGTGTTCCACGTGTCTCAACTCCGCCGCTGCTTTAAGGACCCAATCCGAGCAGTGGATCATGAAGTGCTTGAGTTGCAATAGGACCTCTCCTATAAAGAGCATCCAGTCCGCATTCTCGACCAAGCTGAACGCCGCACACGTCAGAAGGCAGTCAAGTTCCTCAAAGTCCAGTGGGCACATCACTCTGAAGACGAAGCCACTTGGGAAAGTGAGGATCGTCTTCGTGATGAGTACCCCGAACTCTTTCCTTATACATCCTAAATCTTGGAACGAGATTTCTTGTAGTGGAGGAGAATTGTAACGCCCGGATAATTATGCTACAGTAATCTCATGCTAATGGTGACACGTCACCACTGTTACTGTTGCTAATCTTCGCTTGGTCCAAATCGCAACTCAAAATCAAAACTGAGTTTAAAGTCAGGTTTCAACTTTATCAAACATGCAAACAAAAATGTTCAAGTTGTTGCAAGTAATAATTTGGTAATATTAGTGGAGAAATCATCTTTTTACCAAATGGCTAAATGCTCTAAAACAAAATAAAACAGAAAAGAAATAAAATACATATAAGAACAGAAAACTAAAATACAAAAAATGGGCCTCGTGGCCAACTGGACCTCGACCCAACCAGTGGCCCAGCTGGCCCCAGCCGCCCGAATGGGCCGGCCCACCCCGCGCCCTAGCCTACTAACCCCCCCCCCGGTCCAACCGACCGAAACCCTAACCCCTCACCGCCCCACTCGCCCCCTCCCACGATCCCCCTCGCTCCTCCCACTCCCCCCCCCCGATCTGGATCGGGGATCCACCCCGACGGCCGCGCCCCGCGCCCTCCCCCACGACGCCGGCGCCCATTCCCGGTGCTGCCCCGCCGCTGCTGCGGCTCACGGCCTTGACACGCCGGGCCTCATCACCGTCGTCTCGCCGCCCCACCCCGACACCCAGGGCGCCCGAGGCCGACGTCGCCGCGCGGAGCCCCCCCTCACCAGAGCCACGATACCGCCGGACCACATCCTCGTCCTCCTCCCCAACGGCCACCTCGAGCTCGCACGCGACCCCCCCTGTGAGCCCCGTCCGCCTTCTCTCTTCGTGGGTCGCCATGGTCACCGCCGTCCCCGCCCGCGGTCAGCACGCTCAAGCCGCGCCCGTTGCGCGCTACACCGCCCCTCTCCCCGTTGCTAGTCGCGCCTCGTTCGCTCGCGCCCGCCCTCGTCTCGGGGCCGTGCTGGTTGCGCCGTGCCACCCGCCAGCCTCCGCTGCCGGCCCGCCTTGGCATGCAGGGACGTCCGCGTCCGCCCGCCTCCGCCCTTGCCGACTAGCCGCTTGGCCTCCCCACTGCCCCGCCCGGCAGGCTTCCTTGTCGTAGGAGACCTCACCCTGGGCGGCGCCCGGTGCCAGCGCCTCGCCGTGCCCAAGCAGGCTTCGGCCCCGACGGGCGCCCACGCCCGCTAAGACGCACCCGCCTTGGTTGTCCTTCTGTGCCACTGACGTTGGGACCCCACCTTAAAAAAAAGAAAATAAAAAATAAATGTTTAAAATAATTAAGTAATTAAATTACTTAATTAATTAATTAAAAGGTTAATTAACTTAATTAAGTCGGGATTAATTAGCCTAATCACGTAGTTTGGTTGACTAAACTGTTAGGCTAGACTAAACAGCCTATGACAGGGGGCCCCACCCCCTTGTTGACCAGTCAAACGTTAACTGGTCAACTGGGACCCTCTGGCCCACTTGTCAGCCACTGGGTACACTTAGGTGTACACTGCGCTGGGTGCGCCTAGCATTTTAGCATTTATTTTCGTATTAAAATTAATTCCATAATATTGTTTAAATCTTTGAAAATTAATAGAAATTAAACCGTAGCTCGGATGAAAAAGTTTTCTACATGAAAGTTGCTCAGAATTTCGAGACGAACCGGGATACGCGGTCAGTTCGTCTTCCACACATCTCTAGCATAGCGAACCTGCAAACTTTCCCCTCCGGTTCATTTTTCTGACAAACGTCCGGGACCGGGAAATCTTTCCTGGATGTTTTCCCCATTCCACGGTACCGCGTAGCACCGCAGTTGAACACCTCTAGCACCGCCTATTGTCTTTTCATGCATATGTTTGCTCTGTATTTACTGTTTTCTTCCCCCTCTTCTCTCCGGTAGACCCCGAGACTGCTGCTAATGCCGTTGTGATCGACTACGTCGATGACGACCCCTTCTTTTGAAGGAAATATGCCCTAGAGGCAATAATAAAGTTATTATTTATTTCCTCATATCATGATAAATGTTTATTATTCATGCTAGAATTGTATTAACCGGAAACATGATACATGTGTGAATACATAGACAAACATATAGTCACTAGTATGCCTCTACTTGACTAGCTCATTGATCAAAGATGGTCATGTTTCCTGACCATAGACATGTGTTGTCATTTGATTAGTGGGATCACATCATTAGAAGAATGATGTGATTGACATGACCCATTTTGTTAGCCTAGCACTTGATCGTTTAGTATCTTGCTATTGCTTTCTTCATGACTTATACAAAGTTCCTGCAACTATGAGATTGTGCAACTCCGTGTACGGAAGAACACTTTGTGTGCTACCAAGCGTCACAACATAACTGGGTGATTACAAAGGTGCTCTCTGGTGTTTCGAAGGTTCATGTTGAGTTGGCATAATTCGAGATTAGGATTTGTCACTCGATTGTCGGAGAAGTATCTCGGGCCCTCTCGGTAATACTCATCACTTAAGCCTTGCAAGCATATAACTAATGAGTTAGTTATGAGATGACGTATTCTGAGCGAGTAAAGAGACTTGCGGTAACGAGATTTAACTAGGTATTGGATACCGACGATCAAATCTCGGGCAAGTAACATACCGATGACAAAGGAACAAAGTATGTTGTTATGCGGTTTGACCGATAAAGATCTTTGTAGAATATGTAGGAACCAATATGGGCATCCAGGTCCCGCTATTGGTTATTGACCGAGACGTGTCTCGGTCATGTCTACATTGTTCTCGAACCATAGGGTCCGCACGCTTAAGGTTTCGATGCGGTTATATTATGAGTTTATGTATTTTGATGTACGAAGGTTGTTGAGTCCGGATATGATCACGGACATGACGAGGAGTCTCGAAATGGTCGAGACATAAAGATTGATATATTGGACGGATATATTTGGACACGGAAAGGTTCCGGAGAGTTTGGGAATATCTGAGACTCGGGAGGTTACTGGAACCCCGGTAAGTATATGGGCCTTATTGGGCCCAAGTGGAAGGAAGGAAAAGGAGCAAGGGAGGAGCGCGCCCCAAGCCCAATCCAATTGGGGAGGGGCCGCCCCCTTCCTTTCTCCTTCCCCCTCTTCCTTCCTACTACTAGTACTCCTTCCTTCCCCCTCCAACTTGGATTAGGAAAAAGAGGGGAAACCTACTTGGAGTAGGTTTCCTCCTCCTATGGCGCCCCCCTTGGGCCGGCTACCTCCTCCCTCCCTCCTTTATATACGGGGGTAGGGGGGCACCCTAAACACACAAGTTGATCATTGATCATTCCTTAGCCGTGTGCGGTGCCCCCTTCCACGATATTACACCTCGATCATATTGTAGCGGTGCTTAGGCGAAGCCCTGCGACAGGAGAACATCAAGATCGTCACCACGCCATCGTCTTGTGGAACTCCCCTCGGCGCCTCTCTTTGGATTGGAGATTGAGGTGCGTCATCGAGCTGACGCGTGTCAAGAACTTCGGAGGTGCGAAGTAATGGTGCTTGGATCGGTCGGACCGGGAGGGCGTCAACTACTTCCTCTACGTTGCGTCAGCGCTTCCGCTTCGGTCTCACGAGCGTAGACAACACTCTCCCCTCGTTGCTATATCATCACCATGATCTTGCATGTGCGTAGGAAATTTTTGAAATTACTCGTTCCCCAACATGGCATCCGAGCCTAGGTTTTATGCGTTGATGTTATATGCACGAGTAGAACACAAGTGAGTTGTGGGCGATATAAGTCATCTGCCTACCAGCATGTCATACTTTGGTTCAGCGGTATTGTTGGATGAAGCGGCCGGACCGACATTACGCCTCGCTTACCCGAGACTGGTTTTACCGCCGTGCTTTGCACACGGTGACTAGCGGTGTCTGTTTCTCAACTTTAGTTGAACCGAGTGTGGCTACACCGGTCCTTGTGAAGGTTAAAACGGAGTCTATTTGACAAACTATCGTTGTGGTTTTGATGCGTAGGTAAGAACGGTTCTTGCTAAGCCCATAGCAGCCACGTAAAATTTGCAACAACAAAGTAGAAGACGTCTAACTTGTTTTTGCAGGGCATGTTGTGATGTGATATGGCCAAGGCGTGATGCTATATTTTATTGTATGAGATGATCATGTTTTGTAACGAAGTTATCGGCAATGGCGAGAGCCATATGGTTGTCGCTTTATTGTATGAAATGCAAGCATACATGTAATTGCTTTACTTTATCACTAAGCGGTAGCGATAGTCGTAGAAGCAATAGATGGCGTAGCGACAACGATGCTACGATGGAGATCAAGGTGTCGCGCCGGTGGCGATGGTGATCACGACGGTGCTTCGAGATGGAATCACAAGCACAAGATGATGATGGCCATATCATATCACTTATATTGATTGCATGTGATGTTTATCCTTTATGCATCTTATCTTGCTTTGATTGACGGTAGCATTTTAAGATGATCTCTCACTAAAATTATCAAGTAGTGTTCTCCCTGAGTATGCACCGTTGCCAAAGTTCGTCGTGCCGAGACACCACGTGATGATCGGGTGTGATAAGCTCTACGTCCATCTACAACGGGTGCAAGCCAGTTTTGCACACGCAGAATACTCAGGTTAAACTTGACGAGCCTAGCATATGCAGATATGGCCTCGGAACACGGAGATCGAAAGTTCGAGCGTGAATCATATAGTAGATATGATCAACATAATGATGTTCACCATTGAAAAGTACTCCATCTCACGTGATGATCGGTTATGGTTTAGTTGATTTGGATCACGTGATCACTTAGATGACTAGAGAGATGTCTGTCTAAGTGGGAGTTCTTAAGTAAGATGATTAATTGAACTTAAATTTATCATGAACTTAGTACCTGATAGTATCTTGCTTGTCTATGTTTGTTTGTAGATAGATGGCTCGTCTTTGTTGTTGCGTTGAATTTTAATGCGTTCCTTGAGAAAGCAAAGTTGAAAGATGATGGTAGCAATTACACGGATGGGTCCGTAACTGAGGATTATCCTCATTGCTGCAAAGAGTTACGTCTGGAAGCACCGCTGGGTGCGAACTGCTTCTTGATGCAACCGGCGTTTAGAATGTCTGCGAGCAAAGCTGATGACTACTCTATAGTTCGAGATGCCATGCTTTACGGCTTAGAACCGGGTCTTCAACGGCGTTTTGAGCGTCATGGAGCATATGAGATGTTCCAGAGTTGAAGTTAATATTTCAAGCAAATGCCCGGATTGAGAGATATGAAGTCTCCAATAAGTTCTATAGCTGCAAGATGGAAGAGAATAGTTTTGTCGGTGAACATATACTCGTAATGTGCGGGTATAACAATCACTTGATTCAAGCGGGAGTTAATCTTCACGATGATAGTGTCATTGATGAATTCTTCAATCACGCCACCAAGCTACAAGAGCTTTGTGATGAACTATAATATGCAAGGGATGAACAAGACTATTCGAGCTCTTGGCGATCTTTGAAAGCAGCGGAGGTAGAAATCAGAAGGAGCATCAAGTGTTGATGGTCAACAAGACCACTAGTTTCAAGAAGAAGGGCAAAGGGAAGAAGAAGGGAACTTCAAAAGAGCGGCAAGCAAGTTGTTGCTCAAGAGAAGAAACCCAAGTCCGGACCTAAGCCTGAAATCGAGTGCTTCTACCGCAAGCATCCGTCACCGAAAGCGGAACTGCCCCAAGTATTTGGCGGATAAGAAGGATGGCAAAGTGAACAAAGGTATATGTGATATACATGTTATTGATGTGTACCTAACTAGAGCTCCTAGTAGCACTGGGTATTTGATCTTGTTACATTGCTAATATTTGCAACTCGAAACAGGGACTACGGAATAAGCGAGCACTGGCAAAGGACGAGGTGACGATGCGCGTGGGAAACGGTTCCAAAGTCGATGTGATCGCCGTCGGCATGCTACCTCTACATCTACCATCGGGATTAGTTTTAGACCTAAATAATTGTTATTTGGTGCCTGCGTTGAGCATGAACATTATATCTGGATCTTGTTTGATGCGAGACGGTTATTCATTTAAATCGGAGAAAAATGGTTTGTCTATTTATATGAGTAATATCTTTTTATGGTCATGCACCCTTGAAGAGTGGTCTATTTTATTGAATCTCGATAGTAGTGATACACATATTCATAATGTTGAAGCCGAAAGATGCAGAGTTGATAATGATAGTGCAACTTATTTGTGGCACTGCCGTTTAGGTCATATCGGTGTAAAACACATGAAGAAACTCCATACTGATGGACTTCTGGAATCACTTGATTATGAATCACTTGGTACTTGCGAACCGTGCCTCATGGGCAAGATGACTAAAACGCCGTTCTCCGGAACTATGGAGAGAGCAACAGATTTGTTGGAAATCATACATACAGATGTATGTGGCCCGATGAATGTTGAGGCTCGTGGCGGATATCGTTAGATTCTCACCTTCATAGATGATTTGAGCAGATATGGGTATATCTACTTAATGAAGCACATGTCTGAAACATTTGAAAAGTTCATTGAATTTCAGAGTGAAGTAGAAAATCATCGTAACAAGAAAATAAAGTTTGTACGATCTGATCGTGGAGGAGAATATTTGAGTTACGAGTTTGGTTTACATTTGAAACAATGCAGAATAGTTTCGCAACTCACGCCACCTGGAACACCACAACGAAATGGTGTGTCCGAACGTCCTAATCGTACTTTACTTGATATGGTGCTATCTATGATGTCTCTTACCGATTTACCGCTATCGTTTTGGGGTTATGCTTTAGAGACGGCCGCATTCACGTTAAATAGGGCACCATCAAAATCCGTTGAGACGACGCCTTATGAACTATGGTTTGGCAAGAAACCAAAGTTGTCGTTTCTTAAAGTTAGGGGCTGCGATGCTTATGTGAAGAAACTTCAACCAGATAAGCTTGAAACCAAATCGGAGAAATGTGTCTTCATAGGATACCCAAAAGAGACTGTTGGGTACACCTTCTATCACAGATCCGAAGGCAAAACATTCATTGCTAAGAATGGATCCTTTCTAGAGAAGGAATTTCTCTCGAAAGAAGTGAGTGGGAGGAAAGTAGAACTTGATGAGATAACTGTATCTACTCCCTTGTTGGAAGGTAGTTCATCACGAGAACCGGTTCCCGTGACAACTACACCAACTAGTGAGGAAGCTAATGATATTGATCATGAAACTTCAGATCAAGTTTCTGCTGAACCTCGTAGGTCTACCAGAGTAAGATCCGCACCAGAGTGGTACGGTAATCCTATTCTGGAAGTCATGTTACTTGACCATGTTGAACCTACGAACTATGAGGAAGCGATGATGAGCCCAGATTCATAAAATGGCTAGAGGCCATGAGATCTGAGATAGGATCCATGTATGAAAACAAAGTGTGGACTTTGGTTGACTTGCCGATGATCGGCAAGCCATTGAGAATAAATGGATCTTGAAGAAGAAGACCGACGCGATGGTAATATTATCGTCTATAAAGCTCGACTTGTTGCAAAAGGTTTTCGACAAGTTCAAGGGGTTGACTACGATGAGACTTTCTCACCCGTAGCGATGCTTAAGTCTGTCCGAATCATGTTGGCCATTGCTGCATTTCATGATTATGAAATTTGGCAAATGGATGTCAAGACTGCATTCTTGAATGGATTTCCAGAAGAAGAGTTGTATATGATGCATCCAGAAGGTTTTGTTGATCCAAAAGGTGCTGACAAAGTTTGCAAGGTCCAGCGTTCCATTTATGGACTGGTGCAAGCATCTCGGAGCTGGAATAAGCGTTTTGATAGTGTGATCAAAGCATATGGTTTTATACAGACTTTTGGAGAAGCTTGTATTTACAACAAAGTGAGTGGGAGCTCTGTAGCATTTCTAGTTTTATATGTTGATGACATATTATTAATTGGAAATGATATAGAATTTCTGGATAGCATAAAGGGATACTTGAATAAAAGTTTTTCGATGAAAGACCTCGGTGAAGCTGCTTACATATTAGGCATCAAGATCTATAGAGATAGATCAAGACGCTTAATAGGACTTTCACAAAGCACATACCTTGACAAAATATTGAAAAAGTTCAATATGGATCAGGCAAAGAAAGGATTCTTGCCTGTGCTACAAGGTGTGAAGTTGAGTCGAACTCAATGCCCGACCACAGCAGAAGATAGAGAGAAATGAAAAATGTTCCTATGCTTCAGCCATAGGCTCTATCATGTATGCAATCTGTGTACCAGACCGACGTATGCTTAGCAATAAGCTTAGCATGAAGGTACCAAAGTAATCCAGAGTGGATCAACGGACAGCGGTCAAGAACATCTGAAATACGAAAAGGACTAAGGATATGTTTCTCGATATGGAGGTGACAAAGAGCTAGTCGTAAATGGTTACGTCGATGCAAGCTTTGACACTGATCCGGATGGTTCTAAATCGCAAACCGGATCGTGTTTTTATTAAGCGGTGGAGCTGTAAGTTGGTGCGTTCTAAACAAAGCGTCGTGGCGGGATCTACATGTGAAGCGGAGTACATAGCTGCTTCGAAGCAGCAAATAAAGGAGTCGGATGAAGGAGTTCATTTCCGATCTAGGTGTCATACCTAGTGCATCGGGACCAATGAAGATCTTCTGTGACAATACTGGTGCAATTGCCTTGGCAAAGGAATCCAGATTTCACAAGAGGACCAAGCACATCAAGAGACACTTCAATTACATTCGGGACCAAGTCCAAGTGGGAGACATAGAGATTTGCAAGATACATACGGATTTGAATGTTGCAGACCCTTGACTAAGCCTCTCCCACGAGCAAAACATGATCAGCACCAAGACTCCATGGGTGTTAGAATCATTACTATGTAATCTAGATTATTGACTCTAGTGCAAGTGGGAGACTGAAGGAAATATGCCCGAGAGGCAATAATAAAGTTATTATTTATTTCCTCATATCATGATAAATGTTTTTTATTCATGCTAGAATTGTATTAACCGGAAACATGATACATGTGTGAATACATAGACAAACATATAGTCACTAGTATGCCTCTACTTGACTAACTCATTGATCAAAGATGGTCATGTTTCCTGACCATAGACATGTGTTGTCATTTGATTAGTGGGATCACATCATTAGAAGAATGATGTGATTGACATGACCCATTTTGTTAGCCTAGCACTTGATCGTTTAGTATCTTGCTATTGCTTTCTTCATGACTTATACAAAGTTCCTGCAACTATGAGATTGTGCAACTCCGTGTACGGAAGAACACTTTGTGTGCTACCAAACGTCACAACGTAATCGGGTGATTATAAAGGTGCTCTCAGGTGTTTCCAAGGTTCATGTTGAGTTGGCATAATTGAGATTAGGATTTCTCACTCCGATTGACGGAGAGGTATCTCTGGCCCTCTCGGTAATACTCATCACTTAAGCCTTGCAAGCATATAACTAATGAGTTAGTTATGAGATGATGTATTCTGAGCGAGTAAAGAGACTTGCGGTAGCGAGATTTAACTAGGTATTGGATACCAATGATCAAATCTCGGGCAAGTAACATACCGATGACAAAGGAACAAAGTATGTTGTTATGCGGTTTGACCGATAAAGATCTTCGTAGAATATGTAGGAACCAATATGGGCATCAAGGTCCGCTATTGGTTATTGACCGAGACGTGTCTCGCTCATGTCTACATTGTTCTCGAACCGTAGGGTCCGCACGCTTAAGGTTTCGATGACGGTTATATTATGAGTTTATGTATTTTGATGTACGAAGGTTGTTGAGTCCGGATATGATCACGGAAATGACGAGGAGTCTCGAAATGGTCGAGACATAAAGATTGATATATTGGACGGATATATTTGGACACCGGAAAGGTTCCGGGAGAGTTTGGGAATATATCGAGTCTCAGGAGGTTACCGAACCCCCGGTAAGTATATGGGCCTTATTGGGCCCAAGTGGAAGGAAGGAAAAGGAGCAAGGGAGGCGCGCCCCAAGCCCAATCCGAAATGGCGAGGGGGGCCGGCCCCCCTTTCCTTTCTCCTTCCCCCTCTTCCTTCCTACTACTAGTACTCCTTCGTTCCCCCTCCAACTTGGATTAGGAAAAAGAGGGGAAACCTACTTGGAGTAGGTTTCCTCCTCCTATGGCGCGCCCCCCCTTGGGCCGGCCACCTCCTCCCTCCCTCCTTTATATACGGGGGTAGGGGGCACCCTAAACACACAAGTTGATCATTGATCGTTCCTTAGCCGTGTGCGGTGCCCCCCTCCACGATATTACACCTCAATCATATTGTAGCGGTGCTTAGGCGAAGCCCTGCGACAGGAGAACATCAAGATCGTCACCACGCAGTCATGCTGACGGAACTCCCCCTCGGCGCCTCTACTGGATTGGAGATCGAGGGTGCGTCATCGAGCTGTACGCATGTCAAGAACTCGGAGGTGCCGGAGTAACGGTGCTTGGATCGGTCGGACCGGGAGGACGTACAACTACTTCCTCTACGTTGCGTCAACGCTTCCGCTTCGGTCTACGAGGGTATGTAGACAACACTCTCCCCTCGTTGCTATATCATCACCATGATCTTGCATGTGCGTAGGAATTTTTTTGAAATTACTACGTTCCCCAACATCTTCTTGTCTGAGCAACCAGGCAAGCCCCCCTTTGATCATCCCGATATGGCCCATTCTATACTCTCATGCTTGCATTAGATTTTGCTACTGTTATTGTTTGCTCCTATCCTGATGCATAGCCTTCTTTTGTACCTGCTATTGTTACCTACCTGCTTATCCTAAACTGCTTAGTATAGGTTGGTTAGTGATCCATCAGTGACCCCCACTTGTCCTTGTTGCCCCTGCTTCATCATCGACGCCTCGATCGACGTGATCGATGACCAGAGCCCAACACCTGACATCACATCACGCCCCTTTTGTTGCTCGACTCTGTAGAGCTACTATCTAGTGCCGAGGGTGATCCCTCATAACGCACTCTTGATGATAATTCTGTAGTGTAGCTATTCGGTCATGGTCATCAAGGGTGATTTCCTCTTTCACCATTCCTGATACGGCTCTGTCGTTCAACACCTCAAGTGTGAACCTCGAGGGTGGTCCCTCTTACGTTCACCTTGATGATTACATTGAGTGGAATCCACCGGGGGTGATTCCTCGAGTTTTCCCCTTCATGTCTGGACACACAGTTACCATGACTTTACTTGAGACCTTTGTTAAAGTCGGGCGGGTCCGTTGAGCACCCGCGAGTTAATGTGAAAGTCGGGCGGGCCCGTTGAGCACCCGCGAGTTTTCCACATGGCACAGCCGGGCAGTCTGGGCCCTTGCCATAAGTCCATGAGACGGGGCGACGGGGTCACCTTATCGTGAGTCTCTGCTCGTTTCCACGAGCCCCCAATGCACTAACAGGTTTGGGTATTTGTTCTGAGTTGGCCTCTGGCCTTTACGCACTAACCACCACGTGAGAATAGATATGGGCCTCGACGTCGTGGTATCAGCCGAAGCTTTGTCAGACGTCCAGTTCAGCAGTGCGGCACGGTCGGATCTTGCTGTCCATCCAAGGCGGTGCTGGTATCCACCCTGCTCGCAACGACCCAGAGTGCTGCGGGCGATGGGCCCAAGACCCCGGAGTGCTTACCATGTAGACCGGCGGGGACCTCTCTGCTGAGCCTAGGTAGGGCTGCGACGTGTTGATCTTTCGAGGGCGGGCATTGACCCCAGAAAGGTGTGTCCGGCCAGAGGGATCGAGCGTGTTGGGTAACGTGGTGCACCCCTGCAGGGAAGATATATATTCGAATACCGTGTCCACGGTAATGGACGTTCATACTTGTATCCAGATCTTATATAATTAGAAATGGATACTTGAGATATGTGATGGACATGTGGCTCCGAGATTGCTTTCTCGTAGGGAGTCAAGGAAGGATCTCTGGGCATTGATGTTACAACATGTTTGTTAAATATAAACTGCTACTCTTTACTCTTCTACATGCTGCAAGATGCTCGGAGCTGCTTGAAGATGCTAGTCTTTGATAGGCTAGGCCTTCCCCACTATTCTGGCATTCTGCAGTTCAGTCCACAGATACAACCCTTCCATTTGATACAAATGCATACTTAGTATAGATCTGATGCTTGCGAGTACTTTGGATGTGTACTCACGGTTGCTTTGCTACCCCTTTTCCCCCTTCTTTCTTCTTTCCGGTTGATGCAACCAGATTGTGGACCCTTGGAGCCAGATGCCACCGCCGATGGATGCTACTACATGAAGACCGCCGACGACCAGGAGTAGTTAGGAGGTCCCAGGCAGGAGGCCTTGCCTCTTCGATCGTGTTGCTTTTGTGCTAGCCTTCTTAAGGCATCCTTGTTTAACTTATGTCCGTACTCAGATATTATTGCTTCTGCTGACTCTTGTGTATCGAGCTATGTATTCGATCCCTTGAGGCCCCTGGCTTGTAATATAAAGCTTGTATTATTTTATTTGTGTCTAGAGTTGTGTTGCGATATCTTCACGTGAGTCCCTGATCTTGATCATACACATTTGCATGTATGATTAGTGTACGACTGAATCGGGAGTGTCACAGTGTAGCAGAGGAATAAAGTTGGGAAAAAGACAAAGGTAGAGCGTCGGAGGGTTGGTGGTGGAAAGGCGTCTCACAAAAGGTGGGAGAGGCCTGCTAGACAAACGGAGGGTATGAGTGCAATATCGATAAGAGAGCGCGGGGGATGTCTGTCTGTCTATGCACGTGCGTGTGAGATACGGGTCGAGAGGTATTCAAGGATGATGAGGCTAGTTGATATGGTTGTTGTAAGCATGCGTAACTAGATAGGAAGATCAACCGTCGTGTGTCCGAGAAAAGGAGAGACATAACTAGCGAGGTAAGTGTATCGGTGCTTGGTGAAAACGAATTATAGTCGACCTGGCTATATGTAGGGAGATCAGTTCGTATACATGCCTGCATGTGTTGGAAGCAAATAAGGTCCGGAGAGGCAGACAGGGGGAGAGGGTGTGGCTAGGAGGTGGTGCGAGAGGCCTACCATGTCGAGGGGGAGGAGTGTGCGAGCATGTGATTAATGAAAAGAGGGGCGGGAGTGTGCACATGCGTGGAATCGTACTGGACATATGGGGGCATGGATGGTTAGAAGAGAAGAGGGGAAGTATATATGCGCTTGTTGTAGGCACACTTGGCTAGATAGGTATATCGATCGGTGTGTGCCAGAAATAAGGAGCACGGGGGCCTACACACACTGCTGGTGGACAACCTAAAGAGAAATAATGAACATGCGCGATGGAGGGGACGCTAAGGGTGTGTGAGGGGGCGGGCATGTGCATGCACGATAGAAAGTTAGCACTAGCAAGCTACAAATAGAAGAGGATCGTGAAGGTGTAAAAGACGAACGAAGATCATAATTCATTATAAAAAGGTGGATACGGATACTTGAAGAAGATATCATAATGTAGAACATTGATTATAATTTGGGCTAATGTGTGGCTTTTGCAACTCAGGTCTAAATACTTGTCATAATGTAGGGGGCGGGGCACTATACTTTGTGTGATAAACACGGTGTACGTATGGAACATGGTTTAGATTATGAATATATAGTTAGTACATCAAATGTTCTATTATTTGGAATCAACATCAAGTGTATTCAAAAAATAGAATTTGAGTTCATGTAGTACACATAGTTCATATCTATCTCTATAGTAATCATGTGGTGTGTTATTAAGGTAATACACGAATGATGGTTGAAGTTGGCAACAATCATGATTGTAGATTCTTATTGAAATAGAGAAACGAAATCAAATTTAGTTCGAATTGCAGCGGTAGTATAGACATTTGGAATACACTAAAATGTTGGTATGAGTAGGTTACATGCATTATACAGCAAGAGAAAAAATTTAATCGGATATAACATGGATTCATACTCCCTCCTTCCATCTATATAGGGCGTAATGAGATTTTTAAGACCGCCTTTGACTATTGACAAGATTAATAGTACATGACATGCACAATGTGAAAATTATATAATTGAAAGAACCTTTCACAGACGAAGTTAACGGTGTGCTTTGTGTAAGTTGCATGTCATATATCATTGCTCTAATATTTGGTCAAAGTTAGCATCAAAAAACGCATTAGACCCTATATAGATGGAAGGAGGGAGTAGCTTTGAATAGCATTTGTATAGTAAAACGGGGCAAGACTCTCTCTTTGTGTGGTGTGAATAGTTTTATTTTCTTTGTTTTCTTTTTGGTTGAGGGAAGTGCGAATTGATTGTACGTAAAAGTACAATATTACTAAACGTTAGTCTTGTCCCTAAAATTTAACCCGCGTCTTGTTATATCCCGAAAATTCAGATATCGTGCTCCCAAAACTGGCGCCTTCACAACCCGCGCCTTGCTATCCCGAAATTACAACGCGCGCGAAAACTCCCTCTAGCTAGCTGCCAAATCCCGACACGCGAAATCCCCCTTCTAACCCTGAGCCGAAAGGGCCGCTAGTTCAAATCGGTGGGGGGGGGGTACTTTTGTAACACACCCTACATTTTGGACAAGCGCGTCCCTAACTCATGCTTCACCCCCTCCCACCGCCCCCTTTTCGCCATTCGAAATCCCAGGCCACCATAACCTCTCCGCTCCAGCCGCGAAACCCCACCCTCCTCCATCTGCCACGTCACCGCTGCCTAGCCGGAGCCTCTTCCCCGACGACGTCGTCCACCGCAACAGCTCGACGTCCCTCGTCCACCTCCCCAGATGAGGATCCGTCGTCCATCTCGCCGTCCTGCCGGTTCAGTCACCCCAACCTCCACCTCCAAGGAGCTGCTCCGATGATCGCCTCGTCTATCGCGGCTGCTCCATCTCCACAGCGCTGCCTTAACCTGCTCCGCCGGAACCGCAGCATCCTCACTGAGTCCTCAGACAAAGCCGAGGCCTACTCGGCGCCACCAAAGAGGTTGTACACTCATCTCATCGCACCTTCTTCTTAACTCGACCTCCCGGTGCCGACGGTGCTCCATCCCGCAGCCCCATGGAGCGGCTAACTTGAAGCCGGCGCCGCGGGCGACATCTCCATGGCGGCTCTCCCCCAGTGTGAGGCCCCTTCGGCGGCGGCGTCCATACCAGCCGGATCTGCTGCTGCTGCTCCGGCTCTCGCTCGCTCGCTCACGCTGCTGCTGCTGCTCCAGCTCTCGCACGATCACTTGCTCACCCAGCTGCTGCTGCTGCTCTCCCCCTCACTCGTGCTACTGCTTTGCTCCGATTAAGCCACACTTCAGTCGACTGAATCGACTTTTGGGTCAGTCTATTTTCAGGGGTTAGGGGCTCGCCGGAGTTAAGCAAAAACCACCCGCATCGGGGAGGGGGGCTCGCCGGAGAGGTACCCCAGTATCTATCTTAGGGTTCAGGGTGGGGGGGGCGGCCGGCCTAGAGGGCTGGCCCAGGCGCGGCGAGTTGTTTGAGGGCTTGGCTGCGAGGCGGCCAGGGGCCGGTTAATCGTCCAAAGGTGGCAAAGGCTCGAGGTGTGTGCAGTTGAAGATGAACTGCAGGCCCTCCCTAAACTACTTGTCAAGTGCCTCTCTGCTACCATTGCGTTTAGTTTCGACAGTAGCATGCAGATTCCACAGTAAATTTCAGTTTTGACTGTTAAGTTCAGAGTCAACAGTTTTTTTACCTCATCTGTTGTAGTCAAGTGGTTTTTGGTGATGTTAATTTTACATCCATTTTTCATCATCTATTAGAGATGCTATTAGAATCCCACTTGAGATTGACGATGTCTGTCTTGTGCTGCTTCAGCCTTGACGTCCTACGGCTCACCGGAGCTGCTCCAACGACAGAACGATCCATCAAAATGGAGAAGTGCCCTGGACACCGTCTACAGATTCCTCGGATCTTCCTCCACACCTCCGACAACCACGTCTGCCTCAACTGCTTCAGCGACCAACCCAATGATGCTGAGGTCGACACGGCTATGGCAAAGAGGTTGTACACTTGTTGCATCACTTATTACTATACATTCACGTCGATCCATTAGGGCTATTTTGGTTCAACGGAAAAACATAGCAATAGGGAATTTTCCAATGGCACTCTACTATTCAATTATTCATGCATTTTGTTGAAAGGAATGAAGCAAAACAACAACCTGGACCTACTTTTCAAAATCCTATGCATGAAAACAAGACCAAGTGCATTAGTGCCAGAATAACATTCTAACTATACACGCTTTCATATGGTTTCTCTTTATTTTGGCCATGTTTCTTTGCATTCCTCTGCTCTTCCAATTCCTGTAAACCAAACACCCAAGTTGACAGAAATCCTGTGTTTACAAATGCTCTGTTTACCATGTGCATTTTCCTATCCTATTCCGGTTTTTTTCCTATCCCTGCGTTTTAAGAATCATGCAAGCCAAATGAGCCCTTACAAAATTACTTCAGTTACAAGTACGTGTCGAAGGGAACTTTGTGTGGTTTGTCCTGCTCCTACCGCGACGTCGTCCACCTCACCTGAGCTGCTCCATCGACAGAAGCATCCACCAAACAAGACATCACGACTCCTGACCGTCTTTCGCCGCCTCAGATCTCCTTCCTTGCCGCCGGCACCCACCCCAACGGCATCACCATCATCGACTCAGCAGATGAACCTGAGGAGTACACGGGTCCACAAGAGAGGTCGCACTCTTTTTTTCTGCTTATGTTATGCATTTCTTAAACTTACCTGCTACTTGATCGTCCTGTTCAGCTCTTGGACTCCCAACTCAGGTCCAAATTCATGTTCAAACTTGAGTTCTAAATTAGTTGTGGGGCACATATCGAGGCAGCAATGAATAGTATGTCTGTCTAATATCTGGTTCACCTACGGTATGCCTATGTTGTTCATCTTGGTTGGGAAACAAATAGTAAAGCAATCATCATCTGTCTTTTTATTAGTTTAAAGCAATCATCGGCCTGCTATCATTATTTTTGGATCCATCCACTGGTTGTTACCATCACTCTAAATTTTTGCATGCTCTCCTTACATAATCTCACCATATTTTTTCGTATGCATCTCAGATATTGTACACAGTCATGCTGAACATGTAGAGAAAAAGAGAAGAGTTTTGTGCGGCAATACAATGTCATGCAAACATCGCTCCATGGTGGGTTCAATGGCAAATCCTCCCACCACTCTCCAGATTGTAATACAGAGGAAGATATCTGTTCTGAGGCGGATTCAGACGCCGCTGACCACTCCTATTTTCACCCCAAGGTGTTTGCTCTAACTTGGCATGATGATGTTAGTCATATCATGCATATGTTGCCTTGCAGTGCCTACTTTTGACATCTTATATGTCATCTGCTTAGTTTAGACATGTTCTGTAATGCCACCTATTTAGTTTCTATATCATATATGGGAATTATGCAGTCTCATGTCTTTTAGCCAGCCATAATATATGTGAAATGTGCAATGCCGTCCTGTTTAACCAGGCATCATATATTCGAATGATATCTTGCCCATCCTTTTCTTCATTACATTTCCATTTGTCGACAATGTTTGTACATTAAACTACTATTCCTATGAATCAGCCATTTGGGTGGGAGATGGAAAAATCTGGAGTAAAACAAGGCCCTCAAAGCAAACAGTGCTACCTGTCGAAGCAGATCTCTTGTTGGGTCCCGATAGCTCCTCAGAGATGTATTCAGAGACAGATGACCAGTCCTATTCCCCTACTGAGGTATATGCTCTAACTTGGCACGGTTATACTGCTCATATCATACATACGGTGTCTTGCATTGCATAGTTTAGATATCATATACACAATATTCAACACCATGTTCTTAGTTCAGACATCATATCGAATGCCCTCTGTTTAGCATATAAATCACATATGTGAATTAAATGATGCGATCATGATTAGTTAGATAACATGTAGGTGAATTATGTCATGTGATCCTGTTTAGTTATTCATCATGTCTTTGAATTATGTTATGCTATGCTATCCAGTTTAGATAGACATCATATATGTGAAATTATGTCATGCTATCCGTTTTAGTTAAACAATATACATGTCAACTATTTCATGCCCTCTTTTTTCCACATTATCTATTGCATCTGTCTCTCATACAATGTCTATACATTCAACTATGTTTCATGTTTAACAGCCATTTGAATTGGAGCGGGTGATGCCAGTATCTAGCGGAATAAAAACACGGTCTTCAAATAAAACAGTGCTACCTCTTGGTGGAGATAGCACCCCGGTTGTACATGCACAAGAACCAGCCCTACCACACATAACCCAAACTCTCGCAGATTGTACCCCTACTGCGATGGACAGAGAACCAGCTTCACCCAATCTAACCCCAACCCCAGCTGATAGTAACCCAGTTCCTGTTGACATAGCACCATCTCCACCACAGAGCTCCCAAACAAGAGCAGTTAGTAAGGCAGCTCCAGTGCCCAAAGGGCTAGTACTATCATGGCGAACCCCAACTCCACCAGTTAGTACGCCTATTCCTGTGGAGGAAGCACAACCAACCAGTCGTAGTTTAGCATCTATCGCATTTGATGTTGTTAAATCCTATGTGCATATCTTCCCATCTTGGAAATATTATACTGAAGATGAAGGAAAATGCCAGTTGCAGGTGTTTGTACAGGAGTTATGTGTAAGTAATGTTATTCATGGCAATTACTTTGCTTCGTCCCATTCATCCTACCTCCATGATGGTTATAATACAGCAAACTTTCCCATTTTTCTCTATAAAGAAGGACCGATTTGGAATCTCAGGATGAGGTAACCTGTGCTAATACCTCTGCTGTCTTCAAGAATGCTTGGTGGCAGTTCAGAATTACCTGAAGAAAATGTACTTCACCGGCAAAGAATCTCATCAAATTCCCTTACATTCTCTTGAGACACATTTACTGGACGATGACTGGGAACGCCTTGTTCTGTACTGGTCCCGAACCAAGAATGTGGTAAGGTCTATGAGCTCATTTTCTATTTTAAGTATTATATTCTTGCCTCTTACTGTACTCTGTTCATGTAGAACAAGTGCCTAAACCTGAAGAACAACTGTTCTAATTTAAGATTCCATTGCTATCATAGTTTAAAAAAGCGCTAGGCGTTAATTGTGCGTTTTGCCACCGCCTTGCACTTTACTGACCAAAGCGCATGCTTATGCGCAGTTATGCACAGATTGAGCGTAGTTATGCGCAATCCATTTTGCCGAC
Source organism: Aegilops speltoides (assembly GCA_021437245.1). NCBI lineage: Eukaryota > Viridiplantae > Streptophyta > Magnoliopsida > Poales > Poaceae > Aegilops > Aegilops speltoides. The sequence continues at coordinate 96,253,769 of CM038141.1, read as the reverse complement.
GCCTAGAGCCTAGGCGCGCTTAAGCGCTCGCTTAGGCGCACCTTTTTTAACTATGATTGCTTTGCTCTTGTATCATTGTATTTACTGATACAAACTTAATTTTAAATTGAAGGATCCAATCGAAACTCCAATGGCACAGCATGTATGTTCACGCATGTTTCTTTAACAGGTTTGCTCTTATCAATAGCTCTTTTGATTTCAATTTCAATTGTGTATACAGTTGACTTTCATATCATGCACATTACTAGCATCACAACAGAGCCAATAGTGTTGTTGTACATGTAGACCCGTGGTACCCATCAGAAATCTTGTTGTGCCGTGTAGTTTCCCACGCTTTGTATTCTTTCACTACTGCTTTGTCTTGGACTGATATGATTTGAACCGTGTCTCTATTTTGATTTGGTAGGACAATGCAGTGACCATAGGACATAGATATATGTTTCTTTGATGCTTTTATTATGTACTAGTACATGGCAATAGAAGACTTGGTAGTTTAATCCTGTCCATCTTACTAATGAACTGGTTCACCAAAATGAGTTTCATATACTAGTACATGCTAAACTTGTTATGTGTCTGCTTGTTTCTTCTTTTAGAATGCTGACAGAATATTGGGGAAGAGTGCCTTATTAAGCAATGGTAAAGGAAGTAATGTAGATAAGGTTCAGGATAGTGACACATCCTTGTTGGTCTCCAACAAAGCTGATAAAACAGCTAAGGAAGACTATCTTGGTTTAGTGTTTGAGTTACTGGCCACTACCGCTTGCACAAGCTATTCAAACTCACTGTCTGAATCAGTTCAGTTTCCTGAGTCTCAACTACAAGCTAAAATACATCGATCAGCTCTTCTACGACAAGAAGCGGAAGGACTACGGAAGTCCCTGGAGCATTCAGATGCATACTTTCTGGTGCAACAACAAGCGTTGGAGGATTTTAGCGCCAAACAAGACAAAGCTAATCAGCTTGCTAAGCTTATTGCCAAGATGGTGGAGACCGGATAACGCTTTCTTGAGCTCTTCTCGTTGTTTCAGCTTATGCTCTTGTTTTGTGCAGCGCTTATTTGCATCGTAGCCAATTTTGACGGCCAATGTATGTAATATGCTGCTTTGTTCCCTATATTTGCAATCGGTGGCGAACTTTGATGCCCAAAGGATGTAATATGTAATAATAGCGGTAATAGGCTAGCCTTAATTGCTTGCTTATTTATTTCCTTATTGTCTTGTTTAGTTGTTTGCTTGGAGTCACTGCAGTTCTTTTTCTATGTTTTTCTAGTGGCCACAATAGCCTATTTTTGGTAACTAGGCAAGAATAATCATGGCAACACACAGACTATTGTAACCATGGGCCTCCTGCAGGCCGTACGATCCATGGGCCTTCGTTCGGCCGTAGGACCATTGGCCTTCTATACGGGCCGTAGGATCCATCGGCCTTCTATACGGGCCTTAGGGATCAATGGGCCTTCTACGGGCCGTAGGGTCCATGGGCCTTCTACGAGCCGTACTATCCATGGGCCTCATACGGGCCGTAGGATCCATGGGCCTTCTACGGGGCGTATCATCATTTCGCCAATCATGGGCCGTACTATTCGTGGACCATAACGGGTCGTTAATAGGCCGTATTTGATAACTCTATGGAAACAACCCAACAGGTTTTTTTGACATGAAAACGGCCAACGTATTAACGGTCCGCAAACGGGCCGACTGTAACGACGGGCTGAATTTTGCCCACAAGCAGAAAATGACAGTAACGAGCCGTATGTAACTGAATGCTGCAAATGAGCCCAATAATAAATGGGCCCTGAGAAGGCCAAAAGATAACATGGGCTAGAAACGGCCCAACGGAATAATGGGCCGTTGATGGGTATAAGGTGATACACTGTTCATTACGGGCCAGTTTCACCGCGGGCCATTAATGGGCCAAGAGTTACAAAGGTCCTCATATGGGCCGAAAGAAGTCATGGGCCACACATGGGCCGGAAGTTAAAATGGGCTGAATCATATTGGACGGCCCAGATGACACTACTGGGCCTAATTCGGATAGGGCGTAACGGCCCTGGGTTAGCGGGCTGTAAATGGGCTATATCCGTATAGGCCGTTAACAGGCTTTCCGTGGTCCAGCCCGCCACCTTTTGACCAAGTCAAACGGGCCGGCCTTTTCATAGGAATGGGCCTCTGTTGGGCCATGCCACGTGTCGCCGTATCATAGGCGCCTTCGGTCCAATGAGCGGATGACATCTGTCCCAACGGTGAGCCGACACGTGTTTCCTCCAGCCAATGATGATTTTACACGTGGAAAATCCCCATTGGTCGGGGCTGTTAACGGGTTATCTTATCCAAAACCCGACCCATTAGCTTAACGGCGTTCCGTTACGGTGGATGCCATGTGTCGGTCACCCTTGACGAAAGCACTTTTGTGACGCGTGATTTATCATCATGGAATTGGACACTTCCGTGATTATAATTTTGGTAATGTCATGGAACACTTCTACGACAGCACAGGTATGACTATCTTGATTCTGTCATAAATTTGTCATGGATGTACATGCATGACAAAAAACGCGACCTACTGTGACAAACATGTATCATCATGGAAGTGTATTTTTTTGTAGTGATCATACTTGGCTAGCTAGGTATGAGATTGTGTGTGTGTGCGTGTGAGATGGAGAGAGAACGAGGGAGAGATAGAGTTTTAGATGGGCCTATCGAGTGTGGGTGAGATATGCATGTGTATGTGTGACCCAGGTAGATGAAGAGTTTGAGAGAGGGGGGGAAGAGCTCCGAGATGACAGAGTGGTGCGTGAGAGAGTTACGGGCAACGAGCCAAGGAATTTGTGTGTGCATGATGAGTGCACCCAAGATATCTAGCTTGGACTAGAGTATCATACATAGTGTGCGAGAGAGACCTGTAGATGGAATATATATGCATGCGAACTAGGTTTTCGTGTCGGATGCGTGCGACAGAATTGAAGATTGCTGAGAGAGAGAGAGAGAGAGAGAGAGAGAGAGAGAGAGAGAGAGAGCAGGAGTCCGGGAGAGGGGGAGGTCGTGTTTTATGCATCAAAGACTGATATAAACCATGTTTCGATATAAATTTGCATTCAAATATTTAAATTGGAGAACATGTTGTCTGCAATCCACACATGAACGGATATATGCGTATATCAAACAAGTTCATTAATTTGACTTTCAGCATGTTCATGGAGTACTGTAATACAGTACAACATGCTACTCGATTGAGGTGTTCAATTTTGGATTTAGTTCACTATTTTGACCTAGTGAACGAGCTATTTCATTGAATCGAGATATTTCATTTTGGGTTTGATTCCCATTTTTGAGTCGGTCAACTATTTGTCATATAGTAAATTGCTAGCAACGAGCATGTAAAAACACATTACTCCCGAGCATCATCTCTCCATCTAAAAAAGAAGTGGCAAGCTAATATTTCAAAATTTGATTCGAATCGACTTGGTAAGGTAGACGTGGATGCTCGTTCTCCCAAAATTTGAATGAACCGTTAAACATCCTGTGCTCGGTGGAATTCGCCCGAGCAAATAAATGGGAGACGCGAAATTACTGTCCTATGTGGGACACGCATCAATTGGCCTGTTGTACATCGAGGGTAGGTTCGTAACTTCATCCAAGTGCACCTTCTCCTTGGCTGAAATGACATGTGCCGAATAATTCATAAACCATGGCCGGCAAAACACACTCTCCTCGCCCGAAATAGCTCGCGCCCACTATTTCAAAACAGGTTCTCCTTGCCCGAAATCACTCGCGCCACTATATTTCAAAACACGCCCTCCTCGCCTGAAATCGCTCCCGCCCACTATTTGGGGAGAAGCAAAGTTACTCTACTATCCCCGACCCTCAGTACACAGACCCAAGCCGAGAAGCCTAAAGGCAGGGGTCGAACTGTATCTCCCCCTCACATTTCAAATAAATGTGTACGTAAGACATGGTTCCAGTCCCCTCCCAATCCCCCCCATTCATACCTCGTGGGAGCCAAATCACCTTCTCCCCAGAAGCTCCCTTCTCCCGAGCCGCGAAACCACAGCCCCTCCGCCATGGCGCCCCCCACCGCACCAATTTCACAGCCGCCCTCCTCCCTAATGCCGGAGATGCTGTCCATTTGCCGTCGTGCACTAGGCCGTGTGCCTCTTACTCCGTGATGCTGGAGCTACCTCGACGATGGCCGCGTGAACCGTACCGGAGCTGATTCACCCCCGCCGTTGTTCACGACGCCAGAGCGGCTCCAACTTCGGATCCGTCCAGAGTCCTGGCAATGCTTCCCCGTAGCCACCGACCATCGCGACATTGCTGTTTCCCTGCCGCCAGTCGCCACCGCAACCGCACCGGCCTCACCGACTCGGCAGCTTGACCTGCCTACTTCACCATGCCGCCAGATAGGTCGCACCCTCATCTCAAAGCACTTTATTTAGGTGTCAGTTGTCTGAATTTTTATTCTGGGCCAATCGATTCCCAATGGGAAGTAGCACCCCACGAGGCGGCGGAGCTCCTAGGCTGTCGGTTGGCTGGTGTCTAACGTAAGGGTGCGGGGCCACATGTTCACCGAGGAAGCAACGCTTAGATGGATATCTTAGAGTTCGTGGGTTGAAGGTACTGCCACTGCCGGATCTGGATAACTGGGAGTCTTTCTGGATTGGCCCGGGGGCAGCGCAACCACAGCAGTGCCGTGGGGCGGGGAGCGGGGTTTTGGCCAGGGCCACGGACGGCGGAGGCAGGCTTCTCTGCCGTTGGTAGCTGGCTCTTCGGGGAAGATTCCGAATAGTGTCAGCCGGGAGAGATAAAACGGCCATCAAGCCATCCGGCGTAGATCGGACAGTACCAAAATAAAATAAAATCATGTGACCCCAATTTAGTCTTGAGTCAACAGAGGTGTGACCACCCTCGTACCTTGATGTTGATCTCTTAGCGTATTTCTTCATATCAAAGAGATATGTCATTCATAACATTATGCGTTATCTACATCTTTAGCCTCGACTCACCGCAGCTGCTCCAACAAGGGAAGCATACACCAGAAGGGAGCTATAGTTCCCACTCAACAATTCCCTGCATCGAGTGCGCGTGCCCGACATGGACAGCCACAACAACTGCAGGGCCACTAACAAGTAAGCACATGATGCTCACTCCTATGGATGGCGGCCAGATAGGTTGTACCCTCATCTTACTTGTGTGCAACATTTATGGCTTTGTTCTTCATCTAAGAACGGAAAATAGATTATCACATTTCACTTTATATTCATGATCTCTTATGGGTCTTGTTCAGGAGTTAATGTTGTTCCATAGTTCAGTTAAGATACTTGTTCTTTAGGTAACAATGTTCCATAGTTATCATCCATTAGCCAATGCTATCCCACAGGAGGGTGATTATAGTATTATACCACTTCTAGTATTACCAATGTTGTTCTTTAATACTTTTGTGTGCCATCTAGTTAACCTCGAGTATAAACGATACATATTCTGTAGCTTTCATCTGTGTTCTCCCTTTAGTTTTTGAGACCCGTTGCTGCTAGTTAATCCCAGTCCTACTATTTATGTCGTCTCCTATAGGCACTTATTACATAAATCTAACTACTAGTTGTCTTCCATGCATGTCAAATATAATTGCACACACTGATATATCCACAAGAACCTCACGGAGCAATGTAAAGGCCAATAAACTTGATGTCAATGATACCCAATATGATGGAACATGTAAAGGCAGTTCTTCAGAAGACTTGCAGAAAGATGATGAATCCTCTTGATCCCACAAGGTCCTTGCTCTAACTTGGCCTGTGATATGGGTACAACATGCATATAATGTCCAGGAGTGTATCTACTCTATTGTAATGCCATGTGCTTAGCATGCTGATCATGCATGTAAATATGTCATGCCTTCCTATTTTCAGTACCTATTCGATTCATGATAACTTGTTTTCAAATTCAAGTACTGTCATTCTACTCTATCGCAATGCCATCTGCTTAATATGGACATCATGCTTCTGAATATCTTATGCATTGTTATTCATCAGTATGTACTTCATCTGTCTACCATACCATGTTTTTTTACATTGAAGTGATGTTCTAGTGCTCTGTTGCAATACCATCTTAGTTTCCCAATCATACACATGTATGTTGCCTTAGTTTTTTCTATACGTATTCCACTAGCATACAATTTTACATTCAACTAGTGTTTTTTTACTCTGTTGTCCTGTCGTATCCCTAGATCTTACACCATAATCCCTCCGTCCGGATTAGATGTCGCTGAAATGGATAAAAAAGATGTATCTAGAACTAAAATACGCGTAGACCCATCCATTTTTTCCGTATGGAGGGAATACATGTCAATATGTTATGCCTTTCTATTCTTCAGTACCTATTCCATCTCTCTGTTGTAGCATGTTTTATAATTAAAGCACCATTCTTTTATACAAAGCATGCAAGGGGAAGACAACTATGTTAGAATCTGAAGGGTTACAAACAAGGCCTTTGCAAAAGACCCAAACGCCAGGAGATAATAAACCAACTCCAGTTTTTATAGATATTGCTCCAGCGCAGAGAAACCCAACTCCTACTTATAATAAGCAGATTCTAGTGGACAAAGAACTAGTCCGCTCCAGTCCAGCAAAAATATGTCAACTCCATTCTAAGAAGCATGTGCGTATCCTTGCATCATGAAACTTTATAGCATGCTGATCATATTTTCTACATGTTTCTTACCCATCTCTCTTTTAGAAAATAAGATTAACAGATAGAAGAATGTCTGCACTGGTATCGTTTGTGAGGAAAGATTCTTGCAGGAAATCTCTGTGCTGCAATGCAGATGTAAGTACCTGTTGTATGTCACTATATTTTTACATCATCGTGTATTTTGTTAATCGGTGTGAATCCAACCTTTATTTGATCTAAATTTAGTTGTAGCAAAATGTATGATTAAAGGCCACAATGTTGATTTTTGTAAGGAAAACTGCCTGGTAGTTTTGCATCCCGAGCTGCATGAGTGTACTATCTCATATCAGTGGGTTTGAATACTTTGGTTCTGCAGTGGGTTTTCAGTGTTTTTTTTACTGTGTTGTCCTATCATATCCCTAGCTCTTACTTCATACTCCCTCCGTCCGGATTACATGTCGCAGAAATGGATAAAACTGGATGTTATCTAGAACTGAAATACAGCTAGACACATCCATTTGTTTCCAGATGGAGGGAATACATGTCAATATGTCGTGCCTGTCTATTCTTTAGTACCTATTCCATCTCTGCTGTAGCATGTTTTATAATTGAAGCACCATTCTTCTATATAAGGCATGCAAGGGGAAGACGGCTATGTTAGAGTCTGAAGGGTTACAAACCAGGTCTTTGCAAAAGATCGCCAGGAGATAATAAACCAACTCCATTTTTGATAGATACTGCTCCACCACAGAGAAACCCAACTCCCACTAATAATAAGCAGATTCCAGTGGCCAAAGAACTAGTCCTCTCAGTCCAGCAAAAGAATGTCAACTCCATTCTAAGAAGTGTGTGCGTATCCTCGCATCATCCAATTTTATAGCATTTTGATCATATTTTCTACATGTTTCTGATCCATCTCTCTTTTAGAAAATAAGGTTAAATGATAGAAGAATTCCTTCATTGGGATTGTATTCGAGGAAAATATCTTGCAGGAATTCTCTATGCTCCAGTGCTGATGTAAGTACCTGTTGTATATCACTATATTTTTATATCAGCATGTGTTTTGTTAATCGGCGTGAATCCAACCTTTATCTGATCTAAAATTAGTGGTAGTAGCAAAATGTTAAAGGCGCCAATGTTGATTTTTGTAAATAAAACTGCCTGGTAGTTTTGCATACTGAGCAGCATGAGTGTACTATCTCATATCATGCACATTACTGAATTGTAGTGCTGCTCTGGTTGCCCATTCATTCAATGTGTCAATGTTGCTTTCGTATTACCTTACCTAGCTGATGATAGCTGTGCCATATTGTGTTAATTTGGTCTAGGCTAGTTGCCCAAATGTTCATTGTGTCAATGTTGCTTTCTGCTACCTCTTGAGCACTGCGTTGGTTTTCCCTTGAAGAGGAAAGGGTGATGCAGCAAAGAAGCGTAATTATTTCCCTTAGTTTTGATAACTAAGTTATCAATCCAGTAGGAGGCTACACGCAAGACCCTCGTACATACACAAACAAAACAAGAACCTCGCAACCAACACAATAAAAGGGGTTGTCAATCTCTTCGCGGCCACTTGCAAAGTGAGATGTGATAGAGATAATAAGATAAGATCAATATTTTTGGTATTTTTATGATATAGATTGAAAAGTAAAGATTGCAAAATAAAGTAGATTGGAAACTTATATGATGGAGAATAGATCGAGGGGCCATAGGTTTCACTAGTGGCTTCTCTCAAGATATCATAATTATTACGGTGGGTGAACAAATTATTGTCGAGCAATTGATAGAAATGTGCATAGTTATGAGAATATCTAGGCATGATCATGTATATAGGCATCATGTCCGTGACAAGTAGACCGACAGCTGCCTGCATCTACTACTATTACTCCACACATCGACCGCTATCCAGCATGCATCTAGAGTATTAAGTTCATAAGAACAGAGTAACACATTAAGCAAGATGACATGATGTAGAGGGATAAACTCAAGCAATAAGATATAAACTCCATCTTTTTATCCTCGATGGCAACTATACAATACGTGCCTCGCTGCCCCTACTGTCACTGGGAAAGGACACCACAAGATTGAACCCAAAGCTAAGCACTTCTCCCATTGCAAGAAAGATCAATCTAGTAGGCCAAACCAAACTGATAATTCTAAGAGACTTGCAAAGATAACCAATCATACATAAAAGAATTCATAGGAGATTCAAATATTTCTCATAGATAAACTTGATCATAAACCAACAATTCATCGGATCTCGACAAACACACCACAAAAAGATTTACATCGAATAGAGCTCCAAGAAGATCGAGGAGAACTTTGTATGGAAATAGGGTTTCGTAGTGCTCTTGGATGTTTTCGGGTATGTAGATATATATAGGCAAAGGAAGTCGGTCAGGGGAGCCACGAGGGGCCCACGAGGGTAGGGGCATGCCCACCCCCCTAGGGCGCCCCTGGACCCTCGTGGCCGCCTTGTTTGCTTCTTGACGTACACCCTAAGTCTCCTGGATTGCGTTTGTTCCAAAAATAACTCCCCCGAAGGTTTCATTCCGTTTGGACTCCGTTTGATATTCCTTTTCTTCGAAACACTAAAATAGGTAAAAAACAACAATTTGGGCTGGGCCTCCGGTTAATAGGCTAGTCCCAAAAATAATATAAAAGTGTATAAATAAGCCCATAAGCATCCAGAACGGGTAATATAATAGCATGGAACAATAAAAAATTATAGATACATTGGAGACATATCAAGCATCCCCAAGCTTAATTCCTGCTCGTCCTCGAGTAGGTAAATGATAAAAACATAATTTTTGATGTGAAATGCTACCTAGCATATTTCTAAATGTAATTTTATTTATTGTGGCATGAATGTTCAGATCCAAATGATTCAAGATAAAAGTTCATATTGACATAAGAGTAATAATACTTCAAGCATACTAACAGAGTAATCATGTCTTCTCAAAATAACATGGCCAAAGAAAGTTATCCCTACAAAATCATATATTCTGGCTATGCTCTGTCTTCATCACACAAAATATTTAAATCATGCACAACCCCGGTTTTAGCCAAGCAATTGTTTCATACTTTTTCAATCTTCACGCAATACATGAGCGTGAGCCATGGACATAGCACTATATGTGGAATAGAATGGTGGTTGTGGAGAAGACAAAAAAGGAGAAGATAGTCTCACATCAACTAGGCGTATCAACGGGCTATGGAGATGCCCATTAATAGATATCAATGTGAGTGAGTAGTGATTGCCATGCAACAGATGCACTACAACAATAAGTGTATGAAAGCTCATCAAAAGAAACTAAGTGGGTGTGCATCCAACTCGCTTGATCACAAAGACCTAGGGCAATTTGAGGAAGCCCATCATTGGAATATACAAGGCAAGTTCTATAATGAAAATTCCCACTAGTATATGGAAGTGACAACATAAGAGACTCTCTATCATGAAGATCATGGTGCTACTTTCAAGCACAAGTGTGGAAAAAGGATAGTAACATTGTCCCTTCTCTCTTTTTCTCTCAGTTTTTTTGGTGGGCTTCTTTGGCCCCTTTTTTTATTTGGGCTTCTTTGGCCTCTTTTATTTTTCATAAAGTCCGGAGTCTCATCCTGACTTGTGGGGGAATCATAGTCTCCGTCATCCTTTCCTCACTTGGAACAATGCTCTAATAATGAAGATCATCACACTTTTATTTACTTACAACTCAAGAATTACAACTCAATACTTAGAACAAAATATGACTCTATCTGAATGCCTCCGGCGGTGTACCGGGATATTCTATGAATCAAGAGTGACATGTATGAAAGAATTATAAAGGTGGCCTTGCCACAAATACGATGTCAACTACATGATCATGCAAAAGCAATATGACAATGATGATGCGTGTCATAAATAATGAAATGGTGGAAAGTTGCGTGGCAATATATCTCGGAATGGCTATGGAAATGCCATAATAGGTAGGTATGGTGGTTGTTTGAGGAAGGTATAAGTACTGGCGAAAGTTGCGCGGCACAAGAGAGGCTAGCGATGGTGGAAGGGTGAGAGTGCGTATAATCCATGGACTCAACATTAGTCATGAAGAACTCATATACTTATTGCAAAAATCTACAAGTTATCAAAACAAAGTACTACATGCATGCTCCTAGGGTAAGGGTTGGTAGGAGTTAACCATCGCGCGATCCCGACCTCCAGACATAAGGAAGACAATCAATAAATAAATCATGCTCCAACTTCATCACATAACGGTTCACCATACATGCATGCTACGGGAATCACAAACATTTAACACAAGTATTCCTCAAATTCACAACTACTCAACTAGCATGACTCTAATATTACCATCGTCATATCTCAAAACAATCATCAAGTATCAAACTTCTCATAGTATTCAATGCACTTTATATGATAGTTTTTATTATACCTATCTTGGATGCTCATCATATTAGGACCAATTTTATAACAAAAGCAAATACCGCGCTGTTATAAAAGACTCTCAAAATATAAGTGAATCATGAGAGATCAATAATTTCTACAAAGTAAAACCACCACCGTGCTCTAAAAAGATATAAGTTAAGCACTAAAGCAAAATTGTCTAGCTCAAAAGATACCAGTGTAGCACATAGAGTATTCTAATAAATTCCAATTCATGTGTGTCTCCCCCAAAAGGTGTGTACAGCAAGGATGATTGTGGTAAACTAAAAAGCAAAGACTAATATCATACAAGATGCTCCAAGCAAAACACATATCATGTGGTGAATAAAAATATAGCTCCAAGTAAAGTTACCGACAGATGAAGACGAAAGAGGGGATGCCTTCCGGGGCATCCCCAAGCTTAGGATTTTGGTTGTCCTTGAATTTTACCTTGGGGTGCCATGGGCATCCCCAATCTTAGGCTCTTGCCACTCCTTATTCCATAATCCATCAAATCTTTACCCAAAACTTGAGAACTTCACAACACAAAACTCAACAGAAAATCTCATGAGCTCCGTTACTACAAGAAAGCAAACCACGACTTGAAGGTACTGTAATGAACTCATTATTTATTTATATTGGTGTTAAACATACTGTATTCCAACTTCTCTATGGTTCATACCCCCCGATACTAGCCATAGATGCATCAAAATAAGCAAACAACACACGAAAAATAGAATCATCGAAAGCAGATCATCAGAGTAATCAGAACTTTGAATAATTCTGGAACTCTAAAAATCCTAAAAAACTAGGAAGTACGAGGCAATTTTTCTATTAATCTTCTGCAAAAATAATCAACTAAAAATCACGTTTCTGTGATTTATTAAAATTATTATCGTGCGTGCAAAAGTTTCTGTTTTTCAGCAAGATCACATTAATTATCACCCAAGATGATCCTATAGGTTCTACTTGGCACAAGCACTAATTAAAACATAAAAACACATTTAAACATAAGCTAGATAAATTATCTAACACTAAACAGGAGCAAAAAGTAAAGAACAAAAATAATATTGGGTTTCCTCCCAAGAAGCGCTATCGTTTAACACCCCTAGCTAGGCATAAAAACAAGAATAAATCTAAGTGTTGCCATAATGATAAGGTAAATCACGAAAAATTATCTCATATTCCCTACATTCAGCAGCAAGTTTTACTTGTGGCAAGCAAAAGTAATCAAAAAGGGCTAAATTTAATGGGACAAAAGTCCCCAAGATCAAGCTCGGGAGGTATGGGTTCCTCCTTTGGCCCCTCATATTGCACAACCAATTCATCATTATAAGCATTCTTTTGGCAGAAAGTCATGAGCCTTTTCTCAAGAGAAAATCCTAACCCATTGAATAGCAAAATCATTATTAAGTTTGGAAATTCTATCAACTAGAACATCGGTAGGAACCTTTTTTTAAGATTTTCATTAAAAGCAACATGATCTAAAGATTGTAAACGCATTATGTCCTCTTGATTAAAGAGGATTGCCACTATGGGAGGACGACCCGCGTCCACCCTAAAGTGTGTAAAAATTTATTTGGCTTCTTTTATTATAAATCTCAACTCATGTGCCAAAAAGATAGTAGCTGCATGCTTAACAGAAGAATGCTCAATATTGGAAAATTCTAGGAAAATCCTTTGTATGCAAGGATGCATATGCATAAACTGTCTTTCAAGTTCAACTATAAGCAAGGAAATAGCATCCCAAGACTACTAGTTCTATGAATAATAGATCCACTCATAGAAGGTAAAGCACCGACACAAGTAAAGAAATCTTGAATAACCCCTTTTCTAATAATATTACCACTACCGATTCGAAACTTTTTGGTATCTAAGATAGAAGTTCTTCAGCAGGATCATCAAAAGCATCAAAATTTTCCATGTTATTACTATTGTTCTTATCAACGATAACTGAGGGAGTCCTGGACTAGGGGGTGTCCGGATAGCCGGACTATCATCATCGGCCGGACTCGAAGACTATGAAGATACAAGATTGAAGACTTCGTCCCGTGTCCGGATGGGACTTTCCTTAGCGTGGAAGGCAAGCTTGGCGATACGGATATGTAGATCTCCTACCATTGTAACCGACTCTGTGTAACCCTAGCCCTCTTCGGTGTCTATATAAACAGGAGGGTTTTGGTTCGTAGGACAACACAACCATTACAACAATCATACCATAGGCTAGCTTCTAGGGTTTAGCCTCCTTGATCTCGTGGTAGATCCACTCTTGTACTACCCATATCATCAATATCAATCAAGCAGGAGTAGGGTTTTACCTCCATCGAGAGGGCCCGAACCTGGGTAAAAACATCGTGTCCCTTGTCTCCTGTTACCATCCGCCTAGACGAACAGTTCGGGACCCCCTACCCGAGATCCGCTAGTTTTGACACCAACATTGGTGCTTTCATTGAGAGTTCCTCTGTGTCGTCACCGATAGGCTTGATGGCTTCTTCAATCAACAACAACGCAGTCCAGGGTGAGACTTTTCTCCCCGGATAGATCTTCGTGTTTGGCGGCTTTGCACTGCGGGCCAATTCACTTGGCCATCTGGAGCACATCGAAGTTACGCCCGCCATCGCTTTAGGTTTGAAGCCTAAACTTCACGGCGGACATCCGCGGAGACTTGATCTTCGACGGATTCGAGCCATACCGAAGCGTGCCATTGTCACGATGGGCATGATTTAGCTCGCCGCTGGGCAAGGCCACGAGACCGCACACGAGTCCGCTCGACCCATAGTTCGGAGCAGACCGCGCAGATCGAGGACAGGTGGCTGGACACCACCTCGGGAGCCGCAACTTCTACAGCGATGGAGCTGAATACCGACCTTGTCCCTTGTGAAGCTCGTGACTCCGAGGCGCCGGACTCCTTGCCGGACTCCGAACCTCCTGCGCCCCTGCCAATCGAATCCGATTGGGCGCCAATCATGGAGTTCACCGCCATGACATCTTTCAGCACTCACCCTTTGGCGACATCCTAAATTCGCTAAAGCATCTCTCGTTATCAGGAGAGCCCCGGCCGGACTGCGGTCAGGATGGTTGGGATGCGGACGACGAAGAAATTCAAACCCCACCCACCACCCACTTTATAGCCACTGTCGACGATCTAACCGACATGGTAGAGTGCGACTCCGAAGATATCGACGGTATGGACGACGATGCCAGAGACTACCAAGAACCAGCGCCAACCAAGCACTCGGAGGCTACCCCAACTCATGATGTATATATGGTAAACACCCCAAAAGGAAGCGATAACGAGGAACAACGGGACGCGACAAAAGATAATTCCACCGAAAAACAACAAAAAAGGGGACGAAGGCGCCGCCCTAAGCCCGGCCTCGACAACAACAGCACTCCTAAGGACCCAGCAATAGAGCAGGGCAAACCAGTGGGCGACGAACATGCAACCAAGCAACCATCCGAACAGGATGAATCAGATAATCAATCTATGCCCGGCAAAAACAACAGTCCAGACGATCTCACGCCGGACACACCACCGGAGCACAAGAACCTTCACAAAAGACTTCTCGCCACTGCAAGAAGTCTAAAGAAGGAAAAATGGAAGCTCAAAACAGCGGAAGACATACTCAGAATGAGGTGGAGCAAAGTACTCAAGACCGCAGACAAATATGGCAATGGCCACCAAACAAAGAGCTACCCGAAGCACAAGCTGCTGCCAGAATTCGACGAGGAGGCCATAGAGCCCCCACAGTCAAAAAGCAAAGAGGCCGCCTGGCCGGATAGATGACCAGATGATAGGCCAAAAGCGATAAGCAACGCCACACACAAGACGACACATGATCCTCATAACTCAGATGGCCCGGTCAGGTCCATTTATGGACCAAAGAAGAGGGGCCCAGGAAACAACACAACACGCCCAGTGTTCGAAGACAACGGCACACCCAACTACAGGGGCGCCACACGCCCACTATGTTTCACCGATGAGGTGCTGGATCATGAATTTCCAGCGAGGTTCAAACCCGTAAACATAGAGGCATACGATGGAACAACAGACCCTGGAGTCTGGATTGAGGATTACATCCTCCACATACACATGGCCAGAGGAGATGATCTCCATGCCATAAAATATCTACCCCTCAAGCTCAAAGGGCCAGCTCGGCATTGGCTCAAAAGCCTCCCAGAAAATACTATTGGAAGTTGGGAAGAGCTTGAGGACTCGTTTAGAGCAAATTTTCAAGGGACTTATGTCCGCCCTCCGGATGCATACGATTTAAGTCACATAATTCAACAGCCCGGAGAGTCAGCGCGCAAATTCTGGAACAGGTTCCTTACCAAAAAGAACCAAATAGTCGACTGTCCGGACGCCGAAGCCTTAGCAGCTTTTAAACATAATGTCCGAGACTAATGGCTCGCCAGACACCTCGGCCAAGAGAAGCCAAGAACAATGGCCGTGCTAACAAGCCTCATGACCCGCTTTTGCGCGGGGGAAGACAGCTGGCTAGCAAGATGCAGTACCAGTGACCCGAGTACATCCGAGACCAGAGATGGAAACGGAAAATCACGGCGCAGAAAGGACCAGCGCCGAAACAAATAAAAAAGCCCAAAGAACACGGCAGTCAACGCCGGATTCAAAAGCTCGCGGCCGAACAAAAAAAACTGCCTCTTAAGGACAACAGTGACGAGCTATCCAACTTAAAAAAATTTTTGGATCGGATATGTCGAATCCACAGTACTTCCGGAAGGCCTGCGAACCACACCCACCGAGATTGTTGGGTCTTCAAACAGTCCGGCCGACTCAATGCCGAACACAAGGGGCTCGACGCACCAAGTGAGGATGACGACGAACCCCACCAGCAGAGCGCTAGAAAACAAAAGACTTTCCCACAAGAAGTCAAAACAGTAAACTCACTTCATGTGATAATACAGAAAAACAATGCGGCACCCGCCAAAGTAGGCGTTGCACGGTCCACCCCAGCGGAACCTCGAGATTGGATGTCAAAACCAATCACTTTCGACCACCTGGACTATTCCGTAAGTATTCAAATGCAGGATGGACTGCTCTGATATTGGATCCTATAATCGACGGACTACAATTTACACAAGTCCTGATGGATGGCGGCAGCGATCTAAACCTGCTATATCCTGACACAATCCGCAAGTTGGGGATAGACCTTACTAAAATTCAACATACCCGCACTTCCTTCAAAGGAGTGACGCCAGGTCCTTACGCCAAGTGCACGGGCTCCTTACTACTAGAAGTTGTGTTTGGGTCACCCGACAACTTCCGACGCGAAAAGCTAATCTTTCATATCGCCCCTTTCAAAAGTAGCCATCAAGCTCTATTGGGACATGAAGCTTTTGTCCGCTTTAACGCAGTACCACACTACGCGTCTCTTACACTTACAATGCCCGGTCCACGCGGCATCATCTCATTAAAAGGTCGTTCAAGACCCCGGGCACGGCTAGACGTGTCCGGCATAAATAAGCTAGGGGCTCCCTAACCACACACCCCTTTACAAGGGGCTATGCATATAAGCAATAATGAGCTAATATAAGCTCATCCTTATTTATTCATTCATAACTCGATTTTTTATACATTTTTTGCACGATTTCCTTTCAAGATAACTTCCTCTCTTTTTTTCAGATGAACAACGTGTACACCCAACCAGATACGACACAACGGAGACACAGGCGCAGACGTGCAGCAGGGACCCGTCGCAAGGATTCTTTTCAGATTAAGTCCCTGCGTAAACCTTTCTTACTGTCTTTTGTTGATCACATCCCACGGTTTTTCACCATAACCAACAAGGAGGCTGGCGTTTTGGCATCGGCAGCGCAGAAATTCTCGCCGCACTGGACACTAGGGGCTTAGGGAATTGTTCTGCCCATATTATAAAGACCAAACACCTTAGGGAGTGTTCGGCGTCTCGAGTTAGGCCTTATATGCATTAGCTCGAATCACGTCTTTGGTCAAATGTTGGGTTTTCCTGCCCTGTGTTTTGCTGCCTTACGCTCCGATCATCGGCTAACGCGCACCGGAGAACTACTACAATTGTGCCCTGTTAATTTGGCGAGCACCTCAAGAGAGAAAGCCAAAAACTGAATGTCATGATATAGCGAGAGACTGGTCAACCACTCGATCGACTATCGGAATGTTTAGAATTCCGCCGCATTGACGAAGGACCGCTTCCCGGTCAGGCACATACGCGCCCCGAATTCGGAGAGCGTGGTGCCCCTAGGGGCTATGTCGTAGCTCCACTTTCGAACTCCTATGGCTAAGTGAAAGTGATAAAGCATTATAGTCCGGTTGCCTCGTTAGCTACGCTACCACCTCCTTTACAAGGACCAAGACGTTGGATTAAGTGTGAAAATGCGCTATTTTGCAAACACCCCGCACTATGTGCGTGGGGGCTGAAGCCGAAGGCTGCCATCTTTCAGGTTATACACAGGTATACATTAAACAGCCGCACATGAGATATTTCAATACTTGCACGCACAAGTACAAAAAGCGTTTATATTATAAACATAATTTTACAAATCAAAAAGCTCATTTGAACACGACATTTTTTGGGCACTGCGACTCTATTACACGAGCACCGCGCAGAACTTCTCCAAAATAGTGCTCGGCGGTAACCGCTCGTCCAACCACAGGTCGCATAGCAGCGTGGCATCCATCTCCGCCCAAAGATGTCTTCACACGGGCGAGGGCCATCTGTGCACCCTCTATGCAGGCCAACCGCTTCATCGCCTTGATATGCGGCACCGCCCCAAGAAATTGCTCCAACAAGCCAAAATAACTCTTCGGCTTGGGCCTCTCCGGCCAGACATGAGTCACGATATCCGTCATGGCAAGTCCGGACAACCTGTTCAGCTCAGCCCACTCGGCCAAGCGATCGGTCAGCGGAAGTGAACGCTCCGGACTATGGAATTGAGACCAAAATAGCTCTTCCGTCTTGTGATCCTTCTGACTTCGGAAGTGCACAACAACATCTGCCGCACTCGCCGCTAAGTCCATATAAGGATCCTCCGGACCCCACAGCTGGCCAAGCTGAGCATACTTTGGATCCGTAAACCTTCGGTGCAGCAGGAAGGGCTTGCCAGCCACTATGTCTCCGGCCTGGTGCAACTCCTCCTTTATAGCCCACATTGCAGAACGGTCATCCTTGGCTTCGGCGGTGGCCTTCCCTAGGTCTTCTCGCTCCGCTAGGCGCTCCTTTTCAAGAACATCATTGTGGTCGATAGCATCTTTTAAATTCACGGCTATTTCGGCCATCTCCTCCCTGTTGCGGCAGTGTGCAGCCCTTTCGGCTTCTAGCTCTTCGGGTGCCCTTGAGGCAGCCGCATCACTCCTTCTGGCTTGCTCTTTGGCGTGAGCAAGTTTTGCCCGAAGGATCTCCAAAGCACCGGCATGTCGTGGGAACGAACACCTGTGGGACCGGGGTCCCTTTCGGTCCGGCGAGGGGCGGAGATTGCACGAAGAGCGGATCGAGGCGAAGCACGCGAGCAATTTTACCCAGCTTCGGAGCTCTCCGGAGAGATAATACTCCTACTGCTGCTTTGTGATTGTATTATGCTCTTGCTCGAGAGCGTGAGTGTGTTCTGGTTTCAAATGCGTTGAAACCCCCCTACGTTGCGCATGGGCCTCCTTTTATATGCTAAAGGGGTCACCGACAGGTGGCAACGTAGGCGAGGGCAAAAGTGTAAAAAGAGGTGCAGTTGGTATAGCTACCTCTACAGTGTATCCTAACTAACTCTGACGGCCGGGGACAAAAGCATTTAATGCCCGTCCGCGTCGCCCAAACAGTGCAGAAAAGTGACCGTTAGGGGCACCACCGCTTGCCACGATGGTCTTCTCGTCATCTCCGCTTGCCACCTCGCACCGCTTAGCTGCACAGCCTCTTGCCACGCACGCCTGGGAAAGTCTCAGGGCGACACGTGGGCGGATGTGTTGGAGCGCAGGCACAAAGTGGTAGCCTTGCCGCGGCAAGCGCCTTGCCGCGGTCGTAGTCTTGTCGCGCCCGGAAGCTTGTCGCTCGCCGGGTCTTGCCGAGACGCACGGCGCGTCGCGGCAAGTTCCTTGAAATGCCTTGGTTGGCCTTCCCGGCAAGCCCCTCTTGCCGGGGCCTTGTCCTTCCCGGCTAGCTCCTCTCGCCGGGGCCTTGTCTTCTCGGCTTGAGCACTTTGTTCTTGAATGGCTCCAAAAGGAACCAACGGAGGACCTTGGCGGTCACCCGGCAAGCCTTGCCGCGGGGCGCTGCGACTGCCCGTGCACAAGTTCGGGATACTAAGGTACCCCTACTTTAGTACACCGACAGGAGCCCCGGGCCTGGGCCACACACGGTGCCGAGCGCTGTTGGGCCAAGCCCAAAACAGGGCACGGGCATGCGCGGCCTGGGTCACGCCGTATCTGACTCCGTATCCACCGCGCTCTCCCTTAACTGCACGCGTCGTGTGCGTCGTCGTGGGAGAGATCGTGGGTGATTCTTTATTCGGAGAAAGCGTAACGTTCGCCTTCTCCTCTTTATAAGCAGGGGAAACAGGGACCGTTCCCCCACCTTTGCCATTTGCGGTTCCAATCTCAGAAATCTCCGTCGCTCCCCTCCGCTTCCAAAGCCGAAAGAGAACAGCGCTCCACCCCACATCGCCGCCGCCGCCACAAACGCCGTCGATCTCCCCCACCACCTCCGCCATGGCTCCAAAAACCGGGAAGGGCGTGAAGTCGGCCGAGGCGCTGTGAAAGGAGCGGGCAACTTTTCCCCCTGAGCTCGTCGCGAAGGAGCTGCGGGAGTGGTTCTATCTCTTCTGGTCGACGGAGACGCGAGTGCATCCGTGCACGAAGGTACTCTCCGCCGCCGCTTCAGAACGGGCCCCAAATGGGTATCCCTTCTTCGCGCTATTCTTCTACTGCAGGATCTGCCCGCCTTTCTCCGAATTCTTCTGTGACATCATGAACACCTACGGGTTCCATCTCCTTGACTTCACCCCCAATGCTGTCCTAACCATGGAGGTTTTTGCACGTCTCTGCGAAAACTTCGTCGGAGTCCACCCAAACGTAGCCCTTTTCCGCCACTACTTCATGCCCCGGGTCAAGAGAGGAGAGCCCTTAGCTGGCGGGATCGCCTGGATCTCGAGAGCCGGCAAGAAGGAGACGTATCTGGAGGGAGAGCTCCGCAGCAAATGGGAGGAGTGGAGAGCAGAATGGTGCTGGATCGTTGAGGAGAACCCGCAGCCATTCACCACCCTGCGCCAAGCCCCAGTAGTGCACGGCGGCGATTGAAGCGCTCTGGGCACGGACGACGACAAGCTGAAGATCGCCACCACCCGGATCTTGCATCTTAGGCTTGCCGGGCTCACTGTAGGCGCTGTAGGCGCGGATTTCCTTCGCCGCCGCATCGCCCCCCTGCAAGAGAGGAGGAGACCGTCTGGGAATTCGCGGGTCCGACGGATATCATGAGGCTGCGCCCGGGCCTCAACTTCAATTTCACTGTGCTGGAATTGGACGCGATGCTCAAGGAGCTGTTCAAGCACGATCCTCAGCATCCCTAGTGGTTCCGGTTGCCGGCAGGTGTCGTTCCGTTGTGTAACAACTCTTCGCTGGATCGCATCCACGCAATGATGCCGCAGTGCGACTCCCATGGGATCTCCCCACTTGGCAGGAGCCTGCGGACGACATTGTGCAGCAGTTCTTCGACGGCCTGGTGGAGGTGGCGATCCACGCCGACGAACAGAAGCTCCTCACCCACGACACCACCGATGATGAGATGCGGCGCATCGCCACTAGGGCGGAAGAGGCGGTGGTAGCCGCTGCCGCGGGTGAGTTTGGATTCACTGTGGAGGAGGCAGAGGCGGCAGAGGCGGCAAGCCTTGCCGATCGAGACGAGCTTGCCGGAGAGCTTGCCGGCGAGGGGGAGCTTGCTGATCCTGAAGCCGAGTCGAGCGAGCCCGCCGAGGGTGTGAGCGGCCGGCCATCTTCAAGCGGCTTGCCGCAGGCAGAGCTCCCAGCGCAGCCCCCAGCGCAGCCAAGAAGGCGTCTCCGCAGGACCGGGGACGTAGCAGGGCGGCAGACGGGTCAACAGCCGCCGCGCCGCGGGACACGCTCCACCGCGACAAGCACTGCTGCCGCGGGAGCGCCTCACGCTTCTGGTCCTGCCACTGCCCCCGCCAAGTGGTCGAGGGAGCCTACTCCTCTGCCTCGTCGCGTCGAAAGAGGGCCGGACTTCGACCTCTCCACGCTCAGCTCCAGCGAGGAGGAAGAAGAGTAAGACTCTTTGCTGTACTTGTAGTTCTTCGATCTTTGCTGTTTTTATCTAGTATCTAGTTTGCTTGACTCTGAACCTTGTTCCTTTTCAGGACTCTGGCCGAGAGAGCGGCGAAGAGGGCCAAGGCTCCGGTGATTGTCATCGAGGACGAGCCCTCCGTGACGGCAGAAGGCGCGCCCGAGACCACCTTGCCGGACCCGGCAACCCTTCCCCAAAGCATCCCCCAGCGCATCCCCCAGCGTAAGTATATGGTTTACTTTTTGCTGTTATGAACGCATGGGTGCTCTTTATTTGTTGACATCTGCCTTCTTGTTTGTGTAGGAGCTGAACAGCCTCACCAGGAGCAATCGGAAGCCGCCCCCGAGACGCTATCTGCTTCGACTACGCCGCCAAGGGAAGATTCCCCGGCAAGGGAGCGCTCTCCGGCAAGGGAGGAGTCTCCGGCAAGGGGCAGCACCAGCGATCCACCGTTGGCAGAGCCCATGACTGTAGATCCCAGTACAGGTAATCCTCCTGCTTGACAACTTCCCTTGGGTTCTTCTTTTTTTGTTTTTCTTTTTGGATATTTTCTTGACTTTTCTCCCTCTTTCGGCCTTCAGATCCACCTTCCACGGAGCCGATGGAGACTGAGGCCACCGGCGAGGAGAACTCACGCGGCAACACTGACGACGCTGCCGCCACCGAAGAAGAGGCCGTCGCTGATGATCCTGCCGGCGAAGAGGCCGCCAAAGCTGCTGGCGTAGGAGCTGGCGAGGGGTTTGGTGATCGCACTGACGACCCTGGGGCCGCAGGAGAGCAAGGCGCTACACCGACCGCCGATCCCTCCGCTGTTGATGCAACGCCAGGCTCTGAAGAGCCCCAGCCGGTGCCTACTTGAAGGCCGGCGACGGTGTCTTCATCAAGCTCCCCTGGGCTTCAAGCTCCAGGGCGCCGGTTGAAGGAGAGACCTTTGATGGAGAAGTGGTCGCCTCCGCTGGGTTGACACTGGTCGACGCACCAAGCAGCAGCAGCGGCGAGCCTGAGGAGGAACAGCTGCTGCGAAGGCTGCTGTCGCTCTACCGCGCCCGACAAGCCAAGGTGGAATCCCGGTGTAACACCCCGGTTCTGATGCGCCAGGTGTCTGCCAGTTATTCGCCGTCGTTGCCATGTCATTTGCTTGCGTGTTGCACTTTGCCATGTCATCATCTGCATTTTATCATGTCATCATGTGTATTTCATTTTGCATACATGTTCGTCTCATGCATCCGAGCCTTTTCCCGTTGTCTGCTTTTGCAATCCGCACTCCTATGTCCTCCGGCGTCCCCTTTTGTCTCTCGTTGTGTGCGGGTGTTAAACTTTCTCGGAATGGACCGAGGTTTGCCAAGCGGCCTTGGTATAGCACCGGTAGACCGCCTGTCAAGTTTCGTGCCATTTGGAGTTCGTTTGGTACTCCAACGGTTAACCGGGTAACCGTGAAGCCCCTTTGTGTTGCAGCCCAAGACCCCTTCCAAAGTGGCCCAAAACCCATCTAACTCCTCTCCATGCTCTCGGTCGTTCGATCACGATCGCGTGGCCGAAAACCGCTCCTCATTTGGACTCTCCTAGCTCCCTCTACCTATAAATATGTGGCCTCCCCCGAAAATCCCGGTCTAACCCAAGATCATTTTCCCTCCGCCCACGGACGTTTCTTCCAGCGTCGCCTGACATGTCCGCCGCCCGCAGCCACCTCACTCCGCCAATAGCAAGCCGCCATGTCACCAGCGCCGCCAGCCAATCACACCACCGCCACCACCTGCCTCTCTCTCTCTCTCTCTCCTCGGCCAGTTCACCAGCCAGCGCGCCTCGATCATGACCGGGCCCGAGGCGTCCGCCTCGCCACGCCGCCGCCCTCCATCGCCGCCGCCAAGATCTCGCGCCGCCGCGCGAGGCCACCGCCGACAGCGCCCGCCTCGGCCGCCTCCCTCGCCTCTGCCGCTGCAAGGCTCATGGCGGACAAGGCCTCGCCGACCCCGCCTCCGTCCGCCGATCCGCCGCCCTGGAGCTCGCCGGAGCCAACTCCGGCGAGATCCGGCGAAGTGGGACCAGATCCACCGGGTTCCCCATCCAAACGGTGCCCGAGCCGCCCGGATCCCTCCGTCCCGAACGGCTCCGTCCCGATTTCCCGAGGTTGATTTTTCTGCTAAGTCCCTTATTCTGCAATATTTTTCATGCATTTTCATTGCATCACATCTCCGCATCCGTAGCTCCGTTTTGCGCGTATAATATGTCAAATTGTTCGTCTCGACGAGTACATCATTTCATTCCATTGCATCATTTGCATTTGAGCTCATCTTGATGCCCGAAATGCTGTTGGAAGAAGGCTTCAGATCGTTAGTTTCAGAATCTTATCAGTTCGAGCTCTTTTGTCATTTTTGCCATGATTTATGTGTGCATCCTATGAGTATGAGCTCTACATGAATGTTGGACTTTGCCATGCCATCTTTCCAGAGGTGTTGACCTTGTATTTTTGTGATTTGTGTGCTGAGTGCATTGAGCTTGTAAAGTAGGGTAGTTGCTGTTGTTGTTTTGCTAGACAGATTCTGTTATAATTTGATGCCATGTTAACATGCTTCCACTAATCATTCTATGCATAATCTGGAGATGCTCTATAAACATGTTTTGATATAAATGTCTTGCTCTATCCATTAATGCCCTTGGTTGCAATTATAGCCTGCTTGGACATGTTCATTTCTTGCTCCAAATTTGCTTGAAAATGTTTCCTGACAGATTGTTTGCATGAGATTCAATTTTCACGAGGTCGTTGTAGTTGATCCGTGTATGCTATGACCTTGCTCTTGCCATGCTTAGCTTCATAAACATGCCTTCTTACTGTTGGTTGCCTTGCCATGCCATGTATTGCTCTGTAGTGATTGGTTCGAGCTCACGAACATGCCTACTAATCGTTGTTCCTGCCATGTTTAAATCTGTAATAAAACTTGCCATGTTTACATGGGTGCCATCATATTTTCCGTGCCTTTTTGGCTCATGGTCAGTAAGGGTCTTTTGATATATACAATTAGTAGTTTCATGCCATGCCTTTGTTTGCCATGATAAGTTCCTGTAACATGTTGTTTGATAGCTCTAAACATTGCAACTGTTGTTATTTCTGCTAAAGTCTGAAATTGTTATTACTTGCAATATCTCCATGTGTTTTTGAGCATGTTCTAGTTGTTTCTGGAGATAGCTCAGTGTTCATGTTTTGTTATGCTTTACGTGTACTTCATGCCCATGCCTTTTGTTATTATGTTGGGGTGCTGTAGCATATTGTTTTGATGCTTGTAAGATGCCTAGTTGCTGTTTTGGACAGATTGTTGCTATGACTTGTATAGTGTGCATGTGTTGCCCCGTTACTCCGTTTTGAGTGTGCTCTATATGAAACTTGCTTGTTTTTGCATGTAGCTTCATATTATCATGTTGCATCCTTGTTTCGGTGTGTTTGCTTGATGTTTGGGTGCATTTTGCATCAATGCCATGTTTAACTTGTTTTGCTCATATCTTCTAGCCCGTAGCTCCGAATCTAATGAACTTTATATGTAACTTGACTAGAATTTCGTGTAGATCATCTTGGTGCATCTTAACTTGCTGTTTAACAACTTCAACTTAAGGTTTATTCAGTTCTGGACCAATTTCGAAATATGCATATGAGGACTTGCCGGATTTGTTATATGTTGTTTCCGGCCTCATTTAAACTTGCCTTGATGTGTTGTTCTTGTTTGCATCTTCTCTTGCCATGAGTAGCTTCATGTAGCTTGGTCATGCATCATGCTTGTTGTGCATCATGTCATGTTCATGTGTGGTGTGTTTACCTATGTTGTTGTGTGCTTCTTCTCGATAGTACCCGTTTCCGTTGCGATCGTGAGGATTCGTTCATCTTCGGTTGGTTCGGCTTCATCCGTTCATCTTCTTCATGGACTCGTTCTTCTTCCTTGCGGATTTCGTGCAAGATGACCGCTACTCGGATCTCACTACTATCATTGCTATGCTAGTTGCCTCGTTCTTTCGCTATGCTGCGCTGCCTATTACCTGTTTGTCCAGCCATCCCATATTGCCATGAACCTCTAACCTTTGACACCATTCCTATGCAAACCACTGTTTGGCTATGTTACCGCTTTTGCTCAGCCCTCTTATAGCGCTGCTAGTTGCGGTGAAGTTGAAGATTTCTCCATGGTGGACAGGGTTTATGTTGGGATATCACAATATCTCTTATATTATTAATGCATCTATATACTTGGTAAAGGGTGGAAGGCTCGGCCTTATGCCCGTGTTTTGTTCCACTCTTGCCGCCTCTAGTTTCCGCCATACCGGTGTTATGTTCCCGGATTTTGCGCCCCTTACGCGGTCGGGTGATTTATGGGACCCCCGACAGTTCGCTTTGAATAAAACTTGTCCAAAGAAGGCCCAACATTGCCTTTTACCATTTGCCTCACCACCACCTACTTTTCCCTTGGGAGTCGCTCTCTCGAGGGTCATCTTTTTATAGCCCCCGGCCGTTGCTTGTCTAAGCGTTGGTCCAAACTAGAGCACCGTGTGGGACCATCCCTTGGCAACTTGGGTTACGTCGGTACCTGTACGCTTAGCTCATCCGGTCGTGGCCTGAGACGAGATACGCGCGGCTACTATCAGGATGTCGGCACGCCGGGCGGCTTTGCTGGTCTTGTTTTACCATTGTCGAAATGTCTTGATGTACCGGGATACCGAGCCCGATCGGAGTGTCTTGGGTGAAGGTCTATTCTTCGATGATCGCGAGAGCTTGTCATGGGCTGTTGGGACACCCTGCAGGTATAAACTTTCGAGAGCCGTGCTCGCGGTTATAGGCAGATGGGAATTTGTTAATGTCCGGTTGTAGACAACTTGACACTTGATCCGAATTAAAACGCATCAACCGAGTGTGTAGCCGTGATGGTCTCTTCTCGTGGAGTCCGGAAGTGAACACGGTTTCGTGTTATGTTTGACGTAAGTAGGTGTTCGTGATCACCTCTTGATCATTGCTAGTTGACGACCGCTCCGCTTGTTCTCTTCTCGCTCTCATTTGCGTTGGTTAGCCACCATACTTGCTTAGTCGCTGCTGCAACCTCACCACTTTACCCCTTCTTTTCCCATTAAGCTTTGCTAGTCTTGATACCCATGGTAATGGGATTGCTGAGTCCTCGTGACTCACCAGATACTTCCAAAACCAGTTTGCAGGTGCCTATGTTACCGAGCAGGTGACGCAATCAAGCTCAAGGAGGAGCTCGTTGAAGATCTTGCCCTTTGTGTGTTATTTCGTTCTAGTTGATCAGTAGTGGAGCCCAGTTGGGGTCGATCGTGGACTTTTGTCGCATTTGGGGTTCTTCTTTCATTTTGGTTCCGTAGTCGGACCTTGATTGTATCTGGATGATGTAATGCCTTATTCATGTAATTGTGTGAAGTCGCGATTGTAAGCCAACTATGTACCTTTTTCCCTTATGTATTACTTGGGTTGTGTGAAGATTACCTCACTTGCGATATTGCTTTCAATGCGGTTATGCCTCTAAGTCGTGCTTCGACACGTGGGAGATATAGCCGCATCGAGGGCGTTACAAGTTGGTAATCAGAGCCATCCCTGACCTTAGGAGCCCCCACTGCTTGATCGTTTTTAGTGGCCGAGTTGTGTCTAGAAAAATGTTTTGAGTCATTTAGGATTATATATATCGGAGAGTTTAGGAATTCTTTTTACTCCCCAGTCCCTTCGACCTTCTGGTGAGGTATCCTGACGTAGAGTTTTGACTATTCTCTTCTCAAATTTCACTAAAAATTTTTTTAGGATCACGCGGGTATCTTAGAATCGTTCCGATGGTTTTATGATGACAACATTGTCTTGGTTGCCTCCTGTCATTTGGGGGTTGTGGCGTGTCCCGGAGTTGAGCTCGAGGTGTTGTCGTCATAATTTTATCGTTGCAGTTCTCGAATACCGAGTTTAGTACGCGACATCGAAAATCTCTTTTATGCAGTTGTTGGTGAGATAACCCCGCTAACCCAAAGATCGAGGTGAGTACGGAGTATTGCCATGACTTGTATAACGGATGCTTTTCAAGGTTGAGGTAGACGATTTCAAGGTTTCTTGGTTATGTGTTGAAGGATGGATACACCGGATGTAGGGATTGTTAGTTTGGGTGATATATATTGCTCCCCCAGTATCCCCAACACCAGATTGCATAACCGAAAAGTTTCGGAGTTTCATAGGTGGGAATTCAAGTAGCTCTTAGGATATCTTTCCGACGGATGTATGATATGAAATTGGGGTTCGACGCCTAGTGGTCCGCCTATTCACGGTTGGTTTTACAGTGGTCTCGTTGTGTCTTAAAGAGTCCTTGGCTATGCCGACTCGGGGACACTTCGTATGTCATTTGCACTGCCTTGTACATGATGGTGCTGTACGATTGAGCCCGTGTAGGCCCCACCACGAAAACTTCGGACGAAATATCTATCATTTGTTTGTTCCGGCTTATTCTGCAAGCCAATCCTTTGTTTTGTGTTAGTTGTGGTATTCGAGTTGCTTCGAAGTCAAATGTTGAATCCATACCTTTCCTAAACGGTGTTCTCATATTGCTATGTGAATACTAATCCTTTTTGATCATTGAGGTTGTCATGTTAATTCTTTTCCTACCGGCGTGCTTCTCTTCAAGTGGATCCGATCATTCTCCCCATCCGCAAGATCAATTCTAAGTTTTCTCAACGGTGTTTGTTTCATCCGTCCCAAGTTGCCTTTGTTTTTCCCGCCCTCCCACCCTTTTTCTTCAAGGACACAGTTTTCTTAATCAAGTATCCATTTATTCATGAGAAGTCTCTTCATTCTTTTCAATAAATGTTTTATCCGGTGATTTCCCATGAAGATGCTCACGAGCTTCAAGTTCATCATCCTTCATTGTTGTTTCTTCTCCGGTGGATCCTATTCAAGCTTTCGATACTCATCATATTCCTTTCCTCGTTTCTAATGTCTTCTCATACCGGTGCACCTCATTATCATTCTACTTCTCGCTATTTGTTATTCCGAAGTGCTCAAGATATCTCGAAGATTCATGTTTCCACTCTGCATTAGTTCGAGCTCTTTCGAGATTGGTATCTCATTCAAGTCATTTAATTCAACCGGTGCAACATCTCTTTTAAATCATTTCCAACGGTGTTTTCTTTTGAGTGGGCCCTAACCCACAGGTCTTTTTCCAGGATCTTACCTGACTCTTCTAATTATTCCGGAGCCATTCCAAATTATTTTCAGAGTTTGACGTAAGAATGAGTTATCATCAGTCAAATGCTTTTCTCCAAGATCTTTCAAATTCTTTTCATAGTTGGCTCAACCTCTTTGTTTTTGATTCTTCCGGTGTGCCTCAATAATTCTTGGTGGTGTTTCTCGTTGTCATTCTCATCTTTTGAAGACCGAAGAAGAGTCTCTCATTAATCTTGCTCTATTCTCTTGAAGATTCATGGTGGTAGCTTGTTGCCATCCTCTCATAATTGTTTTCAATTGTGAGAATTCTTTTTACCCATCCGAAGCATTTCTTGAGTTGTTTCCATTTCTTTCCTCCAAGGCCATCATGACATAATTCTTCATTCTAAGCGTGTAGCTATCATTCTCTAAATCTTACCGTGGTTCGCTCAAGTTTTCACCTCTTTCGTTATCATTTAATTCATTCGTTTTTTCCAATCCTACCGTGGTTCATGAAGACTTCCTCAAGTTTTGCGCTATATCTCTCTTCAATACTTTTTCAACGAGAATAAGTAGTATGCCAAATCCGTTGCTTGTCATCAATTTAAATTGGTGAAGGATACGCATAACATAATTCTTGTTCTTGTTTCATCCAAGTGATTAATCCTTTCCTTCGGAGTTTGTTCAGGAGGAATAAATTCTTGGTTTCAATTGCTCATCCTTCTTTTCTGGAGTTCCAAGTTTTCCGCATTATCTCATCGCGGAGATCCATCTAAATCATTGCAAGGATTCACCTTGTGTTTTCAACTTCTCTTTCTTTTATCATCCTTTTATTACCGGAGTTCTTCATGGAGGCTCTACATGGTGGTTCCTCAAGGATTCTTTTCATTCTTCAATTGTTCTTCAAGATTTCTCTCGGAGTCAAGATCCGCCAAGCTATACTCAAAATTAGACATGGTGCTTAACACATGTTTTGTTTTGAGGAGCTCAAGCATTCTCCGTCTTGCATTCCAAAGTGCAATTCTTTCTACCATATTTTGGAGTGGTTTCAATATCTATCTTATCACTAAACCTCTTGGTTCTCGTTGTATCCCGTGCTCCTCTTTTCTAACGGAGTGTTTTTCAACTTTGCTCATCTCCGTTGTTTTCTTCATTTCATTTTGCTCAACCTCTCAAGGTTCGTGGTTTCACTCATTGGTCAAAGAAGCAACTTAGTTTTACCTCTTCTCTTCCTCTTCCGTTTTCCCTCCGGTGCCATCCTAGATCTCGGGACGAGATCCTCTCGTAGTGGTGGAGTGTTGTAACACCCCGGTTCTGATGCGCCAGGTGTCCGCCAGTTATTCGCCGTCGTTGCCATGTCATTTGCTTGCGTGTTGCACTTTGCCATGTCATCATCTGCATTTTATCATGTCATCATGTGTATTTCATTTTGCATACATGTTCGTCTCATGCATCCGAGCCTTTTCCCCGTTGTCCGTTTTGCAATCCGGCACTCCTATGTCCTCCGGCGTCCCTTTTGTCTCTCGTTGTGTGCGGGTGTTAAACTTTCTCGAATGGACCGAGGTTTGCCAAGCTGCCTTGGTATAGCACCGTAGACCGCCTGTCAAGTTTCGTGCCATTTGGAGTTCGTTTGGTACTCCAACGGTTAACCGGGTAACCGTGAAGCCCCTTTGTGTTGCAGCCCAACACCCCTTCCAAAGTGGCCCAAAACCCATCTAACTCCTCTCCATGCTCTCGGTCGTTCGATCACGATCGCGTGGCCGAAAACCGCTCCTCATTTGGACTCTCCTAGCTCCCTCTACCTATAAATATGTGGCCTCCCCCGAAAATCCCGGTCTAACCCTAGATCATTTTCCCCTCCGCGCCGCCGGACGTTTCTTCCGCGTCGCCCGGACATGTCCGCCGCCCCGCAGCCACCTCACTCCGGCCAATAGCAAGCCGCCACGTCACCCGCGCCGCCGCCGCCAGCCAATCACACCGCGCCACCTCGCCCGCGCCCTCTCTCTCTCTCCTCGGCCCGCCCAGTTCAGCGCCAGTTCGCCGCGATCATGACGGCCCGAGGCGTCCGCCGCCAAGCCGCCGCCCTCCATCGCCGCTGCCAAGATCTCGCGCCGCCATGCGGCCACCACCGATCACGCGCCTCGGCCGCCTCGCCTGCGCCTCTGCCAAGCCTCTTCGCCACGGCTGGCGGACCAGCGCCTCGCCCCCGCCTCCGTCACGATCCGCCGCCTGAGCTCGCGGAGCCAACTCCGCGAGATCCGCGGCGGGACCAGATCCACCGGGTTCCCCATCCAAACGGTGCCCGAGCCGCCCGGATCCCTCCGTCCCGAACGGCTCCGTCCCGATTTCCCGAGGTTGATTTTTCTGCTAAGTCCCTTATTCTGCAATATTTTTCATGCAATTTCTTTGCATCACATCTCCGCATCCGTAGCTCTGTTTTGCGCGTATAATATGTCAAATCGTTCGCCTCGACGAGTACATCATTTCATTCCATTGCATCATTTGCATTTGAGCTCATCTTGATGCCCGAAATGCTGTTGGAAGAAGGCTTCAGATCGTTAGTTTCAGAATCTTATCAGTTCGAGCTCTTTTGTCATTTTTGCCATGATTTATGTGTGCATCCTATGAGTATGAGCTCTACATTAATGTTGGACTTTGCCATGCCATCTTTCCAGAGGTGTTGACCTTGTATTTTTGTGATTTGTGTGCTGAGTGCATTGAGCTTGTAAAGTAGGGTAGTTGCTGTTGTTGTTTTGCTAGACAGATTCTGTTATAATTTGATGCCATGTTAACATGCTTCCACTAATCATTCTATGCATAATCTGGAGATGCTCTATAAACATGTTTTGATACAAATGTCTTGCTCTATCCATTCATGCCCTTGGTTGCAATTATAGCCTGCTGGGACATGTTCATTTCTTGCTCCAAAGTTGCTTGAAAATGTTTCCTGACAGATTGTTTGCATGAGATTCAATTTTCACGAGGTCGTTGTAGTTGATCCGTGTATGCTATGACCTTGCTCTTGCCATGCTTAGCTTAATAAACATGCCTTCTTACTGTTGGTTGCCTTGCCATGCCATGTATTGCTCTGTAGTGATTGGTTCGAGCTCACGAACATGCCTACTAATCGTTGTTCCTGCCATGTTTAAATCTGTAATAAAACTTGCCATGTTTACATGGGTGCCATCATATTTTCCGTGCCTTTTTGGCTCATGGTCAGTAAGGGTCTTTTGATATATGCAATTAGTAGTTTCATGCCATGCCTTTGTTTGCCATGATAAGTTCTTGTAACATGTTGTTTGATAGCTCTAAACATTGCAACTGTTGTTATTTCTGCTAAAGTCTGAAATTGTTATTACTTGCAATATCTCCATGTGTTTTTGAGCATGTTCTAGTTGTTTCTGGAGATAGCTCAGTGTTCATGTTTTGTTATGCTTTACGTGTACTTCATGCCCATGCCTTTTGTTATTATGTTGGGGTGCTGTAGCATATTGTTTTGATGCTTGTAAGATGCCTAGTTGCTGTTTTGGACAGATTGTTGCTATGACTTGTATAGTGTGCATGTGTTGCCCGTTACTCCTTTTGAGTGTGCTCTATATGAAACTTGCTTGTTTTTGCATGTAGCTTCATATTATCATGTTGCATCCTTGTTTCGGTGTGTTTGCTTGATGTTTGGGTGCATTTTGCATCAATGCCATGTTTAACTTGTTTTGCTCATATCTTCTAGCCCGTAGCTCAATCTAATGAACTTTATATGTAACTTGACTAGAATTTCGTGTAGATCATCTTGGTGCATCTTAACTTGCTGTTTAACAACTTCAACTTAAGGTTTATTCAGTTCTGGACCAATTTCGAAATATGCATATGAGGACTTGCCGGATTTGTTATATGTTGTTTCCGGCCTCATTTAAACTTGCCTTGATGTGTTGTTCTTGTTTGCATCTTCTCTTGCCATGAGTAGCTTCATGTAGCTTGGTCATGCATCATGCTTGTTGTGCATCATGTCATGTTCATGTGTGGTGTGTTTACCTATGTTGTTGTGTGCTTCTTCTCGATAGTACCCGTTTCCGTTGCGATCGTGAGGATTCGTTCATCTTCGGTTGGTTCGGCTTCATCCGTTCATCTTCTTCATGGACTCGTTCTTCTTCCTTGCGGGATTTCAGGCAAGATGACCGCTACCTGGATCTCACTACTATCATTGCTATGCTAGTTGCCTCGTTCTTTCGCTATGCTGCGCTGCCTATTACCTGTTTGTCCAGCCATCCCATATTGCCATGAACCTCTAACCTTTGACACCATTCCTATGCAAACCACTGTTTGGCTATGTTACCGCTTTTGCTCAGCCCCTCTTATAGCGTTGCTAGTTGCAGGTGAAGTTGAAGATTTCTCCATGGTGGACAGGGTTTATGTTGGGATATCACAATATCTCTTATATTATTAATGCATCTATATACTTGGTAAAGGGTGGAAGGCTCGGCCTTATGCCTGGTGTTTTGTTCCACTCTTGCCGCCCTAGTCTCCGTCATACCGGTGTTATGTTCCCGGATTTTGCGTCCCTTACGCGGTCGGGTGATTTATGGGACCCCCGACAGTTCGCTTTGAATAAAACTTGTCCAAAGAAGGCCCAACATTGCCTTTTACCATTTGCCTCACCACCACCTACTTTTCCCTTGGGAGTCGCTCTCTCGAGGGTCATCTTTTATAGCCCCCCGCCGTTGCTTGTCTAAGCGTTGGTCCAAACTAGAGCACCGTCTGGGACCATCCCTTGGCAACTTGGGTTACGCCGGTACCAGACGCTTAGCTCATCCGGTCGTGGCCTCGATTTAGATACGCGCTGCTACTATCAGATGTCGGCACGCCGGGCGGCTTTGCTGGTCTTGTTTTACCATTGTCGAAATGTCTTGATGTACCGGATACCGAGCCTGATCGGAGTGTCTTGGGTGAAGGTCTATTCCTTCGATGATCGCGAGAGCTTGTCATGGGCTTGTTGGGACACCCTGCAGGGTATAAACTTTCGAGAGTCGTGCTCGCGGTTATAGGCGATGGGAATTTGTTAATGTTCGGTTGTAGATAACTTGACACTTGATCCGAATTAAAACGCATCAATCGAGTGTGTAGCCGTGATGGTCTCTTCTCGGAGTCCGGAAGTGAACACGGTTTCGTGTTATGTTTGACGTAAGTAGGTGTTCGGGATCACCTCTTGATCATTGCTAGTTGACGATCGCTCCGCTTGTTCTCTTCTCGCTCTCATTTGCGTTGGTTAGCCACCATACTTGCTTAGTCGCTGCTGCAACCTCACCACTTTACCCCTTCTTTTCCCATTAAGCTTTGCTAGTCTTGATACCCATGGTAATGGGATTGCTGAGTCCTCGTGACTCACCGTGATACTTCCAAAACCAGTTTGCGTGTGCCTATGTTACCGAAAGGTGACGCAATCAAGCTCAAGGAGGAGCTCGTTGAAGATCTTGCCCTTTGTGTGTTATTTCGTTCTAGTTGATTAGTAGTGGAGCCCAGTTGGGGTCGATCGTGGACTTTTGTCGCATTTGGGGTTCTTCTTTCATTTTGGTTCCGTAGTCGGACCTTGATTGTATCTGGATGATGTAATGCCTTATTCATGTAATTGTGTGAAGTGGCGATTGTAAGCCAACTATGTACCTTTTTCCCTTATGTATTACTTGGGTTGTGTGAAGATTACCTCACTTGCGATATTGCTTTCAATGCGGTTATGCCTCTAAGTCGTGCTTCGACACGTGGGAGATATAGCCGCATCGAGGGCGTTACACCCGGGAAGCGCTTGTCGCGCAGGCGGGGGCAGACATTGAGAAGCGCGCGGAGGAGCTCCGGGAACGCAATCAGGAAGCCCTCCGGTCCATTGCAGAGGAGCGCGCGTAGCTTGTCGAGGCTCGGAAGGCCTTCCTCCTTGAGAAGGCTGAAGCCGAAGAGCAGCAGCGGCTTGCCGCCGAGGAGCTGTCCGTGCGGGAAGGCGAGTTGACACAGTGGAAGGTCAATCTGGACAGCTATGAGGAGGAGCTGGCTGCGCGCGAGCAAGCACTTGGCGGGGCTCTCAAGGAGGCAAAGGATGCTGCCGCAGCTGCTGAGGCCGCAAAGAAGGAGCTGGAGACGAAGGTGACGCAGATGGAGGCCGATCTCAAGGCAAGGGATGAAGAGTTTGCCACGCTCCAGCGTGAGCGCGAGAAGGACGCCCACACCCACAGTGAGCTGCAGGGTCGTCTCCTCGAGAAGGGCAAAGAGCTGAGCGCCGCCAAGGACTCCAATGTTGATCTTGAGTTGAAGTTGGCTACGCTGACCAAGACGCTGGACGGCGCCAAGGAGCGGGAGGTGGCCTTGAAGAAGGAGATCAAGGCCAACGAGGAGCTGCTGGCGAGTGCCGCTGTCACCCAGAACACCCTCAGGGAGACTGTGGAGCTCTGGACGGAGGGTCTTGTGAACATCGCCGTAGTCATCGACAAGGAGCTGGAGGAGCGGGGGATGGAGGATTTCGGGTATTCTACCGATGAGAACCTCCAGCCCAGCGCCAAGCTCACTTTATTCTTCAAGGGCGTGGCGATGGCTCTCGAACGACTCCGGGAAAGGATTCCAAAGCAGCTGGCCGACGAGTCGCGCACGATCTGCGCAAGGGTTCTGCAGAAGGTGTTGGTGAAGGTGGCCTTCCGCAACCCAGGTATCAACTTCACCAACGTCCTCAAGAAGCTGCCGGCTGATGCTGATCTGGAAGCGCTCAGAGCCCTTGTCGCACCCATTGTGGACAAGGTGAATGAAGTCAGAAGGGTCGACGGCGATCGCGTAGACTAGGCCACCTGTTTCCTCCTTTTCTTGCCGCTGCTGATCATGTTGCGAGAACAATTTATTAGAGCCGCGACAAGTTCTTTTGTAATATAACTTTATTTTGGGTATTAATTGCTATCGACTGCTATGTTATTTCCTTTACTTGATTCCTTCCTTTGTATGTTTTTACCCTACGCTTTTAGGGAACTTGCCGGAGCAGGCACCCTTGTCACGAGCGCCGAGTGCGGAACGTCAGCAGCCTGCTGGCGGTGCCGCTACCGACAAGAAACCTTGTCGCAACTAGTCGCAGCACAATTAAGTTGTTGAGCGGACTCGAAACAAAGTAAGGGTGCAACTAGCTACGAGTTGGTCCCTCTGCGCACAGGTTTTCCATACAAAGCACGGTCGTTCAAGGAAGATAACTTAAAATTTTTAAAACTTATTTCTCAAACTTTGGCAACTTAGCTTTTATGTCCTTTGCTTCCCGGTAAGGCGATACTTGCTTGAACGACGCCTGGTCCACACCATTATCCTCTCCCCCCCGCAAATTTGTGCGCGAGGGAAACTTTCCCTTTCTTTGAGAAAAAGAAAGAAGAGAAAATAAAGATATGGAGCCTTATGGCTCGTTATTGCTTACCGGGGTAAGTGCTGCACAAAGTGTCAGATAACACATGCAAAATAATAGAAAGCACGAAATTGGCAAGATATGCGGAGCACATGATTTTTATTTATGCACGGGGTCTGCGCCCGGCTTTGTACAAAGGGTTACATGCCACAGCGGCAAGGCTTGTACAAAAGGTGGTTGCCGAAACAGGTTCCAGCAACCGCGCCTTATGGGTAAAACTTACGAAGATGCTCAATGTTCCGGGAGTTGCTCACCGGAAAGCCATCTTCGGTCTCAAGGCAGACAGCGCCGGGCCTAGTGACCCGTTTCACCCAGTAAGGGCCTTCCCACTTTGGCGTCAACTTGTTGGAATTCTTGGCGGACCGAACGCGCCGAAGAACAAGGTCGCCTTCCTTGAGACTTCTGGCATTCACTTTGCGGCTATGGTAACGGCGCAAAGCTTGCTGGCATCGAGCAGCTCATACAGCAGCCTGAAGACAGTCTTCCTCAAGGAGCAGCGTGTCATCTTGTCGCAGCTGCTCTTGGTCAAGCTCATCATAAGCGAGCACTCGAGGCGACCCGTATACGAGTTCCGTGGGGAGAACTGCCTCTGCTCCATATACTAGAGCGAAAGGTGTCTGGCCAGTGGCTCGATTTCGCGTCGTCCTGATCGACCAAAGAACCACCAGCAGCTCCTCAATCCAGTTCTTTTCGCGACTTATGTAGCTTCGCCGAAAGTCCTGGTCTTGAGCCCGCGAGCACTTCAAGATTGGCCCTCTCCGCTTGACCGCTGCTTCTCGGATGAGCAATGAAGCGGCGAACCTTGGTGCCAAGATCTTGGACGATCGCATGAAGGTGCGACTCGTGAATTGTGTGCCGTTGTCGGTGATGATCCTATTAGGTACTCGAAATGGCAAACAATCGACCAAGAACTTGATCGCCGATCGTCTTGTCACCTTCCTCATCGCTCCACTTCCGCCACTTTGTGAACTTGTCGATTGCAACGTACAAGTACTCAAAGCCTCCGACGGCTCGAGAAAGGGGCCGAGGATGTCGAGCCCCCAGACCGAAAATGGCCAGGATAAAGGGATCGTCTGGAGAGCCTTGAGCTGGCTGGTGTATCTGCTTGGAATGGAACTGGCACGCTTCACACTTGGTTACTTGTGCAGTTGCATCCTGGAGGGCCGTCGGCCAAAAGAAACCTTGCCGGAATGCTTTGCCGGCAAGTGCTCTTTTGCCAATGTGGTGACCACATATGCCTCCATGTATCTCTGCCAACAACTCTTGTCCGTCTTCCCGGGAAATACACTTCAATTTCACACCGTCGAATCTTCTTCTGTACAGTATGTCGTCGACAAACTGGTACATACTTGATTGCCAGACTACTCTTTCCGCTTCTTCTTGCTCTTCGGGAAGTTCTCCTGTCTGAAGGAAATGGATAATCTGCTGCGCCCATGCTGGATCTTGCGGCTCGACAACAAGGACCAAAGGCACATATGCTGCTGCGGGAACATCCGCTTCTACGGCAAGAACTTGCGGTTCTGCCGGAGCTTGATGTTCCCCGGCAAGCTTGCCGGAGCAAAACTTGTCGGGAGCGTCTGCTTCAACGGAACAAACCCTAGGGTTCGCCGGAGCAGACTGCTCCTCAGTACCCTTGGTGTTGATTTTGGGGACCTTCTTGGCGGCGGCTTCGGGGAGCTCTGCCGGAAAGTAGTCACCAGAAATCAACTTCCTCTTCTTGCTCTGTCCAGTTGATGGTGTTACAGACGGTTGAATCTGCTTGAGCACAAAGATCCCTGGTTCCACAGGTAACTTAAGTGCAGTGCACTTTGACAGGCCATCGGCAATGTCGTTCTGAGCTCTCGGAACATGTTCCATCTGCAGGCCGCCAAAGTGCTCTTCCAACTTTCTCACCTCATCAACGTAAGCTTCCATCAACGGACTCTGGTAATTCTTGTTCACTTGGCGGACGACAAGCTGTGAGTCACCCCTGACAATAAGCTTCTTGATCCCAAGGTCTGCCGCGATCCTGAGGCCGGCAAGCAAACCTTCATACTCTGCAGTATTGTTTGTCGCTTGCTCCTTGGGAAAGTGCATCTGGACCACGTACTTGAGGTGTTCCCCGGTGGGTGCGACAAGTAGCACGCCCGCACCGGCGCCTTGCAGCGAGAAGGCACCATCAAAGTACATGATCCATTCTTTGCTTGCTTCCTTGACGGGGATGCTCGTTTCTGGAATTTCTTCAGCAGGTGTCGGCGTCCATTCTGCTATGAACTCCGCCAATGCTCGGCTTTGGATAGTTGAAGTGCTCTCAAACTTGAGGCCAAAGCTTGACAGTTCCAGCGCCCACTCGACAATCCTGCCTGTTGCTTCTGGATTCTGCAGTATCCTCTTCAGCGGAAAGCGAGTGACAACTGTAATCTCATGTGCTTGGAAGTAATGGCGCAGCTTTCTCGAGGCCATGAGAAGGCCGAAAAGCAACTTTTGCACACCAGAGTACCTTGACCTAGCCCCCTGTAGAAGGGAACTGACAAAGTAAACTGGGCGCTGCACCATTTTCTTCTGTTTCTCTTCTTGTGTTTGCGCAGATCGATCCTTTTCGGGACCAGAGCTTGTCGGGGAAGCCCCCTGCTTGTCGCTGGATGTACTTGCCGTGGTTGCTGGCTCATCATCCGCCTCCCTCTCCGCTACTAACGCAGCACTAACCACTTGGTTGGTTGCCGCTAAGTACAGCAGCAAATTCTCTTGTGGCCTAGGTGTGACAAGTATTGGAGTGGAGGACAGGTATCTCTTCAAGTCCTGCAGCGCAGCCTCCGCTTCTGGAGTCCATTTCATTGGACCTGCTTTTTCAAAATTTTGAAAATGGCAGGCCTGCCAAAGAGACTTAGAGATAAACCTGCTGAGAGCAGCCACGCATCCGGCAAGCCTTCGTACATCCTTGACGCGCTTCGGTGCTTCAATCTGCTCAATGGCCTTGATCTTGTCGGGATTGGCTTCAATTCCCCGTTGAGACACAAAGAACCCGAGAATCTTACCAGAAGGGACTCCAAACACGCACTTCTCGGGGTTAAGCTTGAGGTTGATCTTACGCAGATTTGTGGAGGTTTCATCTAAGTCCTGAATCAGAGTTCCTCTGTCCTTGCTCTTGACCACTATGTCATCCATGTAGGCTTCCACATTTCTATGCAACTGTGGCTCAAAAGCTTCGTGAACTACCCTTGCAAATGTTGAACCAGCATTCTTTAGTCCGAAAGGCATCCGTACAAAACAGTATGTGCCACATGGAGTAATGAATGTGGTTTTCTCCTCATCCTCTTCTGCCATGAAGATCTGATGATATCTTAAATATGCGTCAAGAAATGAAAGCAGATCACATCCAGCCGTGGAGTCAACAATCTGGTCAATGCGCGGCAAGGGAAATGGGTCTTTGGGACAAGCTTTATTAACATCAGTAAAGTCGATACAAAGCCTCCATTTCCGCTTGCCTTCTTACGACTACTGAGATTGGCCAGCCACGTGTGATGGAGCACTCCTCTGACAAGGCCTGCTGCTTCCAACTTCTTGATTTCTTCTGCAATAAATTCTTGGCGCTCCACTGCTTCTTTCCTGACTTTCTGCTTGATGGGCCGCGCATGAGGACAGACGGCAAGGTGGTGCTCAATTACTTTCACAGGAACACCGGGATGTCAGACGGTTGCCATGCAAACACGTCGACATTCGCCCGCAGGAAAGCAACGAGCGCGCTTTCCTATTTAGGGTCAAGCGTGGCATTGATGGTGAAGGTACCACCAGTGTCGTCCTCCTTGGCGGACACTTTCTTAGTCTCTGGTGAAGCTGTCTTTGTCTTCTTACACTTGCCGGTGGAGCTCGATGGTGCGTCCTCGACGGTAGCGCAGCACTCCGAAGAGGTGCGCTTGCCGGAGTGGGCATCAGAGCTCTTGCCAGACTTGGTCTTCTTCTTCCCCCCAGGAGCTTCAGCGGCAAGTGGTTTGTGTTCTGCTGCGGCTGCTGCTTCCCGGTAGATCTTGTCGGTGCAGATAAGGGCATCTTTCTTGTCGCTAGGGACAGAGATGACACTTATCGAACCCGGCATCTGCAGTACGTTGTAGGCATAGTGAGAGGCTGCCATGAACTTGGCGAGCGTTGGACGGCCGAGTAACCCATTATAGGGTAATGGGAAATCAGCGACGTCAAAAGTGACCCTCTCAGTCCTGAAATTCAATTCGCTGCCAAATGTCACTGGCAACGTGATCTTCCCCTTCGGCTTGCTCCTTCCCGGGTTGATTCCTTGGAATGTGCCGGTTTCCTAGAGCTCTCTGTCGGGGATCTGGAGTTTCTGGAGTACCACGGAGGAGATCAGATTCAAGCCGGCCCCACCGTCAACTAGCATCTTTGTGACTTTGAGGTTGCAGATAGTTTGTGAAACCAACATCGGCAAGCACCCGACCGCAGTTATCCGATCAGGGTGGTCCTCAATATCAAAGATGATAGGCGTGCTGGACCACTTCAGAGGCTTGCATGACTCAATTGGTGGTTCTACTACATTAACTTCCCGCACCCACTGTTTGAGCTGGCGGTGCGAAGTATGCAGAGAAGCACCGCCATCAACGCACAGGACCTCTGTGGCTTTCTGAAACTCCTGCTCATCGGCCTCATCATCATCCATCTCTTCATCATCGTCTTCACCTTCATCCTTGTCGGGGCCGCGGGGATGTCTGTCTCCTTGCCGCTACTTGGCCTTGCCGCGACGTCCCCCCCCCCCCGGCCGGGACGCTTCTTGCCGGATCCACCAGTACCTTCCTGGGCCTTCTCCTTGTCGCGTCGCTCGTACTCAGCTTTCTGCTGCTCGACGAGCTGTTCAACCTTCTTGCAGCTCTGGACATCATGACCCTTGGTGCGGTGGATCTTGCAATACTGCTTGCCGGAGCCGTCCTGCTTGTCGGCGGCCACCACAGCCTCACCAGAGTTACCAGCTTGGCTTTATCGGCGCCACCTCCATTGCCGGACTGCTCAACAACTAGTACATCTTTGCCTTTCCTTCTTCTGTTATTCCGCCGCCGGTTTTTCCTTAACGGGGCAGCATCATCACTGTCAGATCCTCCTGCTCCTGCGTTCTCTCCGGGGAGTTTCCTCCCCTCCTCAGCACGTGCACACTTGTCGGCCAGGGCATATAGCTCACTGACGTCTCTGATCTTGCACATCGCCATCTCCTCCCTCATCCTGCGTTTTCGCACGTTCTGATGGAACGCGCTGATGACCGCGGCGGGGTGGACATCTGGGATGTTACGTTGCACTTGGCTGAATCTCTGAATGTACTTGCGCAAGGGCTCTCCTTCCTTCTGGGTGAGCAAATGAAGATCGCTCTCTTGGCCATGAGGCTTGTGGCCGCCTGTAAAGGCGCCGACAAACTGATGGCACAGATCCGCCCATGAGGATATGGAGTTGTCCGGCAAGTGCATGAGCCAGGATCTGACATTGGGCTTTAGCACCAGCGGGAAGTAATTGGCAAGGATCTTGTCGTCGCGTCCCCCGGCAGCTTGCACCGCGATGGTGTAGATGCTGAGGAACTCCGACGGATGCAACCTGCCGTCGTACTTCTCTGGTACAACTGGTTTGAAATTTTTCGTACTGGGCCACTGGACTTACTGCAGCTCACGAGTGAACGCAGGGCAACCTACCGTGTACGGCAAGTTGCCTGGTTCCCCTGGCGCATGCATGTCAACAGCGGGCCCAGCGCGCTGGTCTGATTGACGCCGCGCTTCTCTTCGGCGCTCGATGCAAGTACGCGCGTCTTCTTGTTGCCGTTCCTGAAGAACTTGGCGCTGATCGCGACGAGCTCGCGGATCCGACGATGCGGTGGAGTCGCTGTCGGGGTTGACCCGGCGAGTCGCCGATCTTGGCCTTCGGGGTGGAGAGTGCATGGTGGTTGCACCCCCACCGGTCTTGTCGCCATCGGCTCGCGCCTGGGCGTCTTGCCACGGCTTCGATGTGCTCGGTTGCCGGGGAGTGTCGCCGTTGGCAAAGCAGATGAGACTCTGAATGGTGGACCTCCAATCGTCGATCTTGTCCGGCGCTGGAGGGTAATCCAGGAGCAGTTGATCTCGGGCCAACGCTTCTTCTGGAGTCTTGGGTGGCGGTGGCGAACGATGCGAGGAGCGGGATATGCTCGAACTCCTAACTGTGTTAGAAGGAGCTGCATCTCGTCCAGGCGACCGTGCCGCGCTCGCGCCAGCATGTTGGCGTGCATGCTGGTCTTGAGCATCCTGAGATCCACCAGCTTGGCCTTGGCCCAACGAACGTATGGTACCGCGTGTACCATGAAGCTGTCGGTCCCGCGCCTCCTGAGATGGGCGCGGTGCCTGTACGGACGCCGAGGTTTGCGCCGCCTTGTCCTTGGACCTGGCAGCAGCATGAGCTCCCTCGTCAGCGCCCGTTCCTCCGCCGGCGTCTACCCCACCACCTGCTTGCTCCGGTGGTGGTGGGTTTGACGCGGACGGAGCAGCCACCTCCGAAGCCTTCTTCTTCGGTGGCATGTCGATGAAGATGACGAAGATCTAGCTCACGCGAACGCCGGATCGGGTTCACACAACCTCGACGCCCCCTACCTGGCGCGCCAAAGATGTCATGGGAACGAACACCTATGGGACCGGGGTCCCTTTCAGTCCGGCGAGGGGCGGAGATCGCACGAAGAGCGGATCGAGGCGAAGCACGCGAGCGATTTTACCCAGCTTCGGAGCTCTCCAGAGAGATAATACTCCTGTTGCTGCTTTGTGATTGTATTATGCTCTTGCTCGAGAGCGTGAGTCTGTTCTGGTTTCGAATGCGTTGAACCCTCCCTATGTTGCGCATGGGCCTCCTTTTATATGCTAAAGGGGTCACCGACAGGTGGCAACGTAGGCGAGGGCAAAAGTGTAAAAAGAGGTGCGGTTGGTACAACTACCTCTACAGTGTATCCTACATAACTCTGACGGCAGGGGAAAAAAGCATTGAATGCCCGTCCGCGTCGCCCAA
The DNA here is from genome assembly GCA_021437245.1 of Aegilops speltoides. Taxonomy (NCBI): domain Eukaryota; kingdom Viridiplantae; phylum Streptophyta; class Magnoliopsida; order Poales; family Poaceae; genus Aegilops; species Aegilops speltoides. Next base: position 96,210,847 of record CM038141.1, on the reverse strand, counting down.
ACAGTGCAGAAAAGTGACCGTTAGGGGCGCCACCGCTTGCCACGATGGTCTTCTCGTCATCTCCGCTTGCCACCTCGCACCGCTTAGCTGCACAGCCTCTTGCCACGCACGCCTGGGAAAGTCTTAGGGCGACACGTGGGCGGATGTGCTGGAGCGCAGGCACAAAGTGGTAGCCTTGCCGCGGCAAGCGCCTTGCCACGGTCGTAGTCTTCTCGCGCCCGGAAGCTTGTCGCTCGCCAGGTCTTGCCGCGACGAACGGCGCGTCGCGGCAAGTTCCTTGAAATGCCTTGGTTGGCCTTCCCGGCAAGCCCCTCTTGCCGGGGCCTTGTCCTTCCCGGCAAGCTCCTCTTGCCGGGGCCTTGTCTTCTCAGCTTGAACACTTTGTTCTTGAATGGCTCCAAAAGGAACCAACGGAGGACATTGGCAATCACCCGGCAAGCCTTGCCGCGGGGCGCTGCGACTGCCCGTGCACAAGTTCGGGATACTAAGGTACCCCTACTTTAGTACACCGACACGGCACCATCTGCGTCAAGCACACATATTGTAAGGTGTGGGCTTCAGCTCCCTTACTAGGTGACCACGGAGAAGAAACCTACCTTGCGACTCGTCAGGTCGCCTGTTGACTAGCGCGATGTCCGCATCCGCAACATCGAGATGCCACTTTAGTTCGGAAACTCCATCAGTCCGGCTAGCCACCGAACTATCCGCCACCTGCATAGGAAAGGCGAAAATCAATACCTGGGATTTTGATCCTCGGCACGCTGTCGATTCTCGACACCCTACCGAGTCTCAGGGGCTACTATCTATACAGTGTGCACTTTATGTGTAAAACTGTCAAAAGGTATGTCATTTTTACATACCTCAAACCCCGCCAGCAAACTCTTGACGGCATCACGCAATCCGCCTTCGGCGGATGAAATTCTTTCAATCACCGTACTCATCAGTGTACGGTGACCTTCTGAGATGGACGCCCTCTCAAGCAGATCCTTCAGCTCCCCCGGCCGAACACCAGTTGGTGCCGGACTATTCGGCCCGGCCGGACTCAGGGATAGCCTTCGTGATGACACTTCAGGCTTGTCCGCCCTATTTGCTAGCGCAGCGGATGGAGGCGTCTCGCTCTCCACCATCTCCGGACGAAGGTCCCCCGAAGACGAGCTCATCTGAGAAGGACAGAGATACGAACTACAAGGTAAAAACTTAAGTTATCCTCAGAAGCACAAATAGGGGTGTTCCTTATTATGAAACTCCCTTTTTCCACTTATGGCTCGCTGGAGGGCTGATTCTTTAGGGGAGACTGTGCGGCCGGGGCCTCCCCGGACGCAGGACCCTCTGGTGAAGATCTCTTCCCCCGCTTTGGGGCTTTGGCCTCCGGGTTTCCGGAAGTGGTCCTCTTCTCCCCTTGGAGGGAGGGATTCTCGATCCCCCCTTTCTCAAAAGCCTCTTTGGTCGAGGCGGTAGCTCCTCTGTTTTCCCCTTCACCTTCCTCTGAAGGCGCAACCTCCAGCATCCTGACCAGCACGGGATCCGGCGCAGTCTCTGGGAGGAGGGCCGGACACCCCTATTAAAGGACAAGTGGTTAAAAGGCGAATTGTAGAAAGGCAAACAAACGGTATGTCCAAACGCAGAGCTACTTACTTGTGTATCTGGGCGATTGCAGCTTAGGCCGGCGTCCTCGGTCAATTCCGGACACGCCTCTTGTGATCTGAAGAACAATTTGTACATCTCCACGGGTGCCGTACCAATGAAGTGTTGGAGAATTCGTGGTCCCTCCGGATTAAATTCCCACAGCCGGAGAGGACGGCGTTTGCAGGGCAGGAGATGCCTAATCAGCATAACCTGCATCACCACGACCAGATCGATCTCCCTCGCTTGGAGGTCTCGAATCCGGCCCTGCAATAGGGGCACGTCCTTTGACGGCCCCCAGTTGAGTCCTCGGTTGACCCACGACATCAATCGTCGTGGGGGTCCCGAGCGGAATACGGGCGGCGGCTTCTGTCTGCTGCCCCTGGGAGCGGTAATATAAAATCACTCCTGTTGCCACAAGCCGAGCTCCTCTTGGAAGGAGCCCTCGGGCCACGGGGCATCGGCCCTCCTGCTTACGGCCGCCCCGCCGCACTCTGCTTGACGCCCCTCGATCATCTTCGGCTTCATATCGAAGGTCTTCAGCCACAAGCCGAAGTGAGGGGTAATGCGGAGGAAGGCTTCACAGACGATGATGAACAAAGAAATATGGAGGATGGACTCCGGAGCCAAGTCGTGGAATTCCAACCCATAATAAAACATGATCCCTCTCACAAAAGGATCCATCGGGAAGCCTAAGCCCCGACGGTGGTGGGATACAAACACAACATACTCGCCGGGCTCAGGGGTGGGGATGACTTGCCCTTTGGCAGGCAAACTGTGCGAAATCTCGTAAGTCAGGTACTTGGCCTCTCGCAGCTTTAGCACGTCCTCTTCCGTAACGGAGGAGGGCATCCACCGGCCCTGTAGGTCCGAGGCGCTCGAATCTGGGGCTCTGGGTGTTGGAACTCGGGGCGAGGAGTAGATTCGATTGAGGATTGAAGAAAAGAAATGAGTCTTGGTCCTATTATAAAGAGGGAGAATACCAAGAGCCGCCTCCGTGACCGTTTGGAACCCGCCTTCGATGGAGGGGGCGTGGCGACGGGCGTGGTTGGGTTACCCACGTCCGTATTGATGGTAATCCCGGAATAAGGGGAACACGATCTCCGCTTCAACAAGACGTGCCAAGGAAACTGCTTCGCTAAACGCGCTGAGGTGGTATAATAAAAAACGATTCAAGTAAAGGCTTGGTGGTGGTGTGACGTCATGCCACAAAATATGTCAGCAGATTGAACTTGTGTACATTTTATTCTCTCTACGGTGGAATGTGGAATTTATTTTGAAGAGCCGGACACTATCCTGGCGTTCACAATCTTCTATGAACTATTTGGAGGAGGAACCCGCCTTGCAATGCCGAACAATATGCGCGCTGGACACATCGTCATTGAAGCCTGGTTCAGGGGCTACTGAGGGAGTCCTGGACTAGGGGGTGTCCGGATAGCCGGACTATCATCATCGGCCGGACTCCAAGAATATGAAGATACAAGATTGAAGACTTCGTCCCGTGTCTGGATGGGACTTTCCTTGGCGTGGAAGGCAAGCTTGGTGATACGGATATGTAGATCTCCTACCATTGTAACCGACTCTGTGTAACCCTAGCCCTCTCCGGTGTCTATATAAACCGGAGGGTTTTAGTCCGTAGGACAACACAACCATTACAACAATTATACCATAGGCTAGCTTCTAGGGTTTAGCCTCCTTGATCTCGTGGTAGATCCACTCTTGTACTACCCATATCATCAATATCAATCAAGCAGGAGTAGGGTTTTACCTCCATCGAGAGGGCCCGAACCTGGGTAAAAACATCGTGTCCCTTGTCTCCTGTTACCATCTGCCTAGACGCACAGTTCGGGACCCCCTACCTGAGATCCGCCGGTTTTGACACCGACAATAACCTCCCCAAAATTAGACATAGTGGCAGCAAGCAAGCAAAAAAGAGGCGAGCGGAAAAGAGAGGGCAAATAAAACGGCAAGGGTGAAGTGGGGAGAGGAAAACGATAGGCAAATGGCAAATAATGTAATGCGAGGGAGAAGAGTTTGTGATGGGTACTTGGTATGTCTTGATTGTGCAAAGACCTCCCCGGCAATGGCGCTAGAAATCCTTCTTTCTACCTCTTGAGCACTGCGTTGGTTTTCCCTTGAAGAGGAAAGGGAGATGCAGCAAAGTAGCATAAGCATTTCCCTCAGATTTGAGAACCAAGGTATCAATCCAGTAGGAGGCTACGCGCAAGTCCCTCGTACCTACACAAACAAAACAAGAACCTCGCAAACAACGTGATTAAGGGGTTGTCACTCCCTTCACGGCCACTTGCGAAAGTGAGATCTGATAGAGATAATAAGATAAGATAAATATTTTTGGTATTTCTATGATATAGATTAAAAAGTAAAGATTGCAAAATAAAGTAGATTGGAATCTTATATGATGGAGAATAGACCCAGGGGCCATAGGTTTCACTAGTGGCTTCTCTCAAGATAGCATAAGTATTACGGTGGGTGAAAAATTACTGTCGAGCAATTGATAGAAAAGTGCATAGTTATGATAATATCTAGGCATGATCATGTATATAGGCATCATATCTGCGACAAGTAGACCGACTCCTGCCTGCATCTACTACTGTTACTCCACACATCAAACGCTATCCAGCATGCATCTAGAGTACTAAGTTCATAAGAAGAGAGTAACACATTAAGAAAGATGACCTGATGTAGAGGGATAAACTCAAGCAATATGATATAATCCCCATCTTGCTGCCCCTGCTGTCACTGGGAAAGGACACCGCAAGATTGAACCCAAAGCTAAGCACTTCTCCCATTGCAAGAAATATCAACCTAGTAGGCCAAACCAAACTGATAATTCGAAGAGATTTGCAAAGATAACCAATCATACATAAAAGAATTTAGAGGAGATTCGAATATTTCTCATAGATAAACTTGATCATAAACCCATAATTCATCGGATCTCGACAAACACACCGCTAAAAGAGTTACATCGAATAGATCCCCAAGAAGATCGAGGACAACTTTGTATTTAGATTCAAAGAGAGAGAAGAAACCATCTAGCTAATAATTATGGACCCGAAGGTCTGTGGTAAACTACTCACAGCTCATCGGAGAGGCTATGGTGTTGATGTCAAAGCCCTCCATGATCGATTCCCCCTCTTGCGGAGCGCCGAAAAAGGCTCCAAGATTGGATCACACGGGTACAGAAGGTTGCGACGGTAAATAGGGTTTCGTGGTGCTCCTGGATGTTTTCGGAGTATGTAGATATATATAGGCGAAGGAAGTCGGTCAGGGGAGCCACGAGGGGCCCATGAGGGTGGGGGGCGCACCCACCCCCCTAGGGCACGGCCTGGACCCTCGTGGCCGCCTCGTTTGCTTCTTGACGTACACTCCAAGTCTCCTAGATTGCGGTTGTTCCAAAAATAACTCTCCTGGAGATTTCATTCCATTTGGACTCCGTTTGATATTCCTTTTCTTCGAAACACTAAAATAGGCAAAAAAAACAGCAATTTGGGCCGGGCCTCCGGTTAATAGGCTAGTCCCAAAAATAATATAAAGTGTATAAATAATCCCATATGCATCCAAAACGGGTAATATAATGGCATGGAACAATCAAAAATTATAGATACATTGGAGACGTATCAAGCATCCCCAGGGCTTAATTCATGCTCGTCCTCGAATAGGTAAATGATAAAAATAGAATTTTTGATGTGGAATGTTACCTAGCATATTTCTCAATGTAATTTTCTTTATAGTGGCATGAATGTTCAGATCCAAATGATTCAAGATAAAAGTTCATATTAACAAAAGAGTAATAATACTTCAGGCATACTAACAAAGTAATCATGTCTTCTCAAAATAACATGGCCAAAGAAAGTTACCCCTACAAAATCATATAGTCTGGCTATGCTCTGTCTTCATCCTACAAAATATTTAAATCATGCACAACCCCGGTTTTAGCCAAGCACTTGTTTCATACTTTAGTATTTTCAAACTTTTTCAATCATCACGCAATACATGAGCGTGAGCCATGGGCATAGCACTATATGTCGAATAGAATAGTGGTTGTGGAGAAGACAAAAAAGGAGAAGATAGTCTCACATCAACTAGGCGTATCAACGGGCTATGGAGATGCCCATTAATAGATATCAATGTGAGTGAGTAGTGATTGCCATGCAACGAATGAATTAGAGCTATAAGTGTATGAAAGCCCATGAAAAGAAACTAAGTGGGTGTGCATCCAACTCGCTTGCTCATGAAGATCTAGGGCAATTTGAGGAAGCCCATCATTGGAATATACGAGGAAAGTTCTGTAATGAAAAATTCGCACTAGTATATGAAAGTGACAACATAGGAGACTCTCTATCATGAAGATCATGGTGTTACTTTGAAGCACAAGTGTGGAAAAAGGATAGTAACATTGTCCCTTCTCTCTTTTTCTCTCAGTTTTTTTGGTGGGCTTTATTTGGGCTTCTTTGGCCTCTTTTATTTTTCATAAAGTCAGGAGTCTCATCTCGACTTGTGGGGGAATCATAGTCTCCATCATCCTTTCCTCACTTGGGACAATGCTCTAATAATGAAGATCATCACACTTTTATTTACTTACAACTCAATACTTAGAATAAAATATGACTCTATGTGAATGCCTCCGGTGGTGTACCGGGATATGCAATGAATCAAGAGTGACATGTATGAAAAAACTATAAAGGTGGCCTTGCCACAAATACAATGTCAACTACATGATCATGAAAAACCAATATGACAATGATGATGCGTGTCATAAATAACGGAACGGTGGAAAGTTGTATGGCAATATATCTCGGAATGGCTATGGAAATGCCATAATAGGTAGGTATGGTGGCTGTTTGAGGAAGGTATATGGTGGGTGTATGGTACCGGCGAAAGTTGCACGGCACAAGAGAGGCTAGCAATGGTGGAAGGGTGAGAGTGCGTATAATACATGGAATGAACATTAGTCATGAAGAACTCATATACTTATTTCAAAAATCTACGAGTAAACAAAGTACTACATGCATGCTCCTAGGGGAAGGGTTGGTAGGAGATAACCATCGCGTGATCCCGACCTCCACACATAAGGAAGACAATCAATAAATAAATCATGCTCCAACTTCACCACATAACGGTTCACCATACGTGCATGCTACGGGAATCACAAACTTTTAACACAAGTATTCCTCAAATTCACAACTACTCAACTAGCATGACTCTCATATTACCATCGTCATATCTCAAAACAATCATCAAGTATCAAACTTATCATAGTATTCAATGCACTTTATATGATAGTTTTTATTATACCTATCTTGGATGCTCATCATACTAGGACCAATTTTATAACCAAAGCAAATACCATGATGTTATAAAAGACTCTCAAAATAATATAAGTGAATCATGAGAGATCAATAATTTCTACAAAGTAAAACCACCGCCGTGCTCTAAAAAGATATAAGTGAAGCACTAGAGCAAAATTGTCTAGCCCAAAATATATAAGTGAAGCACATAGAGTATTCTAATAAATTTTGATTCATGTGTGTCTCTGCCAAAAGATGCGTACAGCAAGGATGATTGCGGTAAACTAAAAAGCAAAGACTCATATCATACAAGACGCCCAAAGCAAAACACATATCATGTGGTGAATAAAAATAAAGCTCCAAGTAAAGTTACCGATAGACGAAGACGAAAGAGGGGATGCCTTCTGGGGCATCCCCAAGCTTAGGCTTTTGGTTGTCCTTGAACTTTACCTTGGGGTGCCATGGGTATCCCCAAGCTTAGGCTCTTGCCACTTCTTATTCCATAATCCATCAAATCATTACCCAAAACTAGAAAACTTGACAACACAAAACTCAACAGAAAATCTCATGAGCACCCTTACTGCAAGAAAGCAAACCACCACTTTAAGGTACTGTAATGAACTCATTCTTTATTTATATTGGTGTTAAACCTACTGTATTCCAACTTCTCTATGGTCATACCCCCGATACTAGCCATAGATGCATCAAAATAAGCAAACAACACACGAAAAACAGAATCTTTCAAAAACAGAACAGTCTGTAGCAATCTGTAACTTTCGAATACTTCAGGAACTCTAAAAATCCTACAAAACTAGGAAGTACAAGGAAATTTGTCTATTAATCTTCTGCAAAAATAATCAACTAAAAAGCACGTTTCTATGATTTATTAAAATTATTCTCGTGCGCGCAAAAGTTTCTGTTTTTCAGCAAGATCACATTAACTATCACCCAAGATGATCCTATAGGTTCTACGTGGAACAAACACTAATTAAACATAAAACACATCAAAACAGAAGCTACATAAATTATCTAACACTAAACAGGAGCAAAAAGTAAAGAGCAAAAATAAAATTGGGTTGCCTCCCAACAAGCGCTATCGTTTAACGACCCTAGCTAGGCATAAAAGCGAGAATAAATCTAAGTATTGCCATAATGATAAGATAAATCACGAAAACTCATCTCATATTCCCTACGTTCAGTGGCAAGTTTTATCTGTGGCAAGTAAAAGTAATCAAAAGGGCTAAATTTAATGGGACATAAGGCCCCAAGATCAAGCTCGGGAGGTATGGGTTCCTCCTTTGGCCCCTCATATTGCACAACCAATTCATCATTATAAGCATTCTTTTGGCAGAAAGTCATGTGCCTTTGGTCAAGTGAAAATCCTAATCCATTGAATACCAAAATCATTATTAAGTTCGGAAATTCTATCAACTAGAACATCGGTAGGAACCTTTTTTTAAGGTTTTCATTAAAAGCACCATGATCTAAAGATTGTAAACGCATTATGTCCTCTTAATTAAAGATGGTTGCCTCTATGGGAGGACGACCCATGTCCACCCTATAGTGCGCAAAAATTTCTTTGGCTTCTTTTATTATAAATATGAACTCATGTGCCAAAATATAGTAGCTGCATGCTTAAAAGAAGAATGCTCAATATTGGAAAATTCTAGGAAAATCCTTTGTATGCAAGGATGCATATGCATAAACTATCTTTCAGGTTCAACTATAAGCAAGGAAATAGCATCCCAAGACTACAAGTTCTATGAATAATAGATCCACCCATAGAAGGTAAAGCACTGGCACAAGTAAAGAAATCTTGAATAACCCCTTTTCCAATAATATTACCACTACCGATTCGAAACTTTTGTGTGTGAAAGATAGAAGTTCTTCAGGAGGATCATCAAAAGCAACAAAATTTTCCATGTTATTAATATTGTTCTTATCAATGATAACCTCCCCAGTTTCAGACATAGTGGTAGCAAGCAAGCGAAAAAGAGGCAAACGGAAAAGAGAGGGTGAATAAAACGGCAAGGGTGAAGTGGGGGAGAGGAAAACGATAGGCGAATGGCAAATAATGTAATGCGAGGGAGAAGAGTTTGTGATGGGTACTTTGTATGTCTTGACTTGTGCGAAGACCTCCCAGGCAACGGCGCAAGAGATCCTTCTTTCTACCTCTTGAGCATTGCGCTGGTTTTCCCTTGAAGAGAAAACGGAGATGTAGCAAAGTAGCATAAGTATTTCCCTCAGTTTTAAGAACCAAGGTATCAATCCAGTAGGAGGCTAGACGCAAGTCCCTCGTACCTACACAAAGAAAACAAGAACCTCACAATCAACGCGATAAAGGGGTTGTCAATCCCTTCACGGCCACTGGCGAAAGTGAGATCTGATAGAGATAATAAGATAAGATAAATATTTTTGGTATTTTTATGATATAGATTGAAAAGTAAAGATTGCAAAATAAAGTAGATCGGAAACTTATATGATGGAGAATAGACCCGGGGGCCATAGGTTTCACTAGTGGCTTCTCTCAAGATAGCATAAGTATTACGGTGGGTGAAAAATTACTGTCGAGCAATTGATATAAAAGTGCATAGTTATGATAATATCTAGGCATGATCATGTATATAGGCATCATGTCTGCGACAAGTAGACCGACTCCTACCTGCATCTACTAATATTACTCAACAGAGTAACGCATTAAGCAAGATGACATGATGTAGAGGGATAAACTCAAGCAATATGATATAAACCCCATCTTTTTATCCTCAATGGCAACAATCCAATACGTGCCTTGCTGCCCCTACTGTCACTTTGAAAGGGCAGCGCAAGATTGAACCCAAAGCTAAGCACTTCTCCCATTGCAAGAAAGATCGATCTAGTAGGCCAAACCAAACTGATAGTTCGAAGAGACTTGCAAAGATAACCAATCATACATAAAAGAATTTGCTACCTCTTGAGCTTGCGTTGGTCTTCCTTGAAGAGGAAAGGGTGATGCAGCAATAGTAGCGTAAGTATTTCCCTCAGTTTTTGAGAACCAAGGTATTAATCCAGTAGGAGGCTCCTCAAAAGTCCCAGGCACCTACACAAACAAACAAAGAACTCGCAACCAACGCAATAAAGGGGTTGTCAATCCCTTCACGGCCACTTGCGAATGTGAGATCTGATAGAGATAGTATGATAAGATAAATATATTTTTGGTATTTTATAATATAGATTGGAAAAGTAAAGGTGCAAATAAAAGTAGATTGAAAGCTTATATGATAAGAGATAGACCCGGGGGCCATAGGTTTCACTAGTGGCTTCTCTCAAGATAGCATAAGTATTACGGTGGGTGAACAAATTACTGTCGAGCAATTAATAGAAAAGCGAATAATTATGAGCTTATGTAGGCATGATCATGTATATAGGAATTACGTCTGTGACAAGTAGACCGACTCCTGCCTGCATCTACTACTATTACTCCACACATCGACCGCTATCTAGCATGCATCTAGAGTATAAATTCATAAAGAACAGAGTAACACATTAAGAAAGATGACATGATGTAGAGGGATAAACTCAAGCAATATGATATAAACCCCATCTTTTTATCCTCGATGGCAACAATACACTACATGCCTTGCTGCTTCTGCTATCACTGGGAAAGGACACCGCAAGATTGAACCCAAAGCTAAGCACTTCCGCCATTGCAAGAAAGATCAGTCTAGTAGGCCAAACCAAACTGATAATTCGAAGAGACTTGCAAAGATAACTTAATCACACATAAAAGAATTCAGAGAAGATTCAAATATTTCTCATAGATAAACTTGATCATAAACCCACAATTCATCGGATCTCGACAAACACACCGGAAAAAGAGTTACATCGAATAGATCTCCAAGAAGATCAAGGAGAACATGGTATTAAGATCCAAAAAGAGAGAAGAAGCCATCTAGCTAATAACTATGGACCCGAAGGTCTATGGTAAACTACTCACAACTCATCGGAGGGGCTACGGTGTTGATGAAGAAGCCCTCCATGGTCGATTCCCCCTCCGGTGGAGCGCCGACGAAGGCTCCAAGATGGGATCTCGCGGATATATAAGGTTATGGTGGTGGAAATAGTCTTTCGTGGTCGCCTTTGATGTTCTCGGGGTACATGGGTATATATAGGAGGAAGAAGTAGGCCGGTGGACGTCCGAGGGGCCCACGAGAGAGGGGGGCGCGCCAAGTAGGGGGGGGCGCCCTCCACCCTCGTGGCCGCCTTGGTTGTTGCTTGACTTGCACTCCATGTCCTCTGGATCACGTTCGTTCCAAAAATCACGCTCCCGAAGGTTTCATTCTGTTTGGACTCCATTTGATATTCCTTTTCTTCGGAACACTGAAATAGGCAAAGAAACAGCAATACGGGCTGGGCCTCCAGTTAGTAGGTTAGTGCCAAAAATGATATAAAAGTGTAAAGTAAAGCTCATAAACATCCAAAATGGGTAATATAATAGCATGGAACAATCAAAAATTATAGATACGTTGGAAACATATCAAGCATCCCCAAGCTTAATTCCTGCTCGTCCTCGGGTAGGTAAACGATAAAAACAGAATTTTTGATGTGGAATGCTACCTAGCATATTTCTTAATGTAATTTTCTTTATTGTTGCATGAATGTTCAGATCCAAATGATTCAAAATAAAAGTTCATATTGACATAAGAAATAGTAATACTTCAAGCATAATAATCAAAACAATCATGTCTTTTCAAAATAACATGGCTAAAGAAAGTTCATCCCTACAAAATCATATAGTTAGGCTATGTTTCATTTTCATCACACACAATACTCCCATCAAGAATAATCCCGGTTTCAGCCAAGCAATTGGTTCATACTTTTTAACGCGCTTCAGCCTTTTTCAACTCTCACGCAATACACGAGTGCGAGCCATGGATATAGCACTATGGGTGGAATAGAATATGATGATGGAGGTTGTGTGCAGAAGACAAAAAAAAGAGAAAGTCTCACATTGACGAGGCAAATCAACGGGCTATGGAGATGCCCATCAATTGATGTCAACATGAGGAGTAGGAATTGCCATGCAACGGATGCACTAGAGCTATAAATGTATGAAAGCTCAACAAAGAAACTAGTGGGTGTGCATCCAACTTGCTTGCTCACGAAGACCTAGGGCATTTGAGGAAGCCCATCATAGGAATTTACAAGCCAAGTTCTATAATGGAAAATACCCACTAGTATATGAAAGTGACAACATATGAGACTCTCTATATGAAGAACATGGTGCTACTTTGAAGCACAAGTGTGGAAAAGGTGATAGTAACATTGCCCCCTTTTTATTTTTATTTTCTTCTTTTTTTGGGGCCTTCCTTTTTTATTTTTGGCCTTTTTTTTCTTTTTTTTTTCTTTTTTTCTTTGGCCTTTATTTTTTTGGCCTTTCCTTTTTTTTGGGGGGGGGACAATGCTCTAATAATGATGATCATCACACTTATATTTATTTACAACTCATGAATTACAACTCAAAACTAGAACCAGATATGACTATATGAATGCCTCCGGCGATGTACCGGGATGGGCAATGAATCAAGAGTAACATGTATGAAAATTTATGCATGGTGGCTTTTGCCACAAATACGATGTCAACTACATGATCATGCAAGGCAATTTGACAATAGTAATGCGTGTCATGATGATGAACGGAACGGTGGAAAAAGTTGCATGGCAATATATCTCGGAATGGCTATGGAAATGCCATAATAGGTAGATATGGTGGTTGTTTTGAGGAAGATATAAGGAGGTTTATGTGTGATAGAGCATATCATATCACGGGGTTTGGATACACCGACGAAGTTTGCACCAACTCTCAAGGTGAGAAAGCACTACTAGGGAAAAGCCTAGCAGCAGCGCGGGTTTTGGGCCTATTAGTAGCGCGGGGGCCAGCGCTACTAGTAAGGCGCTTCTGACTAACTTATAGCGATGGCGCTGGTGCAACTCTCGCTTCTGACTAACGATAGCAATAGCGTGGTAAAACCCGCTACTACTAATCTGTAATCTCTGATTTTTTTTGAATTTTTTCGAATTTTTTTTTTTTGATTTTTTTCCCTAATTTTCAAATTTCGGAATTATTTTAACCTCAAATCTCTAATCACCCCTCATCGCTGCTCAATTTAATCTCTAATCACCCCTCATCATTCCAAATTATCTAACTTTCCGGACGGTCACCCATCCTCTCACTACTCCAGCCTAAGCACGCTTAACTTCCGGGTTCTATTCTCCCTCGTTTCCAAGTCTGCACTTGTTGTTTTCCTGACAATAGTAAGATGTCAATCCTATTAACCTCAGGAATTTAGCTTGAGCATGAAGTCACACATTTCACTGTTTGAGTTTGAAACTATTGTTCTAAAAAATTAGTAACACTAATATTTCTTGAATAATTAGTTTGACCACAGTTTGACCAGATTTGACCATAGTTTGACCAGATTTGACCAAAATTCAAAAAAACTAAAATAATTATCTAGTAACACTAATATTCTTGAATAATTAGTTTGACCAAAATTAAAAAAAACTGAAATTTGATGAATTTTTTTGCCTCTAGATCTTGAAAGCCCCGTAACTTTTTTTCTGTTAGGTTTTTGAGGATTTTAAAAATGTTTAACGGGGTCCCCCCCATTAAATTCGGATGTAACTTTTCGAGTAGATGATTTTTCATATAAATTTTTTTTTTCATCCGAGTTCGTATGCAAAAGTTATGGCCATTTTACAAATTTCCAGAGAGATTTTGCAAATAAAGTCGAAATTCATATTTGTAAATTTTCCCAACAAGTAGACCACATATCACATGGGAAACTTATTTTCTTTTATTTTTTGACATTTTTATCATTTTCTTTTATTTTTTTTAAACTGAAAAGGCGGTCCACTGGGGGAGGGGGGGTAGACTTTGAAAAATTTGCAAATGGGCCATACCCCGCGCTACTACTATGGCAGACGATTAGTAGTAGCGAGGGGTAAAAACCAGCGCTACTACTAAGTTGATAGTAGTAGCGCGGGTTTATAACCATCGCTACTACTATGGCATGGTCCAGGGGCCACTTAGTAGTAGTGGGGGTTAAAAACCCGCGCTACTGCTACCAACTTAGTAGTAGCGAGGGTTAAAAACCCATGCTACTACTATGGCATGTCCCGGGGGGCACGGTAGAGACCGCTTAGTAGTAGCGAGGGTTATAAACCCGCGCTGCTGCTATCAACTTAGTAGTAGCGAGGTTTAAAAACCTGCGCTGCTAGTAAGTAGCAGTAGCGAGAGTTTTTAACCCTCGCTGCTGTTAAGATTCTATGTATAGGCTTTTCCCTAGTAGTGAAGGGCAATGCACGGTACCGAAGAGGCTAGCAATGATGGAAAGGTAAAAGTGCGTATAATCCATGGACTCACATTAGTCACAAAGAACTCATATACTTATTGCCAAAGTTTTATTAGCCCTCGAAGCAAAGTACTACTATGCATGCTCCTAGGGGGGAGGTTGGTAGGAGTTAACCATCGCGCGCCCCCGACCTCCACTCGAGGGAAGGAAATCAAAAGAGCACCCTATGCAATAAATTTGTTACACAACTTTTACCATACATGCATGTTACGGGACTTGCCAACTTCAACACAAGCATTCTTTAAATTCATAATCAACCAACTAGCATGACTCTAATATCACTACCTCCATATCTCAAAACAATTATCAAGTATCAAGTTAATCATAGCATCCAATTCACTTCCTATGATAGTTTTTATTATACCCAACTTGGATGCCCACCATTCTAGGACCAAATTTATAACCATAGCAAATACCATGCTGTTCTAAGAGACTCTCAAAATAATATAAGTGAAGCATGAGAGACTAACAATTTCTACAAAATTAAGCCACCGCCGTGCTCTAAAAGATATAAGTGAAGCACTAGAGCAAAAACTATCTAGCTCAAAAGATATAAGTGAAGCACATAGAGTATTCTAACAAATTCCAATCAAGTGGGCTTCTCCCAGAAGGTGTGTACAGCAAGGATGATTGTGTCAAACTAAAAACAAATACTAATATCATACAAGACACTCCAAGCAAAACACATATCATGTGGCGAATAAAAATATAGCTCCAAGTAAAGTTATCGATAAACGAAGATGAAAGAGGGGATGCCTTCCGGGGCATCCCCAAGCTTAGGCTTTTGGCTATTCTTGAATATCTTGGGATGCCATGGGCATCCCCAAGCTTAGGCTCTTGCCACTCCTTATTCCATAGTCCATCAAATCTTTACCCAAAACTTGAAAATTCACAACACAAAACTCAACTGGAAATCTCATAAGCTCCGTTAGTAAAAGAAAGCAAAACCACCACATAAGGTACTGTAATGAACTCATTCTTTTTTTATATTGGTGTTAAACCTACTTTATTTCAAGTTCTCTATGGTTCATACCACTTAACACTAGCCATAGATGCATCAAAATAAGCAAACAACACACGAAAGGCAGAATCTGTCAAAAACAGAACAATCTGTAGGAATCTGTAACCCTCGAATACTTCTGGAACTCTAAAAATCCTTCCAAGATACGAAGTCTTGGTATATTTGTCTATTGATCTACAGCCAAATGAATCAACGCAAAAGCACGTTTCTGTGAATTAACAAAACTAATTTCGTGCATGCAAAGTTGCTGTTTTTCAGCAGAATCAAATTAACTAACACCATAGGTTATCCTATAGGTTCTACTTGGCACAAATACTAATTAAAACACAAAAACACATCTAAACAGAAGGTAGAGGCAAAATTTATTACTAAACAAGAACAAAAACAAAAAACACAAATAAAATTGGGTTGCCTCCCAACTAGCGCTATCGTTTAACGCTGCTAGATAGGCATAAAAGCGAGGATAGATCTAAGTAGTGCCATCTTTAATTTTCAGTTTTTTAACGGAGTCATGCTCAAACCCGGGAGGTTCTTTATGTTTCCCTTCATACTCAGAAATTTTTAGATGTAAAGAATCCAACTGCTTATTGCAAAGAGTAATCAACGTATTCATGCGGTGAAGATTTCCGCTAACACTTTTAAGAGGCTCAAGAGACTTTTCTAATATTTTTGTTACTTCGCAAATCTTTCCAAACACTTGTGTTTCTTCTTGGGTAGGATGTGGTCCCCCTTTTTGAGGTAGTGTTCCCACTATTCCCTCTATAATTCATCCGCAATACTAGGATCAATTTCAATAAAAATTTCCCTTGGCAATGCTATCCAAGAGTTGTGTATGCGACATATTTAGCCCAACATAAAAATTGCTTAGTAAAATTCTAAAATTCACCTCTAGGGTGCAATTGCGATAAGACTCCATCATCCCATACCAAGCATCTTTTAAGTTTTATCCTTGCCTTTGCTTGAAGTGAAGAACTTCAAACTCGGGAGACATAGGAGCGGATAAGGAACTAGCCATAACGACGAGCAAACAAAAGACAAGCAAAAGAGAGAGGAGGAGATTAGGAAAGAGAGGGCGAATAAAACGGCAAGGGTGAAGTGGGGGAGAGGAAAACGAGAGGCAAATGGCAAATAATGTAAATGCGAGGGAGATGAGTTTGTGATGGGTACTTGGTATGTCTTGACTTGAGCGAAGACCTCCCCGGCAACGGCACCAGAAATCCTTCTTGCTACGTCTTGAGCTTGTGTTGGTTTTCCATGAAGAGGAAAGGGTGATGCAGCAATAGTAGCATAAGTATTTCCCTCAGTTTTTGAGAACCAAGGTATCAATCCAGTAGGAGGCTCGTCAAAAGTCCCATGCACCTACACAAACAAACAAAGAACTCGCAACCAACGCAATAAAGGGGTTGTCAATCCCTTCACATCCCCTTGCGAAAGTGAGATCTGATAGAGATAGTATGATAAGATAAATATATTTTTGGTTTTTTATAATATAGATTGGAAAAGAAAAGATGCAAATAAAACAAGATTGAAAGCTTATATGATAAGAGATAGACCCGGGGGCCATAGGTTTCACTAGTGGCTTCTCTCAAGATAGCATAAGTATTACGGTGGGTGAACAAATTATTGTCAAGCAATTGATAGAAAAGCGAATAATTATGAGATTATCTAGGCATGATCATGTATATAGGCATCACGTCCATGATAAGTAGATCGACTCCTGCCTGCATCTACTACTATTACTCCACACATCGACCACTATCCAGCATGCATCTAGAGTATTAAGTTCATAAATAATAGAGTAACGCATTAAGAAAGATGACATGATGTAGAGGGATAAACTCATGCAATATGATATAAACCCCATATTTTTATCCTCGATGGCAACAATACAATATGTGCCTTGCTGCCCCTACTGACGCTGGGAAAGGACTGTGCATGATTGAACCCAAAGCTAAGCACTTCTCCCATAGCAAGAAAGATCAATCTAGTAGGCCAAACCAAACTGATAATTCGAAGAGACTTGCAAAGATAACTTAATCACACATAAAAGAATTCAGAGGAGATTCAAATATATCTCATAGATAAACTTGATCATAAACCCACAATTCATCAGATCTCGACAAACACATTGCAAAAAGAGTTGCATCGAATAGATCTCCAAGAAGATCAAGGAGAACATGGTATTGAGATCCAAAAAGAGAGAATAAGCCATCTAGCTAATAATTATGGACCCGAAGGTCTGTGGTAAACTACTCACAACTCATCGGAGGGGCTATGGTGTTGATGTAGAAGCCCTCCGTGGTCGATTCCCCCTCCGGCGGAGCGTCGGCGAAGGCTCCAAGATGGGATCTCGCGGATACAGAAGGTTACGATGGTGCAGATAGTCTTTCTTCATTGTCTTTGATGGTATATATAGGAGGAAGAAGTAGGTCGGTGGATGCCCGAGGGGCCCTCGAGATAGGGGGGCGCCCAGTAGGGGGGCGCGCCCTCCACCCTCGTGGCCGCCTCGGCTGTTGCTTGACTTGCACTCCAAGTCCTCTAGGTCACGTTTGTTCCAAAAATCACCCTCCCGAAGGTTTCATTCCGTTTGGACTCTGTTTGATATTCCTTTTCTTCGAAACACTGAAATAGGCAAAAAAAAACAACAATATGGGACGGGCCTCCGGTTAGTAGGTTAGTCCAAAAAATAATATAAAAGTGTAAAGTAAAGCCCATAAACATCCAAAACGGCTAATATAATAGCATGGAAGAATCAAAAATTATAAATACATTGGAGACGTATCAGAATTCATAGGAGATTCAAATATTTCTCATAGATAAACTTGATCATAAACCCACAATTCATCGGATCTCGACAAACACACCGCAAAAAGAGTTACATCAAATAGATCTCCAAGAAGATCGAGGAGAACTTTGTATTGAGATTCAAAGGGAGAGAAGAAGCCATCTAGCTAATAACTATGGACCCGAAGGTTTCTGGTAAACTACTCACAACAGATCGGAGAGGCTATAGTGTTGATGTAGAAGCCCTCCATGATCGATTCCCCCTCCGGCAGAGCACCGAAAAAGGTTCCAAGATTGGATCTCACGGGTACACAAGGTTGCGGTGGTGGAAATAGGGTTTCGTGGTGCTGCTTGATGTTTTCAGGGTATGTAGATATATATAAGCGTAGGAAGTCGATCAGGGGAGCCACGAGGGGCCCATGCGGGTGGGGGGCGCACCCCCCCTAGGGCGCGCCCTGGACCCTCGTGGCCGCCTCGTTTGCTTCATAACGTACACTCCAAGTCTCTTGGATTGCGTTTGTTCCAAAAATAACTCTCCCTAAGTTTCATTCCATTTGGACTCTGTTTGATATTCCTTTTCTGCGAAACACTGAAATAGACAAAAAACAGCAATTTGGGCTGGGCCTCCGGTTAATAGGTTTGTCCCAAAAATATTACAAAAGTGTATAAGTAAGCCCATAAACATACAAAACTGGTAATATAATAGCATGGAACAATAAAAAATTATAGATACCTTGGAGACGTATCAAGCATCCCCAAGTTAATTCATGCTCGTCCTCGACTAGGTAAATGATAAAAACAGAAATTTTGATGTGGAATTCTACCTACCATATTTCTCAATGTAATTTTCTTTATTGTGGCATGAATATTCAGATCCAAATGATTCAAGATAAAAGTTCATATTGACATAAGAATAATAATACTTCAAGCATACTAACAAAGTAATCATGTCTTCTAAAAATAACATGGCCAAAGAAAGTTATCCCTACAAAATAATATAGTATGGCTATGCTCTATCTTCATCACACAAAATATTTAAATCATGCACAACCCCGGTGTTAGCCAAGCAATTGTTTCATACTTTAGTATTTTCAAACTTTCTCAATCTTCACGCAATACATGAGCATGAGCCATGGATATAGCACTAGATGTGAAATAGAATGGTGGTTGTGGAGAAGACAAAAAAGGAGAAGATAGTCTCACATCAACTAGGCGTATCAACGGGATATGGATATGCCCATTAATAGATATCAATGTGAGTGAGTAGGGATTGCCATGCAACGGATTCACTAGAGCTATAAGTGTATGAAAGCTCATCAAAAGAAACTTAGTGGGTGTGCATCCTCGCTTGCTCAGGAAGACCTAGGGAAATTTGAATCCCATCATTGGAATATACAAGCCAAGTTCTATAATGAAAAATTCCCACTAGTATATGAAAGTGACAACATAAGAGACTCTCTATCAGGAAGATCATGGTGCTACTTTGAAGCAGAAGTGTGCAAAAAGGATAGTAACATTGTCCCTTCTCTCTTTTTCTCTCATTTTTTTGGTGGGCTTCTTTGGACTCGTTTTTTATTTGGGCTTCTTTGGCCTCTTTTATTTTTCATAAAGTCCGGAGTCTCATCCTGAATTGTGGGGGAATCATAGTCTCCATCATCCTTTCCTCACCTGGGACAATGCTCTAATAATAAAGATCATTACACTTTTATTTACTTACAACTCAAGAATTACAACTAAATACTTAGAACAAAATATGACTCTATGTGAAT
This sequence comes from Aegilops speltoides, assembly GCA_021437245.1. Classification (NCBI taxonomy): domain Eukaryota; kingdom Viridiplantae; phylum Streptophyta; class Magnoliopsida; order Poales; family Poaceae; genus Aegilops; species Aegilops speltoides. Next base: position 96,190,947 of record CM038141.1, on the reverse strand, counting down.
GCCTCCGGAAGTGCACCGGAATATGCAATGAATCAAGAGTGACATGTATGAAAGAATTTTAAAGGTGGCCTTGCCACAAATACGATGTCAACTACATGATCATGGAAAAGCAATATGGCAATGATGATGTGTGTCATAAATAACGGAACGGTGGAAAGTTGCATGGCAATATATCTTGGAATGGCTATGGAAATGCCATAATAGGTAGGTACGGTGGCTGTTTTGAGAAAGGTATATGGTGGGTGCTTGGTACCGGCAAAAGTTGTGTGGCACAAGAGAGGCTAGCAATGGTGGAAGGGTGAGAGTGCGGATAATCCATGGACTCAACATTAGTCATGAAGAACTCATATACTTATTGCAAAAATCTACAAGTTATCAAAACAAAGTACTACACGCATGCTCCTAGGGGAAGGGTTGGTAGGAGTTAACCATCGCGCGATCCCGACCTCCACACATAAGGAAGACAATCAATAAATAAATCATGCTCCAACTTCATCACATAACGGTTCACCATACGTGCATGCTACGGGAATCACAAACTTTTAACACAAGTATTCCTCAAATTCACAACTACTCAACTAGCATGACTCTAATATTACCATCCTCATATCTCAAAACAATCATCAAGTATCAAACTTCTCATAGTATTCAATCACTTTATGTCATAGTTTTTATTATACCTATCTTGGATGCTCATCATATTAGGACCAATTTTATAACCAAAGCAAATACCATGCTGTTCTAAAAGACTCTCAAAATAATATAAATGCAGCATGAGAGATCAATAATTTCTACAAAGTAAAACCACCGTCGTGCTCTAAAAACATATAAGTGAAACACTAGAGCAAAATTGTCTAACTCAAAAGATATAAGAAAAGCACATAGGTTATTCTAATAAATTCCGATTCATGTGTGTGTCTCCCAAAAGGTGTGTACAGCAAGTATGATTGTGGTAAACTAAAAAGAAAGACTCATATCATACAAGACTCTCCAAGCAAAACACATATCATGTGGTGAATAAAAATATAGCTCCAAGTAAAGTTACCGATAGACAAGGACGAAAGAGGGGATGCCTTCTGGGGCATCCCCAAGCTTAGGCTTTTGGTTGTCCTTGAATTTTACCTTGGGGTGCCATGGGCATCCCCAAGCTTAGGCTCTTGCCACTCCTTATTCAATAATCCATCAAATCTTTACCCAAAACTTGAAAACTTCACAACACAAAACTCAACAGAAAATCTCATGAGGGCCGTTAATGCAAGAAAGCAAACCTCCACTTTAAGGTACTGTAATGAACTCATTCTTTATTTAGGTTTGTGTTAAACCTAATGTATTCAAACTTATCTATGGTTCATACCCCCCGATACTAGCCATAGATGCATCAAAATAAGCAAACAACACACGAAAAACAGAATCTGTCAGAGACAGAACAGTCTGTAGCAATCTGTAACTTTAGAATACTTCTGGTCTCTAAAATTCCTAAAAAAAATAGGAAGTCCTTGGAAATTTGTCTATTAATCTTCTTCAAAAAGAATCAACTAAAAATCACGTTTCTGTGATTTACTAAAATTATTCTCGTGTGTGCAAAAGTTTCTGTTTTTCAGCAAGATCACATTAACTATCATCCAAGATGATCCTATAGGTTCTACTTGGCACAATCACTAATTAAAACATAAAAACACATCTAAAAAGAACCTAGATAAATTATTTAACACTAAACAGGACCAAAAAGTAAAGAACAAAAATAAAATTGGGTTGCCTCCCAACAAGCGCTGCATAAAAGCGAGAATAGATCCAAGTATTGCCATAATGATAAGGTAAATCACGAAAACTCATCTCATATTCCCTACGTTCAGGTGCAAGTTTTATTTGTGGCAAGTAAAAGTAATCAAAAGGGCTAAATTTAATGGGACAAAAGTCCCCAAGATCAAGCTCGGGAGGTATGGGCTCCTCCTTTGGCCCCTCATATTGTACAACCAATTCGTCATTATAAGCATTGTTTTGGCAGAAAGTCATGATCTTTTGCTCAAGTGAAAATCCTAACCCATTGTTTTGAATAGCAAAATAATTATTAAATTCGGAAATTCAATCAACTATAACATCGGTAGGAACCTTTTTTCTAAGGTTTTCATGAAAAGCAACATGATCTAAAGATTGTAAACGCATTATGTCCTCTTGATTAAAGAGGATTGCCTCTATTGGGGGACGACCCGCGTCCACCCTATAGTGTGCAAAAATTTCTTTGGATTCTTTTATTATAAATCTGAACTCATGTGCCAAAAAGATAGTAGCTGCACGCTTAACAGAAGAATGCTCAATATTGGAAAATTTTAGGAAAATCCTTTGTATGCAAGGATGCATATGCTTAAACTGTCGTTCAAGTTCAACTATAAGCAAGGAAATAGCATCCGCAAGACTACTAGTTCTATGAAGAATAGATCCACCCATAGAAGGTAAATCACCAGCACAAGTAAAGAAATTTTGAATAACCACTTTTCCAATAATATTACCACTACCGATTCGAAACTTTTTGGTATGTAAGAAAGTGGGTTCTTCAGTGGGATCAACAAAAGCATCAAAATTTTCCATGTTATTACTATTGTTCTTATTAACGATGACCTCCCCAGTTTCAGACATAGTGGCAGCAAGCAAGAGAAAAAGAGGCGAACTGAAAAGAGAGGGCGAATAAAACGGCAAGGGTGAAGTGGGGGAGAGGAAAACGAGAGGCAAATGGAAAATAATGTAATGCGAGGGAGAAGAGTTTGTGATGGGTACTTCGTATGTCTTGACTTGTGTGAAGAGCTCCTCGTCAACGGCACCAGAAATCCTTCTTGCTACCTCTTGAGCACTGGCGTTGGTTTTCCCTTGAAGAGGAAAGGGTGATGCAGGAAAGTAGCGTAAGTATTTCCCTTAGTTTTGAGAACCAAGGTATCAATCCAGTAGGAGGCTACACGCAAGTCCCTCTTACCTACACAAACAAAACAAATCCTCGCAACCAGCGCGATAAAGGGGTTGTCAATCCCTTCATGGCCACTTGCGAAAGCGAGATCTGATAGAGATAATAAGATAAGACAAATATTTTTGATATTTTTATGATATAGATTGAAAAGTAAAGATTGCAAAATAAAGTAGATTGGAAACTTATATGACGGACAATAGACCCAGAGGCCATAGGTTTCACTAGTGGCTTCTCTCAAGATAGCATAAGTATTACGGTGGGTGAACAAATTACTGTCGAGCAATTGATAGAAAAGTGCATAGTTATGAGAATATCTAGGCATGATCATGTATATAGGCATCATGTCCGCGACAAGTAGACCGACTCCTGCCTGCATCTACTACTATTACTCCACACATCGACCGCTATCCAGCATGCATCTAGGGTATTAAGTACTTAAGAATAGAGTAAAACATTAAGCAAGATGACATGATGTAGAGGGATAAACTCAAGCAATATGATATAAACCCCATCTTTTTATCCTCAATGGCAACAATACAATACGTGCCTTGCTGCCCCTGCTGTCACTCGGAAAGGACACCGCAAGATTGAACCCAAAGCTAAGCACTTCTACCATTGCAAGAAAGATCAATCTAGTAGGCCAAACCAAAATGATAATTCAAAGAGACTTGCAAAGATAACCAATCATACATAAAAGAATTCAGACGAGATTCAAATATTTCTCATAGATAAACTTGATCATATACCCACAATTCATCGAATCTCGACAAACACACCACAAAAAGAGTTACATCGAATATATCTCCAAGAAGATCAAGGAGAACTTTGTATTGAGATTCAAAGAGGGAGAAGAAGCCATCTAGCTAATAACTATGGACCCGAAGGTTTGTGGTAAACTACTCACAACTCATCAGAGAGGCTATGGTGTTGATGTACAAGCCCTCCGTTATGGTTTCCCCCTCCGGTGGAGGGCCAAAAAAAGGCTCCAAGATTGGATCTCACGGGTACAGAAGGTTGCAGTGGTGGAAATAGGGTTTCGTTGTGCTCCTGGATGTTTTCGGGGTATGTAGATCTATATATGCGAAGGAAGTCGGTCAGGGGAGCCACGAGGGGCCCATGAGGGTGGGGCCGCGCCCACCCCCCTAGGGCGCGCCCTAGACCTTCATGGCCACCTCGTTTGCTTCTTGACGTACACTCCAAGTCTGCTGGATTGCGTTTGTTCCAAAAATAACTCTCCAAATGTTTCATTCCATTTGAACTCCGTTTGATATTCCCTTTCTTCGAAACATTGAAATAGGCAAAAAAAACAGCAATTTGGGTTGGGCCTCCGGTTAATAGGTTAGTCCCAAAAATAATATATAAGTGTATAACTATTATCTGACTTGGCCAATGATAGCAATGCTAGTGTGTTAATTTGGTGTAGGCTGCTGAAGATAAGAAGACAAACTCTGAAAGCAGCAAGGCAACCCCATTATTTATTTTCAATAAATCTAGGCCAGGTAATATGCCAATAACTCATGATTAATCTGTTTGGTTCCCCTCCTAATTTATGTTATTATGCAGTGGTCGAGACACTCTCCACTATCAATAATACAAGCCTGCCAAAATCGCCATCTGAATATGTTCAGTATCCTCTGTCTCGAATGCAACGGAAGAAATGTATGTTTGTGAACCAATTAATGGCTGAAGCAATGATGGAAATGGTGGAGGAACCAGAGGTGCGGAGTCGTGCGACACAACAACTGATCAATGTTTTCAGAGACATTGTAGGAAAGCAGCAAGAACTTGCCCACATGCTTATGGGCGTCATCCGTGCTGAGGTGGCAGATTGTGACATTGTAGATCGTTAGGTTCTGTTCATTTATTTGCACTTGCATCAATCTTTGATTGCCTAGTGGATGTAATTTCTTGTAATATATTCTGGATGTGCAACGTTTTTCCCTATATGTCGTACCTTTGCTTTATCAGTTTTGGTCCTGTGCATAATTGCTCGTCGTAATGGGCTCAAATTATCTAATTTGGCCTAAAGACATGTACGAACTTTAGTGGGCCCATTAAGTTAATGGGCCATTAGTAGGCCGAAAGTTAATGGTCGGCTCTCTTACCTCCCGGGTCGTTAACAGGCCGACATTGAAGCGGGTAACAGGTGGGCCCAATTGATTTCATGGGCTGTTAATAGGTTGTTACTAAGTTTGGGCTACATATGGCCCAACTATACTGTGGGCCTTTAGCAGGCTGAACGAGACAGCGGGCTTGTACTGGACCATGAAGATCATGGGCCGCTAAGAGTCCTAAAGTCAGGTCGTATTGTAAATGGCCCAACTGTGTTGTGGGCCTTTAGCAGGCCAAAAGAGAAACCAGGCTGGTATTGGACCATGAAGGGTATGGCCCATTAAAAGGCCAAAACTCAGGTCCGACTACAAATGGCCCAACTCATTTATGTTCCGTTAACAGGCTGAAAGGCACACAGGACAGAGAATTGGCCCAACACATAAATGGGTCGCTAAAAGGCCGAAACTCAGGTCCGACTACGAATGGCCCAACTGATTTATGGGTTGTCAACAGGCTAAAAGTTACACCGGGCCGGAAATTGGCCTAACACTTAAATGGGTCGCTAAAAGGCCGAAACTCAGGTCCGGCTACAAATGGCCCAACTGATATATGGGCCGTCAACAGGCTAACAGACACACTGGGCCGGAAATTAGCCCAGCATTTAAATGGGTCGCTAAAAGGCTGAAATACGTACATCCTAAAAATTGGCCCATCCATTGAATGTGCCGTTAACAGGATGAAATCTCATCGGGCCGATATTGAGCCCAAATATATAGCGGACTGTTAACGGGCTCGAACTAACGATGGGCTGCAATGGTGTCAAATCTTTAATGATCTGTTGACGGGCCGAATTGGCACATCTCGTATGGGGCGTGGGCTTAAATGGACCTGACACAAGTAGGCCTTATATGGGTTGTCCTGCTAATTTTTACTGGCCGACCTTTTTCACCGGAATGGGCCACTGTTGGGTCGTGCCACGTGCCGACCTATCATAGGCGCCTCTTGTCCAATGAGTGGATGACATCTGTCCCAACGGTGAGGCAACACGTGTTTCCTCCGGCCAATGATGATTTTACACGTGGAAAATCCCCATTGGTCCGGGCTGTTAACGGGTTATCGGATCCAAAACCGGACCCGATAGCTTAACGGTGTTCCGTTACGGTGGATGCCACATGTCGATCACCCTTGATGAAAGCACTTCCGGGACACGCGATTTATCGTCATGGAAGTGGACACTTCTGTGATGATAATGTTGGTAATGTCATGGAACACTTCTACGATAGCACAGGTATGACTATCTTGATTCTATCATAAACTCGTCATGGATGTACATGCATGACAAAAAACGCGACCTACTGTGACAAACACGTATCATCATGGAAGTGTATTTTTTGTAGTGAAAGTATAAACCGCCGTTAGCCTTGCGCTTACCATTACCACCTTGACCCGCCGTTTTATGCTGTCCCTTTGTATTTCCACTCTTCTTCCCTTTGTGAGCTTTCTCCTCATCAGATTCGGGATCTTTAGTGCTATCAGAGATGACATATTTGACAAGAGCCGCCATGAGCTTGAAGCAAATTGCCCTAGAGGCAGTAATAATGTTATTATTTATTTCCTTATTTCATGATAAATGTTTATTATTCATGCTAGAATTGTATTAACCGGAAACTTAGTACATGTGTGAATACATAGACAAAACATATTGTCCCTAGTATGCATCTACTTGACTAGCTCGTTAATCAAAGATGGTGATGTTTCCTAACCATAGACACGTGTTGTCATTTGCTGAACGGGATAACATCATAAGGAGAATGATGTGAAGGACACGACCCATTCCTTAGCTTAGCATTATGATCGTTATAGCTTCATTGCTACTGCTTTTTTCATGACTTATACAAGTTCCTCAGACTATGAGATTATGCAACTCCCGAATACCGGAGGAATACTTTGTGTGCTATAAAACGTCACAACGTAAATGGGTGATTATAAAGATGCTCTATTGGTGTCTCCGAAGGTGTTTGTTGGGTTGGCATAGATCGAGATTAGGATTTGTCACTCCGTGTTTCGGAGAGGTATCTCTGGGTCCTCTCGGTAATGCTCATCACTATAAGCCTTTTAACCGTTGTGACTAATGAGTTAGTTAAGGGATGAAGTATTACGAAACGAGTAAAGAGACTTGCCGGTAACGAGAATGAACTAGGTATAATGATACCGATGATCGAATCTCGGGCAAGTAACATAACGATGACAAAGGGAACAGCATATGTTGTTATGTCGTTTGACCGATAAAGATGTTCGTAGAACATGTAGGAGCCAATATGAGAATCCAGGGTCCGCTATTAGTTATTGACCGGAGAAGTGTCTCGGTCATGTCTGCATAGTTCTCGAACCCGTAGGGTCCGCATGCTTAACCTTCGATGACGATTTGTATTATGAGTTATGTCTTTTGATGACCGAAGTTTGTTCGGAGTCCTAGATGAGATCACCGACATGACGAGGAGTCTCAAAATGGTCGCGACATAAATATTCATATATTGGTAGGCTACATTTGGACAACAGAATGGTTCGGGTCGTTTCGGAGTACCGAGGGTTACCGAAACCCCCTCCAGGAAGTTATTGGGCCTCATGGGCCTTAGTGGAGAAGAGAGAGGGCCGGCCAGGTGGTGGCGCGTGCCCCCCTTGCCCCAATCCGAATTGGACAAGTGGAGGGGGCGATGCCCCCCTCCTTCCTTCTCTCCTCCTCCTCCTTCCCCCCTTCTACAACTTGGAATAGGAAAGGGGGGCGAATCCTACTAGGTTTGGAGTCCTAGTAGGATTCCCCCCCCCCTCCATGGCGCGCCTCCCCACTTGGTCGGCCTCCTCCTCCCCCCTTTATATACGTCACCAAGGGGCACCGTATAGACACACAAGTTGATCTTTTAGCCATGTTCGGTGCCCCCTCCACAGTTACACACCTCGGTCATATCGTCATAGTGCTTAGGCGAAGCCCTGTGCCGGTAACTTCATCATCACCGTCGCCACGCCGTCATGCTAACAAAACTCTCCCTCAGCCTCAACTAGATCAAGAGTATCAGGGACGTCATCGAGCTGAACGTGTGCTGAACGCGGAGGTGCTGTAGGTTCGGTACTTGGATCGGTTGGATCATGAATATGTTCAACTACATCAACCGCATTAACTAACGCTTCCGCTTTCAGTCTACGAGGGTACATGGACACAGTCTCCCCTCTTGTTGCTATGCATATCCTAGATAGATCTTGCGTGATCGTAGGAATTTTTTTGAAATTATTGTGTTCCCCAATAGTGGCATCAGAGCCAGGTCTACGCGTAGATGTTATATGCACGAGTAGAACACAAAGAGTTCTGGGTGATAATAGCCATACTGCTTACCACCAATGTCTTACTTTGATTCGCCGGTATTGTTGGATGAAGTGGCCCGGACCGGCATTACATGACCGCATTCATGAGACTGGTTCTACCGACGTGCTTTTGCACACACGTAAAACTTGCAACAACAAAGTAGAGGACGTCCAACTTGTTTTTGCATGGCTTGTTGTTCTGTGATATGGTCAAGGCATGATGAGATATAAATTGTTGTATGAGATGATCATGTTTTGCAACAAAGTTATCGGCAACTGGCAGGAGCCATATGGTTGTCGCTTTATTGTATGCAATGCAATCGCCATGTAATTGTTTTACCTTATCACTAAGCGGTAGCGATAGACGTGTAACAATAGTTGGAGAGACAACAACGATGCTACGATGGAGATCAAGGTGTCACGCCGGTGACGATGGAGATCACGACTATGCTTCGGTGATGGAGATCATGAGCACAAGATGATAATGGCCATATCATGTCACATATTTTGATTGCATGTTTTATCTTCATGCATCTTATTTTGCTGTACGGCGGTAGCATTATAAGATGATCCCTTACTACATTTCTAGGTACAAGTGCTCTCCTGAGTATGCACCATTGCTACAGTTAATCGTGCCGAGACACCACGTGATGATCGGGTGTGATAAGCTCTATGTTCACATACAACGGGTGCTCAGGTTAAACTTGACGAGCCTAGCATATGCAGATATGGCCTCGGAACACTGAGACTGAAAGGTGAAACATGAATCATATAGTAGATATGATCAACATAGTGATGTTCACCATTGAAAACTACATCTCATGTGATGATCGGACATGGTTTAGTTGATTTGGATCACGTAATCATTTAGATGACTAGAGGGATGTCTATCTAAGTGGGAGTTCTTAAGTAATATGGTTAATTAAACTTTAATTTATCATCAACTTAGTCCTGATAGTTATTTGCATGTCTATGTTATTGTAGATCAATGGCCCGTGCTACCGTTCCTTTGAATTTTAATGCGTTCCTAGAGAAAGCTAAGTTGAAAGATGATGGCAGCAACACGGACTAGGTCTGTAACTTGAGGATTATCCTCATTGCTGCACAGAAGAATTACGTCCTGGAAGCACCGCTGGGTACCAGGCCTGCTGCAGATGCTACTGATGATGTGAAGAATGTCTGGCACAGCAAAGTTGATGACTACTCGATAATTCAGTGTGCCATGCTTTACGGCTTAGAATCGGGACTTTAAAGAAGTTTTGAACATCGTGGAGCATATGAGATGTTCCAAGAGTTGAAGTTAATATTTCAAGAAAATGCCCAAGTTGAGAGATATGAAGTCTCCAATAAGTTCTATAGCTTAAAAATGGAGGAGAATAGTTCTGTCAGTGAACACATCCTCAGGATGTCTGGGTACCATAACCACTTGACTCAGCTAGGAGTTAATCTTCCTAATAATAGTGTCATTGATAGAGTTCTTCAATCACTGCCACCAAGCTATAAAGGCTTCATGATGAACTATAATATGCAAGGGATGAACAAGACTATTCCCGAGCACTTCACAATGCTAAAGGCTGCTGAGGTAGAAATCAAGAAGGAGCATCAAGTGTTGATGGTCAACAAGACCACTAGTTTCAAGAAAAAGGGCAAAGGGAAGAAGGTGAACTTCAAGAAGAACGACAAGAAAGTTGCTGCTCAAGAGAAGAAACCCAAGTCTGGACCTAAGCCTGAAACTGAGTGCTTCTACTGCAAAGGGACTGGTCACTGGAAGCGGAACTGCCCCAAGTATTTTGCCGATAAGAAGGATGGCAAAGTGAAAGATATATTGATATACATGTTATTGATGTGTACCTTACTAATGCTCGTGGTAGCGCCTGGGTATTTCATACTGGTTCTGTTGCTCATATTTGCAACTCAAAACAGGGCTACAGATTAAACAAAGATTGGCTAAGGACGAGGTGATGATGTGTGTGGAAATGGTTCCAAGGTCAATGTGATCGCCTTCGGCACGCTACCTCTACATCTACCTTCAGGATTTGTTTTAGACCTGAATAATTGTTATTTGGTGCCAGCATTGAGCATGAACATTATATCTAGATCTTGTTTGATGCGAGATGATTATTCATTTAAACTAGAGAATAATGGTTGTTCTATTTATATGATATTGTCGGTGTTCTGGGAACGGGGGTCCCCAGACTTGCATGCGGCGTGGCTCAAGCAGTGGCCCAGTACGGGCCGTCTTCATCGACCCAAGCTCAAGACCCTCGCGAGGGGCCAAGCCTCGCGGGGCGGACAACGCAAGGATTCCTCAGGGGCGGCCTCACCAGCCAGGCTCACGAGGAGGCGGAGAGATCAAGGCAAGGGGTACTTCGCGAGGTGCTCGTGACGCAAGCCATGACGATCGAGACCAGGCGGGCGCCATCCTACGCAGTGTCCTCGCTTCCTCTTTGGTGCAAAGGGGGCAAGCGCATGCGCGGAGTACCGAGGCATCGAGCAAAGGTTACCATATAGGTGCAACGAGACCAAGACCAGCAGAGCGGCAGGACGGAGGTCACGATGGAGCCCAAGACGGCGTCATCGCCAGTGCCTTTGGCAGTCGAAGACCAACATTAGTCAGGATAGCTTGTACTAGTTATTCCCATTCAAAATGACTGTTGTTGGCTCCCTTCCTGCTCAATATTTTGGAAGAGGACCAGGGCCTCTATAAATAGAGATAGCCACCACAGTAGGGATGAGATCATCCAGAGACGATCGAATCCACCCAAGTAGAACACCACACCAGCTGTTCTTCCTCTGTACTGTTCATCATCAGCCCCTGAGGCAATCCACCACCACACACACTAGAGTATGGTATTACACCACAACGGTGGACCAAACTAGTATAAACCTCGTGTCACTCGTGTTATTCATGGTGTAGCTTAGATTCACGGAGAGGCATTTGGACGTGGATTGGTAGGAAGTAGATCTTCACGCGCACCCCAGAGCTCGAACCTTAAGGGTTTTGCCGGAACCCGATATCTGACATTTGGCGCGCCAGGTAAGGGTGCGCCGGAATCTTCCTTCCGTTGTCCCGCGTTCCATCGTTCGTCACATCCATGGCAGACGCTCGCCGAGCTCGCGCCGAGCGTCGGGCTGCCCTCGCCGCCCGCGTCGCCCAGACGGCTCCCGTCGGTGGGCCTCCTCATTGTTCTCCGTCACCTATAGCCAACACCGCCACTGGCCCGGCGGGGAACGATCAGCACGCGTCGTTGCTGATCCCTCGGTCCGGCGGGAAGGCTGCACCGCCACTCCGTTGCTAACTCCAGGTAGTTCGTCGTCTCACGCTCGTCGCGCTCCCACAGATGCGCACGCCGCGTTGCTCCTAGTATGTGAGCTCCTACACTACCGCCCCGTCGACGACCTCTACGAGGAGTGGCTCGCTCGCATCACCGAGCTCGTCAGCGCCGCAGGGGGCTCTCCTCCGCCGTACCTCTTGCTGCCTCGGCCTCCGTCCTTCATGGGCGATGCAACTCAGGAGGTGCCTCCACCACCTCCTCCCCAAGAATGTGCCCTGGCTCTAAGGCGTACGGCCCCTGGACGAGACCCACCGCGTCCAGTGCCCGCGTGACAAGAAAGGAGCTATAAAGAGATCCCTCGTCCTCAAGAAGGCGCTCGCGTGCTCCCTGCTCCAGAACATCAAGACCGCATCCCTGCGCCAGCATGTCAAGACCCCGCGCTGCCCCTGGCGGAGACACGCGGGAATCTCCAAGAGCAAGCCCCGCGTCTACAAAGGGCTCGGGTGGCCATTGCCAGCTGCCGTGCCTTCACCACCGAGCTATGCAGTGTCGCCTGGCCGGGCAAGTTTAAGCCAGATCTGCCGGCTCGCTACGACGGCACTGCCGACCCCGCAGAGTTCCTGCAGCTCTACGAGCTGGGCATCGAGGCGGCCAACGGAGACGGAAAGGTCATGGCGAACTGGTTTCCCATGGTGCTCAAGGATGGTGCCCGCACCTGGCTCCTAAACCTACCCCCGGCTCGATCTCCTCTTGGGATGAGATGCGCACCCGCTTCATCACCAACTTCCAGGGCACTCGCGACCGTCCTCTAGTCGTGGGTGACTTGCGCCGCATCAAGCAGCAACCTGGAGAGACCTTGTATAAGTACATCCAGCTCTTCAACAATGCTCGCCTCAATATTCCCAAGATGACCGAGGAGGCCATCATCTCGGCATTCTCTGGCGGCGTCCGCGACATCAAGATGAAGGAGGAGCTAGCTATCCACGAGGATCTGTGCACATCTCTGGAGTTGTTCAACCTAGCGACCAAGTGCGCAAGGGCTGTGGAGGGGCGCCTCTCCCTGCTCGAGCTTCCAACTACTGACCAAGAAGAGAAGAAAGCCAAGACCAAGGATGTAAAGCGCAAAGGAGCAGCTGTACTCGTAGCAGAACCAGACACGAAGCACGGTAGGGACGAGCCGGAGCTATCCAAGGGTAGCCGATTCTACGCCTACCACAACCTCTACACCCACAACACCAACGAATGCCAGGAGCTCAGGGCCGTTCTAGAAGAACGCATCGGTCGATGCCCCGAGCGCAACGACCGGGGCTACGGCTGAGGAGGAGGATGATGGGACGACCGGGGCCCTTGCCAGGAGTGGCATGACCGCCCTCGCGAGGATCGCTGGCACGACCAGCCTCGTGAGGGGGCTTGGAGGGATCAGCCTCGTGAGGACCGCCCTCAGGACAACGCAGGCCTTCCTCCTCTGCTGCCACCGCCAAGAAGGAATGACGATCCTCACTAGGACGAGGGGGCTGGGGGCTTCCAGGAGCCACGTGTTATTGCTTGCATCTTGGGCGGTGCCCAAGCCCCAGCCTCTTAAGCGCATCTTCAAGCAGTTTGCTCGTGAGGTGAACGCAGTGCTTCCCAAGCTTGAGGCCACGCGCCCTCTCAGGTGGTCCACGTGCGCCATCACGTTCAGGTCAGCGGATCAGCTCAAGTGTGCGGCTACAGCTGGCGTCCTCCCAATGCTTTGTTCCCAAGTCATCAGCAATGTGCAAGTTACCAGGACCCTCATCGATGGTGGCGCAGGGCTCAACGTTCTATCTGTCGAGACATTCAACAATCTCCAAGTGCCATATGATCAACTTCAGCCAACCAAGCCTTTCTCAGGAGTCACTGATGGCTCCACCAATCCGATAGGGCAGGTTCGCCTCCCTGTCACCTTCGGCAGCGCAAGAACTATCATACCGAGCTCATCGACTTCGACGTTGCCCACGTTCGCCTGCCATACAATGCCATCCTCGGGTATCCAGCCCTGGCCAAGTTCATGGCAGTGACTCACCATGGTTACAATGTCCTCAAGATGCCGGGAAGCGGCGGAATCATCACAGTCCCCTACGAAGAGAAGGATGCGGTGTGCTCCCTCGAGCATGCCTTTCAAGCTGAATCAGTCGAAGACCCAGATAGCAAGAGTGAGAACCCTCCCGAGGCAGTTCCTAATAGGAAGAAGACATCACCCAACTCAAGGCCTCAGGAGGCAGGCATCTCCGGAGGCGCCACGTCAGGATCTGCACCCGCGCAAGGGGCGCCTCCCTCCATCGCATAGGAAGGCACACCCGGCGCCCTCCTCGGGCAAGGCTCGGGGGCTCTCTCCTGGAGGGCCTCAGACTTTGCCAAGATCGCGAGGGAGGGGCTCGGGAAACACTTGGAGGCGTGCTTTGCTGCACGTTTCCCTCAGGAAGGCATGAGGCAAGGAAGGCCCAACCCTCAGGAGTTCATCACCAAGGTCACTCAGGAGCTGCAGGAATCAAGAGTCATACGTGACGATCGCCGCCTACCTGGTGTAGCTCCCCATCCAGGCGAGGATGGCGGGCTGCGTGTCTACATTGACTACCCAGGGCTCAGCCGAGTCACGTCTCAGGAGCATTTCCGGCCTTCGCGCGTGGGATGCTGCGAGGGTCTGCCACACAGCTACGTTCGCATGCCTTTCGGCCTGCCGAACGCGGTTGCTGCTCACTAGCGTCTTCTACAGAGCATTCTGGCAGCTCAGGAGGCCAGGCACCACGCAGTCCTGGCAGAGATGGAGATGGTCCTCGAGGAACCGCCCGGACCCCCAGAGCCTCCCTAGGCTCAGGGCTCCGGCGGCTCGTGAGGATCGGCTTCTTCACCGCGCATCGTCAGCTACTTCAACACCCGCTCTAGAACGGTATGAGGTGACATCTTTCGAGTTTCATTTCAGCTGGGAGCGCCCTCAGGGCTGCATTATTCCCAGGTCACGCGGGTCTGTCCCTGCGGCATGTATCTCTTTTGCTTATGTATTTAGCTCACCTTGCTGGGGCGCCCCTCGGGCTGCATCATCCCGAAGCCACTCGGGCTTGACCCAGTGGCATGTATCCTTCCTGCATCTGTCTAAGCTAATTTTCCTTCATGCTTAACCTGCATGTGATAATCGCCTGCTCGATTGGCACTTACCTTTGGAGCCGCTCGCTCTGGCACGGCGCTTGTACCTGGGTCCGTCCCTGCAACATTGACAAATCTGAGTGGTCGAGCTCTGGCCTGCGGCAGCCCTGCAAGCGCCACCTCACCAGGCCCTCAGTGCCCTCACCACTCTCTCAGAGCAACTAATGGTTGGCCGTCAATCGGAATGGCAACCCATGCTTTCCTCATGTTGGTTTATAGGGACTTCCTGAGGCCTAAAGTGGGAGGCATCGCGAGCTCTCTCTCTCTCTCTCTCTCTCTCTCTCTCTCTCTCTCTCTCTCTCTCTCTCTCTCTCTCTCCCTCTCTCTCTCTCTCTCTCTCTCTTGCCCGCGCAATCCGCTTGCGCGTCAAAAGGGGGAGCCTGAGCATCACGACTCACAAGTTCTTCCTGTCTCTCCAGCCCTCACCCCGTGGCCAACCGCCGGCCTCCATGATCGCAGGTAATCATGACTCTTTTTGCATGCAGCAGGAACTCATCAAATCGGGCCGTTGCCGAGGCAGCGTGGGGAAGCGGAGACGCCCATGTCCAATCAACCGCCATGCACCGACTAAGGCCGCGCGCTGTTGGGGCCCGCGCCGCTCCGCACTTGCCATTTCGCTTTCCTGCTAAGCCAAGACCAAGCGCGCCTTGGGCCCGGGGGCTACTATCGGCGTTCTGGGAATGGGGGTCCCCAGACATGCCTGCATGCCGCCTGCGGCGTGGCTCAGGCAGTGGCCCAGTACGGCCCATCTTCATCGACCCAAGCTCAAGACCCTCGCGAGGGGGCAAACCTCGCGGGGCGGATGATGCAAGGCTTCCTCAGGGGCGGCCTCACCAGGCAGGCTCACAAGGAGGCGGAGATATCAAGGCAAGGGGTACCTCGCGAGGTGCTCGTGACGCAAGCCATGACGATCGAGACCAGGCGGGCGCCATCCTGCGCAGTGTCCTCGTTTCCTCTTTGGTGCAAAGGGGGCAAGTGCAGGCACGGAGTACCAAGGTATCGAGCAAAGGTTACCATATCGGTGCAATGAGACCAAGACCAGCAGAGCGGTAGGACGGAGGTCACGGTGGAGCCCAAGACAGGGTCATCGCCAGTGCCTTTGGCAGTCAAATACCAACTTTATTCAGGATAGCTTGTACTAGTTGTTCCCCTTCAAAATGGACATTGTTGGCTCCCTTCCCACTCAATATTTGGGAAGAGGACCATGGCCTCTATAAATAGAGATAGCCATCACAGTATGGATGAGATCATCCAGAGATGATCGAATCCCACAAATAGAAAACCACACAAGCTCAAGAACACCCCTCGCGAGGTTGTTCTTCCTCTGTACTGTTCATCATCAGCCCTGGAGGCAATCCACCACCACACACACTAGAGTAGGGTATTACACCACAATGATGGCCCGAACTAGTATAAACCTCGTGTCCCTCATGTTAATCATCGTGTAGCTTAGATTCACGGCGAGGCGTTGGGACGTGGATCGGTAGGAAGTAGATCTTCGCGTGCACCCCAGCATTCGAACCTTAAGGGTTTTGCCGGAACCCGATATCCGACAGTAATATCTTTTATGGTCATGCACCCTTGGTGAGTGGTCTATTTTTGTTGAATCTTGATAGTGATGATACACATATTCATAATATTGAAGCCACAAGATGCAAAGTTAATAATGATAGTGCAACTTATTTGTGGCACTGCCATTTGGGTCATATCGGTGTAAAGCGCATGAAGAAACTCCATATTGATGGACTTTTGGAATCACTTGATTAGGAATCACTTGGTGCTTGCGAACCGTGCCTCATGGGCAAGATGACTAAAACTCTGTTCTCCGGAACAATGGAACGAGCTACTGACTTATTGGAAATAATACATACATATGTATGCGGTCCAATGAGTGTTGAGGCTCGTGCCGGTTATCGTTATTTTCTTACCTTCACAGATGATTTGAGCAGATATGGTGATATCTACTTAATGAAGCATAAGTCTGAAACATTTGAAAAGTTCAAAGAATTTTAGAGTGAAGTGGAAAATCATTGTAACAAGAAAATAAAGTTTATATGATATGATCGTGGAGGTGAATATTTGAGTTACGAGTTTGGTCTTCATTTGAAACAACACGGGATAGTTTCACAAGTAACGCCACCTGGAACACCACAGCGAAATGGTGTGTCCGAACATCGTAACCGTACTTTATTGGATATGGTGCGATCTATGATGTCTCTTACTGATTTACCGCTATCATTTTGGGGTTATGCTTTAGAGATGGCTGCATTCACTTTAAGTAGGGCACCGTCAAAATCCGTTGAGATGACGCCTTATGAACTGTGGTTTCGCAAGAAACCAAAGTTGTCATTTCTGAAAGTTTGGGGCTGCGATGCTTATGTGAAAAAGCTTCAACCTGATAAGCTCGAATCCAAGTTGGAGAAATGCGTCTTCATAGGATACCGAAAGGAAACTATTGGGTACACCTTCCATCACAGATCCGAAGGCAAAATCTTTGTTGCTAAGAATGGATCCTTTCTAGAGAAGGAGTTTCTCTCGAAAGAAGTGAGTGTGAGGAAAGTAGAACTTGATGAGGTAATTGTACCTTCTCCCTTATTGGAAAGTAGTTCATCACAGAAATCACTTCCAGTGATTCCTACACCAATCAGTGAGAAAGTTAATGATGATGATCATGAAACTTCATATCATGTTACTACCGAACCTTGTAGGTCATCCAGAGTAAGATCCGCACCAGAGTGGTACGGTAATCCTATTCTGGAAGTCATGTTACTAGACCATGGTGAACCTGCGAACTATGAGGAAGCGATGATGAGCCCAGATTCCGCGAAATGGCTTGAGGCCATGAAATCTGAGATGGGATCCATGTATGAGAACAAAGTGTGGACTTTGGTGGACTTGCGCGATGATCAGCAAGCCATAGAAAATAAATGGATCTTCAAGAAGAAGACCGACGCAAATGGTAATGTTACTGTCTACAAAGCTCGCTTGTTGTGAAAGGTTTTCGACAAGTTCAAGGAGTAGACTATGATGATACTTTCTCACCCGTACTGATGCTTAAGTATGTCCGAATCATGTTAGCAATTGCCGGATTTAATGATTATGAAATTTGGCAGATGGGTGTCAAAACTGCATTCCTGAATAGATTTCTAGAAGAAGAGTTGTATATTATGCAACCAGAAGGTTTTGTTGATCCAAAGGGTGCTAACAAAGTGTGCAAGCTCTAGCGATCCATTTATGGACTGGTGCAAGCCTCCCGGAGTTGGAATAAATGCTTTAATAGTGTGATCAAAGCATATGGTTTTATAAAGACTTTTGGAGAAGCCTGTATTTACAAGAAATTGAGTGGGAGCTCTGTAGCATTTGTAATATTTTATATGGATGACATATTGTTGATTGGAAATGATATAGAATTTCTGGATAGCATAAAGGGATACCTGAATAAGAGTTTTTCCATGAAAGACCTCGGTGAAGCTGCTTACATATTGGGCATCAAGATCTATAGAGATAGATCAAGACGCTTAATTGGACTTTCAAAAAGCACATACCCTGATAAAGTTTTGAAGAATTTCAAAATGGATCAGTCAAAGAAAGGGTTCTTGCCTATGTTACAAGGTGTGAAGTTGAGTCAGACTAAATGCCCAACCACCGCAGGAGATAGAGAGAAAATGAAAGTCATTCCCTATGCTTCGGCCATAGGTTCTATCATGTATGCAATGCTGTGTACCAGACCTGATGTGTGCCTTGCTATAAGCATAGCAGGGAGGTACCAAAGTAATCCAGGAGTGAAGCACTGGACAGCGGTCAAGAACATCCTGAAATACCTAAAAAGGACTAAGGATATGTTTCTTGTTTATGGAGGTGAAAAAGAGCTCATCGTAAATAGTTACGTCGATGCAAGCTTTGACAGTGATCCATATGATTCTAAGTCGCAAACCGGATATGTATTTTTATTGAATGGAGGAGCTATCAGTTGGTGTAGTTCCAACCAGAGCGTCGTGGCGGGATCTATGTGTGCAGCGGAGTACATTGCTGCTTCAGAAGCAGCAAATGAAGGAGTCTGGATGAAGGCGTTCATATCCGATCTAGGGGTCATAACTAGTGCATCGGGTCCAATGAAAATCTTTTGCGACAGTACTGGTGCAATTGCCTTGGCAAAAGAATCCAGATTTGACAAGAGAACCAAGAACATCAAGAGAAGCTTCAATTCCATCTGTCATCAAGTGTCGGAGGGGGACATAGAGATTTGTAAGATACATACGGATCTGAATGTTGTAAACCCATTGACTAAACCTCTTCCACGAGCAAAACATGATCAGCACCAAAGCTCCATGGGTGTTAGAATCATTACTATGTAATCTAGATTATTGACTCTAGTGCAAGTGGGAGACGGAAGGAAATAGTTACGGGATGAAGTATTATAGAACGAGTAAAGAGACATGCTGGTAACGAGATTGAACTAGGTATAATGATACCAACGATCGAATCTCGGGCAATTAACATTCCGATGACAAAGGGAAAAGTGTATGTTGTTATGCGGTTTGACTGATAAAGATCTTTGTAGAATATGTAGGAGCCAATATGAGCATCCAGGTTCCACTATCGGTTATTGACCAGATAAGTGTCTCGGTCATGTCTACATAGTTCTCGAAGCCGTAGGGTCCGCACGCTTAATGTTCGATGATGATTTGTATTATGAGTTATGTGTTTTGATGAACGAAGTTTGTTCGGAGTCCCGGATGAGATCACGGACATGATGAGGAGTCTCGAAATGGTTGAGACATAAAGATTCATATATTGGAAGGCTACATTCGCACACCGTAATGGTACGGGTCATTTCTGATAAGTTTCAGAGTACTGGGGGTTACGGGAACCCCCTCTGGGAAGTTATTGGGCCTCATGGGACTTAGTGGAGAAGAGGGAGGGCCGGCCAGGAGGTGGTGCGAGCCCTTGCCCCATCTGAATTGTACAAGGGGAGGGGGTGGCACCCCCCTCCTTCCTTATCTCCTCCTCCTCATTCCCCCCTTCTCCAACTTGGAATAGGAATGAGGGGCCGAATCCTACTAGGTTTGGAGTCCTAGTAAGACTCCCCCCCATGGCGCTCCTCCCCTCTTGGCCGGCCTCCTCCTCCCCTCCTTTATATATGTGGCCAAGGGGCACCCCATAGACACACAAGTTGTTCTTTTAGCCATGTGCGGTGCCCCCTCCATAGTTAACACCTCAGTCATATCGTCGTAGTGCTTAGGCGAAGCCCTGCATCGGTAACTTCATCATCACCATCGCCACACAGTCGTGCTGACGAAACTCTCCCTCGGCCTCAACTGGATCACGAGTACGAGGGAGGTCATTGAGCTAAATGTGTGCTGAACGCAGAGGTGCAGTACGTTCAGTACTTAGATTGGTTGGATCGCGAAGATGTCGACTACATCGACCGCGTTAACTAACGCTTCCACTTTCTGTCTACGAGGGTACGTGGACACACTATCCCCTCTCGTTGCTATGCATCTCCTAGATAGATCTTGCATGATCGTAGGATTTCTTTAAGTTACTGTGTTCCCCAACAGAGCTCCCGCATATCATTGCAATAGCGCTTAAGCCGCCCCAATTTCTGCTTAAGGGGAAGAAAACAATAATTCTTCTCTAACATCAGAACTGCTAAACCGCATTGATACTATCCAATGAGTGTATAACGGCTGAGATCCAGTGCACCCAATTGGTTGTCGACTCGCCCTCACCTTGGATGCAAGAGTCCAAATCCAGAATCGACATAGGCTGCTTGCAAGTGTCTTTAAAATTTTGAATAAATTGCTTTTTCACCTCCACCCATGACCCGATGGAGTTAGCAGGCAGCCCCTTCAACCAAGTACGAGCCGGCCCATCCAACATCATGGTGAAATACTTGGCACATGCAGCATCACTAACATCCAACATCTCCATAGCCATCTCATAGCTCTCAATCGAAGCCTCTGGGGGCTGATCCGCCGTGTAGTTAGGCACCTTGCAGGGGCCCTTGAAATCGTTAGGCAAGCGCTCGTTGCGTAGAGCCAGCACTAAACATGGTACACCCAAGGTTCTAGAGGCCACTCCTGCCTCCACAGACGCTGACGGATAAACCGGAGATTGTTGTTGAGCCGCCAATTGAGCTCCCAGCTCTGCCTCACGCCGCGCTATGTGCTGGTCCACTAAAGCTTGAGCATCATTACCAGTGCACGGTGGGTCAGGCCTACGTGGCTGATTGCGGTGTCGCTCACTGTTCGACACGACTGGCTCATCAATGTGTCTGCTATAGCTCCGGCTTGGACGCGGGGTTGAATGAATCCATTCACTACTATATGAATAATCCGCTTGTTGAGCCACAGCCGTCTGAAGAAGTTCTCCGGCTCGCTGTATATCCATCACAGCTGGCGACTCATCCTAAACCAGGAGAGCCGCCAATTGAGTACACTACAAAAAAATACACTTCCGTGATGATACGTGTTTGTCAAAGTATGTCGCGTTTTTTGTCATGCATGTACATCCATGACGATTTTATGACAGAATCAAGATAGTCATACCTGTGTTGTCGTAGAAGTGTTCCATGACATTACCAAAATTATCATCACGGAAGTGTCCACTTCCATGACGATAAATCACGCGTCACAGAAGTGCTTTCATCATGGGTGACCGACACATGACATCCACCGTAACGGAACACCGTTAAGCTATCGGGTCGGATTTTGGATCCAATTACCCGTTAACAGCCCTAACCAGTGGGAAATTTCCACATGAAAATTCTGATTGGCCGAAGGGAACACCTGTCAGCTCATCAGTGGGCCAGATGTCGCCCGTCCATTGGAGGAGACATGCCTATGATATGTCGATACGTGGCTGGGCCCAATAGAGGCCCATATAGGTTAAAAAGGCCGGCCCAGTCAAAGGCCCGTAGTACTTAATCAGCTACTAGTGGGCCAGCCCAATAACAGCCTGCTTAATAAAGGCCCATTTACAGCCCGAAGCCAGATCTGGCCCGTTAGTTGTTCACCCAATATTTGGGCCCATTTACGGCCCGAAGCCAGATTTGGCCCGTTAATTGTTCGCCCAATATTTGGGCCCATTTGCGGCCCGAAGCCAGATCTGTCCCGTTAATTGTTCGCTGAATATTTGGGCCCAACTACAGCCCAGTGACTTTCGGCCTGTTAGAGGCCTGATGTAGACATCGGCCCATTTCAGCCCGGTGTGACTTTCAGCCTAGGAATGGCCCGTGCTGCCCATGGGCCATATATGGTCCGACGGGACATCGGGCTCACTAACGGCCCGTGATAAAGGTGGCAACAGTTAAGCCCAACGTGACTTTGGGCCTGTTAAAGGCCTGTTGCGTAATTCGGCCCGTTGATGCCTATACTAAGCTTTCGGCCTCTTAAAGGCCCATGATATCAGTGGGCCAACTAAGGCTCGAGATATGTTTCGGCCTGGTAATGGCCCGTGGGCTAACTGGGCCAAAAAAGGCCCGGTCTACATTTCGCCCCGCTGAAGGCCCGTCGACGACTAGTGAAAACTGAGGCCCAACATGCATTTTGGCCTGCTAAAGGCCCGTGGTTTCATCTCGGCTGTAACAGGCTAGTACAATATTCAGCCTTTTAATGGCCTAACGCTACCTGGGCCAAACTAAGCGCTAGGTCGACAAAAGGCCCAACTAAAATATAGGCTGGTGTAAGTTTGGGCCTGGTGCAATGTGTGAAGGTCCCAATCATTCGGGCCCAAGAAAGACGCGGGCCAGCCCAATTGTGGCCCGCTAAAAACCAGGCCCATTAGAGTCGAATGTTTTGGCCCAGTCGACTACATCTGTTTTTTTTCAGATGGCGAATGATGGCATTAACTAGTAGGAATTAAGAACAAACCTACTCTATACAATAAAGAAATTACGGCATAGTAACTAAGAATAAACCTACACTATACAATAAAGGAATTAAGGTATATTACATCCCTTGGGCATCGAAGTTCGCCACCAGTGATCATAAAGCGCAACGAAGAAGTAGATTACAAAAACTGGGCACCATTGCAGCGTAACCAAATAATACTGAACCGATACCACTTCCAAGACAATTCAAGAAAGGTTAGCCTTGCGGGGGAACTGTTGTGCAAGCTGCTGAGCAAGGCTGTGAGACCGGCCAAGCATGTCGGTCATAGCTTCCAGGTGTAGCTGTTTAGCAATGAGGTTCTCATTGGTGTTCTTCGCAATCTTTCTTAGAGATAGGACTTCGAGTCAAAGTTGAGTTGCAGAATGCCTTTCTGCTAGAACTTGGGACTGAAGAAGTCGAACTGATTCAGACAATGAACTATGTGAGCTTGTCTGACTGTTAGACTCAAGTAACTTGAACACTGTATCAAGACAAGACTTTGGGGTTGTCTCGCTATCTTCAAGATGTTTTGCCTTCTTTGCTGCAATATATGTTGGGTTTGTCTCACAGCCTTCAGCAGACTTGTGCATGCCATTAGGCATATCACCCTGAAACAAAGCAGAGAGATGACAGGTTTTGCACGTGTGTAAACAAAGATGATAATTGTACTGTCAATTGCATCCAATTTCAAATTAGAAAATAAAGAGTAAGTTCAAAATATCAATAGCATAATTTGGCATTGTTCATAATGCGGGGAGCTTCACCACACTACTAGATTACCATGTCAACATAACAAGCATAGATGAAGGGCAAAGAAAATCATTGTATCTATTTTGGATAATGTGCATGGCATGTTGTTCATATCATCAGCCACATCAGTAAGATAAAACAGGAGATGACAAGGTGCAAACATGGGCTGCTTCACCACACAGTGGATTATAGATCCACAAAAACAAGCATACATATAGGGAGTATTATGTAATGTGCATGGTATGAATAAGGAATTTCGTTTTACAAGTAAAACATAGAACTTATGGTTCTTGCGAACATGCATTTTGGTAGAAACAGCAAACTAAACAGCAGCAAACGATAGGGAGTATGAGCAAATTAAACATCAGTTGAGGATAAAGGCTTTAGAAGTACTGACTTACATTAACAGTTAACACCGGCTTCATAATGCCCTTCTCCATGTCAAGGGAAGGATAACTCAAGAATTTCAGCATAGAATCTTCTTCATAAGCATTGCCTGTACTCTACATTTTGTAGAGAGTAATTATAGATATGATTATACTGGAAAGGATAGATGATAATGAAGATAAGATGCAGATTGATGCTAAATAATCAACTACCAATCCCTGGAAGTACAAGTGTTACAGGACAAAATGTACTGACAAGAGCAATGGGCTACACTTCTGCACTGGTATTGTCTGTGTATTCTACTTGTTGGTAAGATTAAATATAGATCTAATCTTTTTTAGTAAATGGTGGGCGAGGGAGATAAGATGCAGAATGCTACAAAATGAACCAATCCCTCTTCCTATAATACAAGAGTGTTTTGAACACTGGTGTACTATACAAAACGTTCTTATATTATGGGATGGAGGGAGTAGCTGTTAATGTAAGTACAGTGATAGACCATGCTCAGCCCTTACAAGAGGACTACAGAGCTAAACCTCTTCAAAAGCATTGGGTTGATTCTAAATTTATGTAAGAGTCCATACGGATCTTATAATGTCCACCAAATGGACGATTACGAGACTAACATGTGCAGTGATGCTACATAATCAAACAACTATGAAAGTAAGTATGGTCATACAGGGTAAGAGGTACTCACAAGAGCAATGCAGTGTGCAGTATAGTTGCGAGATTCTGTGGTCCCTTGAGAACGAAGTTCTTCTGCTAATAGTTTTCGTACAAGTGAGACATTAAGGCAAACGCAGAAATCTAGTTCAAATTGTGATGTGATATCATAGACAGTACCTTACGTTGCAGCCGAGACCAATGTGTAACAAGATTATTCCAGTCACCGTCGGATAAATGTAGCACCGGAGACTTTATAGAAATTTCGTTCAGAGGCTTGCCATCGAAGTGTGCTTGCCTTAGGTAGGAACGATACGTCATCAATGAGTGCTTGAAAAGCGCAACCAACCATTGCTCGTCATCACAATCCAGTTTGCTCCTCGCCTATTTAAAAGAATGAAATCTGTGTCTTCTGTCAGCAGAAACATATGAAGTAATGACCATGACTAACCTTAGTACATTACTTACGCATAAGTTGCGGAGGAAGACTGGAAATTGTTCTGTGTCTACGGTACAATCTTTGCATGAAGGAAAGATGCGCACAAAGTGTCGTGGGGTTCTGCGGAGCACGATCACCTATGGGGCAGGGAGCCCCTTCTGGTCCGGCAGGGAGCGGAGGGCGCGCGAAGAGCATATCGAGGTCGAGCGCGCGGGGGAGACGGGCGATTTTTACCCAGCTTCGGAGCTCTCCGGAGAGATAAAACTCCTACTGCTGCTTTGTGTTTGTATTTGTTCTTCGCTAGAAAGCGTGGGTATGCTGTGGTCTCGAGTGAGTCGAACTGACTGAACCCAAACGAGCCAAACCCATTCTACGTGCGCATGGGCCTCCCTTTTATTGTCCAAAGGGGGTCACCGACCGGTGGCAGCGTAGAACGAGGGGTAAAGAGGTGAAAACGCAGGTTGGTACAACAGTGACCAACAGTGTCCCCTACCTAACTCTGACGGCAGGGGACAAGGGCACTTAATGCCCGTCCGGTCGCCCCAACAGTGCAAGGAAACGACCGTTAGGGGCGCCACCGATTGCCACGATGGCCTCCTTGCCAGCTTCGTTTGCCACCTCGCACCGCATAGCTGCACAGCGCCTCGCCACGTGCTCCCGGGATGGTCCTGGGGTGACATGTCGTTGGATGCGCTGGAGCTTGGGTGCAGAGTGGCAGCCTTGCCGCGGCAAGTGCCTTGCCGCGGCCGTTGTCTTGTCGCACCAGCGAGCTTGCCACCCGCCGGGCCTTGCCGGGACGCGCGGGGCATCGTGGCAAGTTTCTGGAAGTGTCTTGGTTGGCCTTCCCGGCAAGCTCCCCTTGCCGGGGTCTTGCTCTTCCAGCAAGCTTCTCTTGCCGGGGCCTTGTACTTTCCCGGCAAGCCCCTCTTGCCGGGGCCTTGTCAACACAACTAATACTTTCTTCTTGAATGGCAGTAGAATAGGGACTTCGGAGGATCTTGGCGGACGCACGGCAAGCCTTGCCGCTGGTGTTGCGATCGCCTGCAGACAAGTTCGGGTACTAAGGTACCCCTACTTTAGTACACCGACAGAGCCCCGGGCTGGGCCGCCTACACGTGCCGAAGCGCTGTTGGGCGAGCCCAAAAAAGCAGACGGCACGCTGCGGGCACTGGTCCACATAAATCGACTCCGTGTCCACCGCGTTCCCTCGCAACGGCATGCGTCGATTGCGGCGTCGTGGTAGAGAACGTGGTCAATACTTAATTCCAGGAAATGCGCAACGTTCGCATCCCCTGTTTATAAGCAGAGGAAACGGAACTGTTCCCCGACCTTCGCCACGCAATTCCTTCCTCCGAAAGCTCGCGCCCCTCCGCTTTCAAGTCGAAGAGAGCAACGCTCGCCGCCATCGCCGCCGCCCTCGCTTTCCCCGCTTCCGCCATGGATCCGAAGACCGGAAGAAGGCTGCGCTAAGGCGGCCGAGGCACGAAGCTCGAGGCTCGCCGCAAAAGCGAGTGCTTTTCCTCCGGAGCTCACCCCGAGGCGCTGCGGGCGGAGTTCTACCTCTTCGGTCGACGGAGACGCGGGCGATCCACGACGCCGTGCTTTCTGAGGCTTCCAAATCGAAAAAGGTGCCCCAGAGGTTACTACTTTTTTCAGTGTTCTTCTATTGCGGGCTCTGCCTTTTTTCCGATTTCTCTGCGACATCATGAACACCTACGGGTTTCATCTTCTTGATTTCACCCCCAACGCCGCTTCGACAATGGCGGTTTCCACCTCCTCTGCGAGAACTTTGTTGGCATCCTCCCCAATGTCACTCTTTTTCGTCATTATTTCTCTCCCCGAGCCGAGAAAGGGGAGCCACTGGCTGGCGGAATCACCTGGACCTCCCGGATGGGTATGAAGGAGGTGTACTTGACGGGCGAGCTCCGCAACAAGTGGGACGAGTGGAGGGCGGAGTGGTGTTGGATCTGTGATGCCAACCCGCAGCCATTCACCAAACTGCGCCAGACCCGGGTGGTGCGTGGCAGCGACTGGAGCGCTCTGTCGCCGGACGACGCCAAACTGAGGATCGCCACCACCCAAATCCTCCGGCTCAGGCACGCTTGGCTCACAACAGGGGCGGTCGGCGTGGATTTCCTCCGCCGTTGCATCGCCCCTCTGCAGAAGAGGGGGAGGCCCGCCTGGCAGTTCGGCGGCCCGGCAGATATCATGAGGCTGTGTCCAGGCCTCAACTTCAACTTCACCGTCCTGGAGCTTGACGGGATGCTGAGGGAGATGTTCAAGCATGACACCGACCATCCAGAGTGGTTCAGGTTGCCGAAGGGCGTCGTTCCCTTGTGCAACAACTCCCAGCACGACCGCATCTGCGCAATGATGCCAGAGTGCGATTCGCACGGAGTAGTCCCACTTTGGGTGGAGCCCGCTGACGATGTTGTGCAGCAATTCTTTGACGATTTGACGGAGGTAGCGATCAATTCCGACGAGCAGAAGCTTCTGACCCGCGCCACCACCGACAGCGAGGTGGCGTACATCGCCTCCAGGGCCGAAGAGGCGGCGGCAGCCGCTGCCGCGGGCGAGTTTGGCTTCACGTTGGATGAGGCGGATGCAGCTGAAGCGGCCAGCCCTGCCGACAAGGAGGACCTTGCCGGAGAGGTCGCTGGCGAGGGGGAGCCTGAGGCCGGGGCGAGCGAGCCCGCCGAGGGCGCGAGCAGCCAGCCGTCCTCGAGCAGCTTGCCGCAGGCGGAGCCCCCAGCGCAGCCCCAATTCCAACCGAGAAGGCGCCTCCATCGAGGTGGAGATACGGCTGGAGGGCAGGCAGCCCAGCAGCCGAGGCGCCGTGGGACACGCTCCACCGCGGCAAGTACCGTTGCCGCGGGAGGGTCCCAGGCTGTGCCATCCGCCGAGGCAGGGTCTTCCCGGGCCGCCACGCCTGACCCTTCCGCAGCCCTCGGCAAACGCCGGAGGGAGCCTACTCCTCCGCCACACCGTGCTGAGAGGGTACCGGAGTTCGACCTCTCCGCGCTGAGCTCCGGTGACGATGAAGAAGAGGAGGAGGAGGAGGAGTAAGGCTTTCTTCTTATTGTACTTGTCTTTCTTTGATCCTTGTTGTTGTTTGCCTTGTATCTAATTTGCTTCTCTCTAAATCCCTGTTCTGTTTCAGGACTTTGGCGGAGAGGGCAGCGAAGAGGGCCAAGGTCCCCGTGGTTAACATCGAGGACGATCTTGCTGTGACGGCAGAAGATACGTCCGAGACCACCTTGACGGACCCGGTCCTTCTCCTCAGCAGCAGCCCTCAAAGACAGCCCCCAGCGTAAGTGTTTTGGCTTACTTCTGTTGTGGGGCGCACATTGGTGCTTCTTCTTTTTGTCGGCATCTTGATTGTCGACTAATTTGTATATAGGAGCGAACAGCCCACCAGAGCAACCGGAGGCCGACCGGAGGTGCTCGCTCGCTCGACCACGCCGCCAAGGGGCAATTCTCCGACAAGGGATCGCTCCCCGGCAAGGGAGGGGTCCCCGGCAAGGGGTGGAACCAGTGAGCCCCTGGTGGAGGAGCCCATGGCCATGGGGCCCAGCACAGGTAACCCTTCTTGTCGGGAATCTTCCCTTGGGTTCTTCTTTTGATCTTATTTCTTCTTTTGGATATTTGCTTGACTTTTCCTCCATCTTCCTATCCTCAAATCCCCCTCTCGCAGACCTGATGGATACCGAGGCCTCCGGCGAGGAAGGCGCACGCGGCAACACTGAAGATGTCGCCGCCGGCGAGGAAGAGGCCGGCGCTGATGAACCCGCCGACGAGGAAGCCGCCAAGGCTGCTGGCGCAGGAGCTGGCGGGGGGTCCGGCGATCGCACTAACGACCCGGAGGACGCAGGAGCGCATGGCGCTGCACCGTCCGCCGACCCCTCCGCCGCTGACGCAGCGCCTGGCTCCGACAAGCCCCAGCCAGGCGCGTACTTGAAGGCCGGCGAGGGCGTGTACATCAAGGTTCCCTGGGCGTCGAGCTCCAGGGCGCCGGTGGAAGGGGAGGAGTTTGACGGGGAAGTACTCGCTTCTGCTAGGCTGGCAGTGGTCGACAGGCCAAGCAGCAGCAGCGGTGAGTCCGAGGAGGAGAAGCTGCTCCGAAAGCTGGTGTCACTCTACCGCGCCCGGCAAGCGAAGCTCGAGTCCCGGGAAGCGCTTGTCACGCAGGCGGGAATTGACATAGAGAAACACGCGAAGGAGCTCAAGAGCCGCAACCAGGAGGCCCTCCGGTCCATTGCTGAGGAGAGGGCGCAGCTCGACGAGGCGAAGAAGGCGTTCATCCTGGAGAAGGCTGAAGCCGAAGAGCAGCAGAGGCTCGCCGCCGAGGAGATGTCCAAGCGGGATGGTGAGCTGATACAGAAGAAGGTGAACTTGGACAGCCACAAAGAGGAGCTCGTCGTCCGGGAGCAATCACTTGGCGGGGCACTCAAGGAGGCAAAGGATGCCGCCGCGGCCGCCAAGACCGCCAAGAAGGAATTAGAGGCGAAGGTGACGCAGCTGGAGGTGGACATGAAAAGGAAGAGCGAAGAGCTTGCCGCACTCCGTAGCTAACGCGAGAAGGATGCACGCTACCATACGGGCGAAGCTGCAAGTCCAGCTTGCCGAGAAGATCAAGGAGCTGAACGCCGCCAAAGACTCAAGTGCTGATCTAGATCTAAAACTGGCCACCTTGGCGGGGACGCTGGACGCCGCCAAGAAGTGAGAAGACGACTTGAGGAAGGATCTCAAGGGCAACGAAGAGCTGCTGACGAGGGCCGCCGAGACTCAGAACATTTTTCAGGCCATGGTGGAGCTCTGGACGGAGGGCCTCGTCAACATCGCTGCAGTCATCGATGAGGAGTTGGCGGAGCTGGAATTGGCGGGCTTCAGGTACTCCACCAACGAGAACCTCGAGCCCAGCGCCAAGCTCACTCTCTTCTTCAAGGGCATGGCGACGGCCCTCCAGCAGCTCCGGGAAAGGATCCCGAAGAAGCTGGCGGACGAGTCGTGCGCAATCTGCGCCAAGGTCTTGGAGAAGGTGCTGGTTAATGTCCTCTTCCGCAACCCAGGCCTCGACCTCTCCCGCATCACCAAGAAGCTGCCGGAGGACGCTGATCTTGAGGAGCTCAGGGCCGTCGTCGCACCCATCATGGACAAGGTGAACGAGGTCAGGAGGGTCGACGGCGAGCGCGTGATTAGGCCGCCTTCTTCTCCCTTTTTCTTGTCTGCTGCCGTTTCAGCTTATGAGAACAATCTAGTCGATTGCTACAATAAGTCATTCTTGTAATATAACTTTATTCGGTCTTGCTTGCTATGTTATTTCCTTTACTCTGTACATCCCTTGTATGCTTTTACCCCACGCTTTGAGGGAACTTGCGGCATAAGCACACTTGCTGAGTCACGGAACATTAGCAGTCATTGGCGGTGTTGCCTCCGCAAGAAATCTTGTCGGGACTAGTTGCAGCTCGCTTGTATTGTTGAGCGGACTCGAAAACAAATCAAGGGCGCAACTTAGCCGCGAGTCGATTCCTCCGTGCACAGGTTTTCCATTCAAGGCACAAATGTTCAAGGAATATAACTTAAAAATTTAAAATTGACTAAGCTCAAACTTTGGCAACTTAGCTTTTCTGTCGTCTGCGTCCCGGCAAGGTTAGATTCCTTTGAACGATGCTTGGTCCACACCTTTATCCTCCCTTCCTCCCCCGGTGAACTTCTGGGCGGAGGATCTTCTTTTTGAGAAGAAAGAAGAGAAAATAATGATACGGAACCTTAAGGTTTGCTATTGCTTACCGGGGGTAAGTGCCGCACGAAGTGTCAGATGTACATGCAAAAAAAAAAGAAAGATGCATTAAATTTGACAAGATGTGCAGGGCACATAAACTTTATTTACGCACGGGAGCTTCGCCCGGCTTTGTACAAAGGGTTACATGCAACAGCGGCAAGGCTTGTACAAAAGGTGCTTGCCGGAACAGGGCCGGCAACCGCGCCTTATGGGTAAAACTTGCGAAGATGCTCTATGTTCCAGGAGTTGCTCACCGGAATGCCATCTTCGGTCTCAAGGCGGACAGCGCCAGGCCTAGTGACTCGCTTCACCCGATAAGGGCCTTCCCACTTCGGCGTCAACTTGTTGGAATTCTTGGCGGATTGAACACGCCGAAGAACAAGGTCGCCTTCCTCGAAGCTTCTGGCATTAACTTTGCGGCTATGATAGCGGCGCAAAGCTTGCTGGTAGCGAGCAGCTCGCACAGCAGCCTGAAGACGATTCTCCTCGAGGAGCAGCGCGTCATCTTGCCGCAGCTGCTCTTGCTCAAGCTCATCATAAGCGAGCACTCAAGGCGATCCGTATACGAAGTTACGTAGGGAGAACCGCCTCGCTCCGTGAGACAAGAGCAAAGGGTGTCTGCCGATGGCTCGATTTGGTGTTGTTCGATTGACCAAAGAACCACCGGCAGCTGCTCGATCCAATTTCTTCCGCACTTGCGCAGCTGTCGAAAGTTCTGGTCTTGAGCCAGCGCAAGACTTCAGGCGTTGCCCTCTCCGCTGACCGTTGCTTCTCGGGTGAGCAACAGAAGCGGCAGATCTTGGTGCCAAGATCTTGGACGTCTCGCATGAAGGTGCGGCTTGTGAATTGTGTGCCATTGTCGGTGATGATCCCGTTAGGGATTCCAAACAGCCAAAATTGACCAAGAACTTGATCACGATCAGGTGTCACCTTCCTCACTGGTTCCACTTCAGTCCACTTTGTGAACTTGTCGATTGCAACATACAAGTACTCAAAGCCCCCGACAACTCGGGGGAAGGGGACGAGGATGTCGAGCCCCCAGACCGAAAATGGCCAGGATAAAGGGATTGTTTGGAGAGCTTGAGCTGGTTGATGAATCTGTTTGGAGTGGAACTGGCACGCTTCACACTTGGTTACTTGTGCAGTTGCATCCTGGAGGGCTGTCGGCCAGAAGAAACCTTGCTGGAAAGCCTTGCCGGCAAGTGCTCTTGCGCCTATGTGGTGACCACATATGCCTCCATGTATCTCTGCCAACAGCTCCTTTCCATCTTCTCGGGAAATGCACTTCAATTTCACCCCATTGAATCTTCTTTTGTACAGTATGTCATCGACAAACTGGTACATACTTGATTGCCGGGCTACTTTCTCCGCTGCTTCTTGCTCCTCGGGAAGTTATCCTATCCAAAGGAAATGGACTATCTGTTGTGCCCATGTCGGAGCTTGTGGCTCGACGACAAGGACTAAAGCGCGAAATGTCTTTTGGGAACGTCCGCTTCTACAAAGAAGAATCGGGATCCTGCCGAGCGTGATGCTCCCGCAAGCGTGTCGGGACACAGCTTGTCGGGAGCGTCTTAAACGAAACAAACCCTAGGGCTTGTCGGAGCAGATGCCCCTCGGCAGACTCTGTGTTGATCCCGAGACCTTCTTGGCGGGCGGCTCTGGGCTCTGCCGGAAAGTAGTCGCCAGTGACCAACTTTCTCTTTTTGCTCTGTCCAATTGATGGTGTTACAGATGGTTGAGTTAGCTTGAGCACGAAAATCCCTGGTTCCACAGGTAACTTAAGTGCAGCACACTTTGACAGGCCATCTACAATGTCGTTCTGAGCTCTTGGAACATGTTCCATATGCAGGCCGTCAAAATGTTCTTCTAGCTTCCTCACTTCATCGATGTATGCTTCCATCAACGGACTCTGATAATCTTTGTTAACTTGGCGGACGACAAGCTGTGAGTCTCCCCTGACAATGAGCTTCTTGATCCCAAGTTCGGCTGCTATTCTGAGTCCGGCAAGCAAGCCTTCATATTCTGCAGTATTGTTTGTTCCTTGATCCTTGGGAAAGTGCATTTGGATCACGTACTTGAGGTGCTCTCCGGTGGGGGCGACAAGTAGTACGCTCAAGACCGGCGCCTTGCAAAGGAAAAGGCACCATCAAAGTACATGATCCATTCTTTGCTCGCTCTCGACGGGATGCTCCTCTCCGGAGCTTCTTCATCCGGTGTTGGCGCCCACTGCTATGAATTCTGCCAATGCTCGGCTCAATAGTTGAATTACTTTCAAATTTGAGGTCAAGCTTGATAGTTCCAAAGGCCCACTGACAATCATGCTGCTTATTCGGATTCTGCAAGATCCTCTTCAACGGAAAGTGAGTGACAACTGTGATCTCATGTGCTTGAAAGTAATGGCACAGCTTCCTCGAGGCCATGAGAAGGCCGAAAAGCAACTTCTGTACACCAGAATACCTTGATCTAGCCCCATGCAGAAGGGAACTGACAAAGTAAACAGGGCGCTGCACCATCTTCTTCTGTTTTTCCTCCGGCAACTGCACAGATCCATCCTTGCCGGAGCCATAATTTGTCAGGGAAGCCCCCCGCTTGTCGCTGGACTCGCTTGCCGCGGCCGCTGGCTCATCATCCGCTTCCCTCTCCGCAACTAATGCAGCACTAACCACTTGATTGGTTGCCGCCAGATATAGCAGCAACTTCTCTTGTGGCTTAGGTGCGACAAGTGTTGGAGTAGAGGATAGGTATCTCTTCAAGTACTGCAGCGCAGCCTCCGCTTCCGCTGTCCATTTCATTGGACCTGCCTTTTTCAAAATCTTAAAAAATGGCAGGGCGCGCTCAGCAGACTTAGAGATGAACCTACTGAGAGCAGCAACACAGCCGGCAAGCTTTTGCACGTCCTTGACTCGCTTCGGTGCTTCGATCTGCTCAATGGCTTTGATCTTGTCGGGATTGGATTCGATCCCCCTCTAGGACACAAAGAACCCGAGAAGCTTGCCGGAAGGAACTCCAAACACACACTTCTCGGGGTTCAACTTGAGATTGACCTTGCGCAGATTTGCAAAAGTCTCATCCAAATCTTGGACCAAAGTTGCTCTGTCTCTGCTCTTGACCACTATATCATCCATGTAAGCCTCTACATTTCTGTGCAGCTTTGGCTCAAAAGCATGACTGACTACTCTTGCAAATGTTGAACCGGCATTCTTTAGTCCGAAAGGCATCCGTACAAAGCAAAGGTCGTGCCACATGGAGTAATGAATGCGGTTTTCTTCATCCTCTTACGCCATGAAGATCCGATGATATCCTCGAGTATGCATCAAGGAATGAAAGCAGATCACATCCTGCCGTGGAGTCGATAATCGGTCAATGCATGGCAAGGAAATGGATCCTTGGGACGAGCTTTATTAACATCGGTGAAGTCAATACAAAGCCTCCACTTCCCGCTTGCCTTGCGCGACTCCATCGGATTGGCTAACCATGTTGGATGGAGTACTCCCGGACCAGGCCGCTGCTTCCAACTTCTTGATCTCCTCGCAATGAACTCTTGACGCTCCATTGCTTGTTTCTGACTCTCGCTTGACGGGCCGCAGCTGAGGACAGACGGCAAGGTGGTGCTCAATTACTTCCACAGAACACGGGGATGTCGATGGTTGCCATGCAAACACATCGACATTCGCCCGCAGGAAAGCAACGAGCGCCCTTTCCTATTTAGGATCAAGCGTGGCACTGATGGTGAAAGTACCACCAGTGTCGTCCTCCTTGGCGGCCACTTTCTTGGTCTCTGGTGAAGCTGTCTTCGCCTTCTTGCACTTGCGGGTGGAGCTCGATGGTGCGTCCTCGACGGTAGCGCAACACTCCGAAGAGGTGCGCTTGCCGGAGTGGGCATCAGAGCTACACTTGCCGGACTTGGGTTTCTTCTTCTTCCCCCCGGGAGCTTCAGCGGCAAGTGGTTGGCGCTCCGCTGCGGCTTCTGCTTCCCGGTAGATCTTGTCGGTGCAGATAAGTGCATCTTTCTTGTCGCCTTGGACAGAAATGACACTTATCGGACCAGGAATCTTGAGCACATTGTAGGCGTAGTGAGAGGCTGCCATGAACTTGGCAAGCGCTGGAAGGCCGAGTATCCCATTGTAGGGCAATGGGAAATCAGCAACATCGAATGTGACTCTCTCTGTCCTGAAATTCAGCTTGCTGCCAAACGTCACTGGCAGTATGATCTTCCCCTTCGGCTTGCTCCTTCCCGGATTTATCCCTTGAAAGGTACCAGTCTCTTCGAGCTCGCTGTCTGGGATCTAGAGCTTTTTGAGCACTGCGGAGGAGGTCAGATTCATGCCGGCCCCGCCGTCAACCAACATCTTCGTGACCTTGAGGTTGCGGATCGTCGGCGAAACCAACATCGGCAGGCACCCGACCGCAGTGATGCGATCAGGGTGATCCTCAACGTCGAAGATGATGGGTGTGCTGACCACTTGAGGGTTTCTTGCGATTCGACGGATGGCTCGGCGCCACCTCTCCCGCCCACCGCTTGAGTTGGCGGTGTGAGGTGTGCAGAGCAAGCACCGCCATCGATGCACAAGACCTCCGTCGCCTCGAAACTCCCCCGGTCATCCTCATCTTCCTCCATTTCATCATCTTCATCTTCGTCTTACGTCCTTGTCGCGGCTGGGAGGTTCTGTCTCCTTGCAGCGGCTTGGCCTTGCCCATGGCGCCCTCCCGGCGGGAAGTTTCTGTCGGATCCTCCGCCACCTCCTTGGGCCCTCTCCTTGTCGCAGCCATACTCAGCTCAGCTTTCAGAGCTCCGCCATCTGCTCAACTTTCTTGCAGGTTTGGAGGTCATGCCCTCGCCGAAGGCGGTGGATCTTGCAATACTGCTTGCGGAGCTATCTCGCTTGTCGGCGGCTACCACAGTGTCGCCGAGTCACCAGCTTTGGCCTTGTCGAGCCGCCTCCGTTCACGGACTGCTCGATAACTAGCACATCCTTAGCCTTTCTCTTTTACATTGTTCCGCCTCGGTTCTTCCTTGCCGGGCGGCGCCCTCCTCACTGTCGATCCTTCGCTCCGCAGCTCTCCGGGATTTTTCTCCCTCCTCAGCCAAATGCACACTTGTCGGCCGAAACGCATAGAGCTCGGCGACATCTCGATCTTGCACATCGCCATCTCCTCCCTCATCCTGCGGTTAAGCACATTCTGATGGAACGCGCTGATAACCGCGGCAGGGTGGACATCTGGGATGTTGCGCTGCACCTGGCTGAATCTCTGTATGTACTTGCGCAGGGGCTCTCCCTCCTTCTGGACGAGCAGATGCAGATCGCTCTCCTGGCCATGGGGTTTGTGCCCGCCTGTGAAGGCGCCGACAAACTGGTGACACAGGTCCGCCCATGAAGAGATGGAGCCGTCCGGCAAGTGCATGAGCCAAGATCTGACGTTGGGCTTGAGCACAAGCGGGAAGTAGTTGCCGAGGATCTTCTTGTCTCACCCCCCGGCAGCCTGCACCGCGATGGTGTAGACGCTGAGGAACTCCGACGGATGTATCCTGCCATCATACTTCTCGGGCACGTCTGGCTTGAAGTTCTTGGTCTGGGCCCTTTGGACTTGCCGCAGCTCACTGGTGAACGCAGGGCAACCTGCGCAGACGGACAAGTCGCTGGTTCGGGCGCATGCATATCGACATGGGCCCAGCGCTGGTCGATTGACGCCCGTGCTTCTCTTGGCGCTCGATATGAGTACTGGCGTCTTCGATGTCGCCGTTCTTGGAGAGCGTGGCGTTGATCGCGGCGAAGTTCGCGGGTCCGGAACGACGCAGCGGAGTCGGCGTCGAGGTTGGCCCGGCGAGTCGGCGATCTCGACCTTGAGCGAGTGCATGGTGGTGCTTTAGCGGTCTTATCGGCGTCGGCTTGCGCTGGGCATCTTGCCGGGCTTCGATGCGACCGGTTGCCGGGCTTATGCGCCGTTAAGCGGCAATGAGGCTATAAATAGCCATTCTCCGATCGTCAATCTTGTATGGCGCCGAGGTAATCAGCTATAGGGCTCGGGCAGCGCTTCCTCTGGAAATCTTGGGTGGCGGCGGCGAGCGGCGCGAGGCGGGATGTGCTCGGCTCCCAACTCGATTGGAAGGAGCACACCCGCCGAGGCGACCGCACCTCACTCGCGCCCGGCATCTTGGCGCGCACGCTGAACTTGAACAGGCGTCGCGACCCACCAACTTAGCCTTGCTCCAACGCGAGCATCGGTGCTAGGAGCACGGGGCGTTGTCGACCTCACCTCTGGGAAGGCGTGGTGTCTGCTGCGGTTGCCGGCGCTTGCGGGGCCTTGTTTTGGACACAGTAGCGGCGTGAGTCCCGTCGGCGCCGCTCCTCCGCTGGCGTCCACCTCCGCCCGCTTGCTCTGCGGCGGTGGTGGAATCGATGTGAAGCGGGCGGCCACCTTGAAGGCTTCTTCTTAGGTGGCATGTCGATGAAGACGCCGACGTGGCGCAGAGACCGGATCAGGTTCGTACGACCTCGACGCCCCCTACCCGGCGTGCCAAAGATGTAGTGGGGTTCTGGTGAGCACGATCACCTATGGGGCAGGAGCCCTTCGGTCCGCAGGAGGCGGAGGCGCCTGAAGAGCAGATCGAGGTCGAGCGCTGGGAGACGGGCGATTTTACCCAGCTTCGGAGCTCTCCGGAGAGATAAAACTCCTAATGCTGCTTTGTGTTTGTATTTGTTCTTCGCTAGAAAGCGTGGGTATGCTGTGGTCTCGAGTGAGTCGAACTGACTGAACCCAACGAAGCGAACCCCTTCTCGTCGCATGGGCCTCCCTTTATATAGTCCAAAGGGGTCACCGACAGGTGGGCGTAGAACGAGGGTAAAGAGGTAAAACGCAGGTTGGTACAATAGTGATTAACAAAGGTCCCCTACCTAACTCTGACGGCAGGGGACAAGGGCATTTAATGCCCGTCCGGTCGCCCCAACAGTGCAAGGAAACGACCGTTAGGGGCGCCACCGATTGCCACGATGGCCTCCTTGTCAGCTTCGTTTGCCACCTCGCACCGCATAGCTGCACAGCGCCTCGCCACGTGCTCCTGGGATGGTCCTGGGGTGACACGTCGTTGGATGCGCTGGAGCTTGGGTGCAGAGTGGCAGCCTTGCCGCGGCAAGTGCCTTGCCGCGGCCGTTGTCTTGTCGCACCAGCGAAGCTTGTCACTTTGGGACTTCTTTGGACAGCTGGCGTCATGGCAAGTTTCTGGAAGTGTCTTGGTTGGCCTTCCCGGCAAGCTCCCCTCACCGGGGTCTTCCTCTTCCCGGCAAGCTTCTCTTGCCGGGGCCTTGTAATTTCCCGGCAAGCCCCTCTTGCCGGGGCCTTGTCAACACAACTAATACTTTGTTCTTGAATGGCAGTAGAATAGGGACTTCGGAGGATCTTCGCGGACGCACGGCAAGCCTTGCCGCGGGGTGCTGCGACTGCCCGTGCACAAGTTCGGGGTACTAAGGTACCCCTACTTTAGTACACCGACACAAAGTTCCTGACAACAACATAATCTTCATCTTCTAAACTGGGAAGAAATGGAACAGGGGTCCTATTTGCTGCAATTGGGGCTCTCTCTGGTTCAAAAAGTGATTTGGCAACTGGATTTGGTGTACCTTTGTCGGAATGGGGGTTTTCCATCGTACAGCTGAGTCTGCTAGAGTTGGGGTGTTTTGTGGATCAGGTGATATTGCAACTACACCTAATGGGCTATTTGATTTATCAGGTGCCACTACCTTTTCCAAATACTTTGCTTGTGCTCCCCCACGATCTGCAATCGCCCTCTTCCTTTTGAACGTCGATACACAAGAACAATATTTGAATGGATAAATATGGTATGATGATGATGAAATATGTAATGAAAATGGATAGGCAGGTGATTCACATACACGATGTGTAAACTAAGCTAATGTCAGTTCAACAAAGTAGAAGCAATGCAAAGCATCAGTTGCAAGATATGTGTGAGCAATGTAACCTTGGAAAGTTAGAGCAAGTACCTTGATGGGTGAATAAGATAGGGCATCTTCCTCTGACTCCTCCACTAGGGAGCTACATTGACTGAGGTCTTCCTCTAGCTCAAAATCACTGTTGGGATCATATTCTGAGCATTTATCTGTAGGTGGAGAGCGTTTGCACTGCATTGCATCCAGACTTGATTTCAGTCCCTCAATGCCAAGTTTGACAACCATGGCATTGTTCTGCTTTATTCTTTTCATGCGCGCAAGCTCATAATCATTATGATGTTGTTCAGAATCTGAGATTCATGAAAACATAAAAAGTAGTCAGATTATCTATGGAATGCATTGCGGATTCAACTCGAAGAGTGTCTCCCTATAAACCCCTGCATATGCAAAGTTCACCCCCCCAACCGTGCTGACCAGACCACACACAAAAATACAAACCCCTTATGTCTCTATCACAGGCAGGCACACATTCCAAAACTGAAGTAGGAACATTAGAATCATATGAAATTCGTATTTGAACAAATAAACTAAGCAAGAAGGCACATTGTATTCCATGTAAAAGATCGAAACCTATGTATAAGCTGGAAATGACACTTTCTTTCTATACAATGCAGTGTTCGTTGCCCACACATGATGGAAGAGATCACATAGAGAAATACTATTCACTCATGTCTACGGTTCCAGTATTTAGAAACAGGGTGGTCCACCCTAAAAGAATATTGACAACAAATATGACAAGGGAAGCATAGATGTAGTGAATTGATCATTTACTTGTTAGCTTACCAGGACAAGTATGCAGAATTGTAACTGCAGTATGAGACCGTCCAAAATCTGAATGAAGAAGTTTGTCTAGCACTTATTGTTTGCAACTAATCGACGTGAATAATTGGATATTATATCGAATGAGTAAGAAATACAAGTAAAATTATTAACAAACCAGGCTTGAAGTAGTAATCTGGGTCAATGTCACTACGACCAACAATCCAAAATGACAAGTGTCTGTTCTGAGGGCCAGAATTTTGAAAACCTTGTGAACTTTAGAGGTACTAAAGATTACCGAAATACATCTGAACCTTTAAGTGTAGGTAGCACTGGCACACAACAAACCCTAATGGCATTCCTGCCTAATGAGTAATGAATCAATTAGAAAATGGTGATGAGG
Source organism: Aegilops speltoides (assembly GCA_021437245.1). NCBI lineage: Eukaryota > Viridiplantae > Streptophyta > Magnoliopsida > Poales > Poaceae > Aegilops > Aegilops speltoides. The sequence continues at coordinate 96,151,124 of CM038141.1, read as the reverse complement.
AGTGGCTGCTGAGTGTTGAAGACGTATCTCAGGATAGATCAGGTTGGCTTGGTGGGTGCTGCACGCCTGAGCCCTGAACGGAATGGGAAGGTAGGCACGGCGGTGCGCCCGGGCAGCGGTGACGCTGTTGGGCGAGCGGCTCCTGTCCTCCTGTTAGTCCGTCATCTCCTCCTAGAGTCATGCCGTCCGGCGACGCATAAGTCGCCAAGCAGGCAGGCGGTGGAAGCGAGTAGAGATCGGACGCTTCGCAATGTAACACATGGGGAATCGGGCCCGGACACCCAAAATCCCAGCGTGGGCCGGCCCACCGTGGGCACCCTGTAGAGATACACACCCGAGCAGCGAACATGCATTTTTGAAACTAATTTAGGAACATTTAGCTGACCAATAAAACAACTCTATTTTAATAATATCATATTTGTATTTGAACAACTAAGCTTGTTTAGCTTGATGGGTGGAGTAGTGTTATTATGACATTAAGCACGTATTCTGGTCGTATAGTGATCATAAAGGGGGAAACTCTAAGCATATTTTTTTAGCAAAAGAGGGTTTCCCCTCCGATTTCTATTAAAGAAACCACCACGGAACCAACATGAACAATTAAACCCTAAGCATGATCAATTAAACTATATTATGGCTGTGCCATGGCAGATTTGAAGCTACAAACCGGAGAAATGATATTTAGCATCCGTTGTTTGCTTCGAGGTAAGAACTAAATTCTAAGAGCTGGAAAGAAAGTAGAGTAACCAAGTTAAGATCTATTTTCTGGTTGAGATCAAAAAGTTGAGGAGATATGAAGTACCACCTCTCTTGTGGTGTCGTGTAGGCATCGGAGGTGCGATGGCTGTCGGTGGCTTTGAAGCAGATCTGCGACGGTAGACGGGTGCATCGGGGGATAAGTCCCGTTGCGGTGGAAGAGAAGGTCGTGTGAGCGGCCCCGGCAAACAGGACGACAGCACCGATGAAGCCCAGAGCGATTTCGGGCGAGGAGAGGGTGGTTGGCGCCCATGGTGTAAGAATGGGGCTGATAGGTAGGGCGGTTGTGTCACGTCTGAGTGAAGTTACAAACCTGCCCCTATTGAAAATATTTGCCTACATCGATTTCGGCCGAGTCGAGTTTGTTTTGCCGCCCACCATGTATCAATGGGGAATGGAGGGAGAAACAGAGGTCTTTCGGACGAGCTTGAATCAAATGTGTTTTGCTGCCCATCTTTGACGCCCACCATGTCGGAATGGGCTCAGAGGCGGTCGTGTCACGTCTAATTGAAGTTACTAACCAACCCCTATTTAAAACAGTGGAAATCGGGCCGATGGATTGTCCGTGTAACGAGTAGACAGTAATTTCCATCTCCCAAACACTTGGCTTCGGGCAGCCAACGTGGGGGTGGACATTTTCCCGCTTCTTTCGAATTTTGGGACAACAAGCATCCACGTTTACCCTGGCATCTAAATTCGAATCCATTTTATATTCCTATATGAATCTTTATAAATCATTCTATGTGTTTTTATATATCTTCAAAAGGACGACAAAGATGTATTCCACTGTCATATATGAATATGGTTTACAAATGCCGATACTCAAATTCAGAAGCTAGAATCCAGTTTAAGGTGAATTCGGATATTTGGAACACTTCATGTCCTACTTAAATGTCAAATGCAGCATAATGTGTACTCCCATTTAGATATGTACACAAGCAATGTATCAAGATTCAAATACCGAGTCAATTAACTAAGAATGTACAGAACTAACAGGCATATAAATACTTATAGAGTATATGGATCAATAATATCAACTAACATACATAAGCTATGCCGTTGTACTTTTTCTTGGCTACAACAGCTTCCTTTTTTTAGCCAGCGTCTTGGACCTTTCCGATGCGTGCCACTTATGGTCCATCTATACTACTACTATTGTTAAATGCACATTCAGCCTGATTGGCATATTTGTAGGTCTGGCACAGCAATCCAAATGAAATGTCTCCGAGTCTTATCAATTAATACAGACTTGTGCTCAAAGAAAATTACAAACCAAAAAAAACAATTATTACATGATCTCTAAAACAAATGGTTCGATTGATTACATGAACAGACAAGACAAATGTTATTCAACGATGGAAAGAACATTTCACCTATGATTTAGCAAGTAGGAATTTAATTTCCTTTTTTCCTTCAGGACCTTAACAATCTGGTCAGTCTCAGCTTGCTTCGTTTTGAAATCCACCAAATATTTAATGGTTCTCTTGAGTACTGCTTGTGATTTTGCTATTCGCTTCCTCAACATGTCAACTTCATCTCTAAGTGCAGAAGCAGAATCTCTTTCTACTACTAGTTTAGCCTCTAGAGCATCAGCAGTTGGCAATTCATAATGCACGATTGGGCCGGTGCCACTACTATGGGATGATGCAACGTCCATGGGGACCTCACTCTTTGATCTTGGGCTAACCTGTTTTGCCCTTAAAGTTCCGACTGGATTCAGAAAAGTTGAAGTTAGCAAAACATCTCAACTGGGAGTTAGAACAGCAAACTAGTTAAACAAGCAAGGAATTAAAGAGTTTCAATTGGATGCTGAAAAGTAGTTATTAACATCATTGTAACCCGCTGTTGCAGCAGCAAAGCAGGTAAACAAACAAGTACATATTTAAGTTAAGGCAAACAGGTAATTCTTAACAGTAAGTATCAAACACATAGATAGGCGCAGTCTATAATATGATTAATAGGCTGTGGCATTATGTAATCAGTAGCAAACTAAATTAAGCCGAGTAACATAATTGAACAATTTTGCAATAAGTGGCTAACTAAAATTCCGAGAAGCAGGTAACTGAACTTATGCTAGTTCTTTGTACAGGCACACTGCAACTTCTTTTTCGCCTACAAGGTTGTACGAAGGAGTCCATGGCATCAAGCTTGGATACACACTCCCAATACTTCTTTCTTCCCACACTGCATTGGTAAGATGGTGCGTCCTTGATATGTTATATGAGGACGTGTAGTAAGACTAGTTGTAGCCACACACATCACACTGGCTTTTACTGTATATTTCAGGCGATTACTTTTGGCATATCGAGATCTAAGCAATCTACAATAGGATGCAAATACTGGCATCCTTCACATTATTGGCAAACTCAATTCATAGAAACAAGCAATTCAACCATTCTGTGGGTAAATCAAAAGTGCATGTCGGTGTCAAAATTGGCGGATCTCGGGTAGGGGGTCCCGAACTGTGCGTCTAGGAGGATGGTAACAGGAGACAAGGGACACGATGTTTTTACCCAGGTTCAGGCCCTCTCGATGGAGGTAAAACCCTACTCATGCTTGATTGATATTTATGATATGGGTAGTACAAGAGTGGATCTACCACAAGATCAAGGAGGCTAAACCCTAGAAGCTAGCCTATGGTATGATTGTTGTAATGGTTGTTCGTCCTACGGACTAAAAACCTCTGGTTTATATAGACATCGGAGAGGGCTAGGGTTACATAGAGTCGGTCATAATGGTAGGAGATCTACATATCCGTATTGCCAAGCTTGCCTTCCACGCCAAGGAAAGTCCCATCCGGACACGGGACAAAGTCTTCAATCTTGTATCTTCACAGTCTTGGAGTCCGGCCGATCATGATAGTCCGCTATCCGGACACCCCTAGTCCAGACTCCTCAAGAGTCTCCATGAACCAAGCTTCAATGACGATGAGTCCGGGCGCGATATTTTTCGGCATTGCAAGGCGGGTTCCCTCCAATTAATTCATAGAAGATTGTGAACACCAGATAGTGTCCGCTCGCAAAATAAATTCCACATACCATCATAGATAGAATAATATGTACACAAGTTCAATCTGCTGACGTATTTTGTGGCGTGACGTCATACCACTACCAAGCCTTTACTTGAATCATTTTTATTATACCACCTCAGCCCATTTAGCTAAGCGTTTCTTGGCACGCCTTGTCAAAGCAGAGATCGTGGTTCCCTTATTCCAAGATTCCCATCAATACGACGTAGAACCCCACCGCCGCCGCTGCCATGCCTCCTCTATCGGCGCAGTCCCAAACGGTCACGGGATGGCTCTTGGTATTCTCCTCTTTATAATGGGACCAAGGCTCGTCTTTCTTCAATCATCAATCGAATCTTCCCTTCGCCCTGAGTTCCAACGCCCAGAGCCCCAGATTCGAAAGTGCTTCGACTTTCGCACGTCCGGCCCACCCACAGGTGTGGATGCACCTCCATCACGTAAGAGGACGTGCTAAAGTTGAGAGAATCCAAGCACCTCACCCACGAGATTTCGTGATAGGCTGCCCGCCAAAGGGCAAATCATTCCCACTCCCGAGCCCGCGAAAGCGCCGTGTTTGTGTCCCACCTCCGCCGGGGTTTAGGCTTCCCGATGGATCCTTTTGTGAGAGGGCTCATGTTTTACTATGGGTTGAATTCCACGATCGGGCTCCGAGTCCATCCTCCACATCTCATCATTCATTGTCGTCATGGCCTTCCTCCGCACTACCCCTCACTTCGCTTGTGGCTTTAAACCTTCAACGAGAGCCAAGATGATTGAGGGGCGCCAAGAAAAGGGCGAGGCGGTTGTAGGCAGAGGGCCGATGCTCCATGGCCCGAGGGATCTTTCCAGAGGAGCTCGGTTTAGGCAACAGGAGTGGTTCTATATTATCGCCCTGTGGGCAGCAGGCAGAAGCCGCCCATCTTTCGCTTGGCCCTCCACAGCGGCTGATGTCATGGGTCAACCAAGGGCTCAAATGGGGGCCGTCAAGGACGCACTTCCTATTGCAGGTGGCCGATTCGAGACCTCCAAGAGAGGGAGATCAATCTGGTCGTAGTGATGCAGGTTATGCTGATTCGGCGTCTCCTACAATGCAAGCGTCGCCCCCTCCGTCTGTGGGAGTTCAATCCCGAGGGGCCACGAGCTCTTCAACACTTTATGGGTACAACACCCGGGGAGATGTATAAATCGTTCTTCGGATCACAAGAAGTGTGACCAGAATAGACCGAGGATGCCGGCCTAAGCTGCAATCGCCCGCATGCTCAGGTAAGTAGCCCTGTGTCTGGACACACCGTTAGTTTGCGCCTTCTTGAATTTGCTTTTTAACCAATCATCCCTAGAATAGGAGTGGATAGCTAAGCAAACTGACACGGTGTGGCGGCCCTCCCGAGACCGCCACGGATCCCGTGGCTGGTCAGATGTCAGAGGTTGCGCCTTTAGAGGAAGGCTAAGGGGAAAACAGAGGAACCACTGCTTCGCTAAGGAGGCTTTTGAGAAAGGGGGATCGAGAATCCTCCTTCCAAGGTGAGAAGAGGACCGCTCGAAACCCAAGGCCAAGGCCTCAAGCGGTGAAGAGATCTTCACCAAGGTCCTGCCTTGGGAGGCCCGGCCGCACCATCTCCCTAAGGAATCAGCCCTCCAAAGGAGTCGTAAGTAGAAAAAGGGAGTTTTGTAATAAGGGACATCCTCTTGTGCTTTTGAGGATAACCAAAGTTTTTACCTTGTAGTTCGGATCTCCGCCCTTCTCGATGAGCTCGCTTTCGGGACCTTCATCCGAGATGATGGAGAGCGAGACGCCCATCCGCCGCAAAAATCCGTGGGGCGACGACCCCGAGGTGTCATCACGGAGGGTATCCCAAGTCCGCAGGTCAAGAGTTCGCACCAACCGTGTACGGCCGAGGAGCTCAAGGATCCGCTTGAGAGGGCGTTTATCTCGTAAGGTCACCGTGACATTGATGAGTATGGTGATTGGAAGAATTTCATCCGCTGAAGGGGGTTGCATGATGCCGCGAAGTTTGTTGGCGGGTTTGAGGTACGTAAAAATGACATACCTTTTGACAGCTTTTGCACATAAAGCGCCGCCTATATAGATAGTAGCCCCGAGACTCGTGATGTTGTCGAAAGCACAGCGCGTCGAGGATCATAATCTCAGGTATTAATTTCGCCTTTCCTACAAGTGGCGGATAGTCCGTGGCCAGCCGACTGATGGAGTTGTTGAACTAAGGGGGCAACTCGACGCTATGATGCGGACATCGCTACTGGTCAATAAATGACTTGACGAGTCGCAAGGTAGGCTGTTTCTCTGTGGTCACCTAGTAAGGGAGCCGAAGCTCACTCCTTACAACATGTGTGTTTGATGCAGATGGTGCTGCTGCTGTGGAGGACCTTTGAGCCGAGCTTGCTCAAGCCAAGGAGCAGGCCAGAAGGAGTGATGCGGCTGCCTTGAAGGCGGCCGAAGAGCTGGAAGCCGAAAGGGCTGCTCACTGCCGAAGCAGGGAGGAGATGGCCGAAATGGCCGTGAAGTTGAAAGATGTTACCGACCACCATGAGGTTCTTGAAAAAGAACGCCGAGCGGAGCAAGAAAGCCTCTAGAAGGCCACCGCCGAAGCTAAGGATGCCCGTTCTGCAATGAGGGCTATAAAGGAGGAGTTGCGCCAGCCGTAGATATTGCGGCCGGTAAGCCCTTTCGCCTGCGCAGAGGTTCACAGTGTCCGGTATGCTCAGCTTGGCCAGCCAGGGGTCTCGAGGATCCTTATATGGATTTAGCGGCGAAAAGCGGCAGATGTGTTGTGCACTTCCAAGTCAAAAGGATCACGAGACTAAGAGCTTTTTTGGTCTCAATTCCACAACCGGAGCGCTCACTTCACCGACCGATCGGGTTGGCTGGGGGCTGAGCTGAATAGATTGTCCGGACTTGCCATGATGGATGTAGTGACTCATATCTGGCCGGATAGGCCCAAGCCGAAGAGTTATTTTGGCTTATTGCAGCAATTCCTTGGGGCGGTGCCGCATATCAAGGCGATGAAGCGGTCGGCTTGCATAGAGGGTGCACGGATTGCCCTCGCTCGTGTGAAGACATACTGGACGGAGATCGATGCCACCGATGTTGCAACCCGGGGTTCGGACGAGAGCCGGTTACCCGCCGAGCACTATTTTGGGGAAGTTCTGCGAGGTGCTCATGCAATAGAGTCGCAGTGCTCGAAGAATGTCATGTTCAAATGATCTTTATGATTAGTAAAATGATATTTATAATATAAGTGCTTTTTATACTTGTGCATTCAAGTATTTGAGATATCTCCTGTGCGGCCGTTAATGTATACTTGTGTATAACCTGAAAGATGGCAGTCTTCAGCTTCAGCCCCCACGCACATGGTGTGGGGGTGTTTTCAAAAATAGCGCATTTTCACACTTAATCCAACGTCTTGGTCCTGTGAAGGAGGTGGTAGCGTAGCAAACGACGCAACCGGACTATAATGCTTTATCACTTTCACTTAGCCATAGGAGTTCGATGGTGGGGCTACGATATAGCCACTAGGGGCACCGCGCTCTCTGAATTCGGGGCGCGTTTGTGCCTGACCGGGAAACGGTCCTTCGTCAAAGCGGAGGAATTCTAATCGATTGAGTGGTTGACCAGTCTCTCGCTGTATCATGACATTCAGCCGGCTTTCATCGAGGTGCTCGCCCACTGAACCGGGCACAATCGCAGAGTTCTCCGGTCTCGTGATTAGCCGATGATATGGAACGAAGGAAGCAAAACACGGAGCCGGGCAAACCCAACATTTGACCAAAGACATGATTCGAGCTAATGCATATAAGGCCTAACTCGAGACGCCAACACTCCTAAGGTATTCGGTCTTTATGATAACGGGCGTAACAATGCCCTTAGCCCTTAGTGTCCAGTACAAGCGAATTTCGGCGCGCCGATGCCAAAACGCCAGCCTCCTCGCTGGTTATGGTGAAAACCGCGGGATATGAATCAACAAGAGACAGAAGAAAGGTCTACGCAGGTCTTAATCAAAAGAATCCTTGCCACGGGTCCTCGCTGCACGCTCTGCCGTGGTCTCCAAGCAGCCGATAATCGGACGGGTGTACATGTTGTTCATCTCAAAAAGAGAGGAACTTAGCTTGAAAAGAAATCGCAAAAAATTTATTGAATACAAAGTATGAATGAATGAATAAAGTTGAGCTTTTATTGGCTCTTTATTGTTTGTACGCACAACCCCCGTGAAGGGGTATGCGCTAGGAAGCCCCTAGTTTATTTGTACCGACTCGCTAAGCCGTGTCCGGGTCTTCAACGACCTTTTAATGAGATGATGCCGCTGTGGACCGGCATTTTATGTAAGAGACGCCAGAGTGCGGTATTATGCTAAAGCGGGCGAAAGCTTCACGTCCCAATAGTGCTTGATGGCTACTTTTGAATGGGGCGACATGAAAGATTAGCTTTTCATGACGGAAGTTGTCGGGTGATCCGAACACAACTTCTAGTAGTAAGGAGCCCGTGCACTTGGCGTAAGGGCTTGGCGTAACTCCTTTGAAGGAAGTGCGGCTATGGCGAATTTTAGTAGGGTCTATCCCCTACTTGCGGATTGTGTTCGGATATAGCAGGTTTAAATCGCTGCCGCCATCCATTAGGACTTTGTGTAAATTGTAGTCCGTCGATTATAGGATCCAATATCAGAGCAGTCCATCCTGCGTTTCGAATACTTCTGGAATAGCCCAGGTGGTCGAAAGTAATTGGTTTTGACATCCAATCTCCGGGTTCCGCTGGGTGGACCGCGGCGACACGTACTTTAGCGGTGCCGCACTATTGTTCCAGATTATCACATGAAGTGAGTTTACTGTTTTGACTTCTTGTGGGAAAGGCTTTTGTTTTCCGGCGCCCGCTGGTGGCGTTCATCGTCATCCTCGCTGCGCCGAGCCCCTTGTGTTTGGCGTTGAGTCGGCCGGACTGTTTGAAGACCCAACAATCTCGTGGGTGTGGTTTGCGTGTTCTTCCGGGTACTGTGGATTTGACATATCCGATCCAAGATTTTGTTTGTTGATAGCTCGTCACCGTTGTCCTTAAAAGGCGCGTGTTTTGGTGTTCGCCGCTGAAGTTTTGAATCCGGCCGACCGCCGTGTTCTTTGGGCTCTTTTTTATTTCGCGCTAGTCCTTTCGCTACCGTGATTTTCTGCTTCCATCTCTCGACACGGGTGTCCTCGGTCGCTGGTGCTGCGCCTTGCTAGCTAGTTGTCTTCCCCGCGCAAAAGCGGTCATGAGGCTTGTTAGCGACCATTGTTCTTGGCTTTTCCTGGCCGAGGTGTCTGTGAGCCATTCGCCCTTGGACGTTATGTTTAAAAGCTGCTAAGGCTTCAAGGCCGTGACAATGACTATTTGGTTCTTTTTGGTGAGGAACCTGCTCCTGAATTTGCACGCTGATTCTCCTGTTGTTGGGTTATGTGACTTAAATCGTCTCAGATCCGGAGGGCGGACATAAGTCCCATGAAAATTTGCTCTAAACGCGCCCCGAGCTCTTCCCAACTTCCAATGGTATTTTCGGGAGGCTTTTGAGCCAATGCCGAGCTGGCCCTTTGAGCTTGAGGGGCAGATATTTTATGACGTGAGATCGCCTCCTCTAGCCATATGTATGTGCAGGATGTAATCTCAATCCGCATCCGGGTCCATGTTGTTCCGTCAGATGCCTCTATGTTTACGGGCTTGAACCCCCGCTGAAATTATGATCCAAAGACCTCATCGGTGAAACATAGTGGTGTGCGGCGCCAGATTTGGGTGTGCTGTTGTCTTCTAACACTGGCGTGTTGTGTTGCTTCCTGGGGCCCTCTTCTTTGGCCCATAAGTGGACCTGACCGGGCCATTTGTTTTGCGAGGATCATGTGCCGGCTTGTGTGCGGTGCTGCTTGTCGCTCTTGGCCTGTCATCTAGTCGTCTATCTGGCCAGGCGGCCTCTTTTCTTTTTGACTGTGGGGGCTCTACGGCCTCCTCGTTGAATTCGGGCACCAGCTTGTGCTTCGGGTAGCTCTTTGTTTGGTGGATGTTGCCATATTTGTCCGTGGTCTTGAGTACTTTGCTCCACCTCGTTCTGAGTATGTCTTCCGCTGTTTTGAGCTTCCGTTTCTGCTTCTTCAAGCTTCTTGCAGTGGCGACAAGCATTTTGTGAAGGTTTTTATGCTCCAGTGGTGTGTCCAGCGTGAGATCGTCTGGACTATTGTTTTCGCCGGTGATGGGTTGATTATCCGATTCATCCTGTTCGGATGGTTGCTTGGTTGCATGTTCGTCGCCCACTGGTTTGCCCTACTCTATGACTGGATCATTATGAGTGTTGTTGTTATCGAGGCGGGACTTGGGGCGGCGCTTACGTCGCCGTTTTGGTTGTTTTTCAGAGGGATTATCCTTCACTGCATCCCGTTGTTCCTCATTATCGCTCCCTTTTGGGGTGTCCACCATATATATATCATGAGTTGAGGTGGCTTTCCAGTGCCCCGTAGGCACCGGTTCTTTTGTCGCCGCTAGCATCGCCGCCCATGCCGCCGATGTCTTCGAGTCGTAGTCTAGCATGTCGGTTAGATCGCCGGCGCGGGCTACAAAGTGGGTGGTGGGTGGGCTTTGAATTTCTTCGCTATCCGTATCTCGACCGCCCCGACCGCAATCCGCCAGGCTCTCCCGATAACGAGATGCTTTAGCGAATTCAGATGTCGCCAAAGGGTGAGTGCCGAAGATGTCTCGCGCGGTGAACTCCATGATCGGGCGCCCAATCGGATTCGATTGGTAGCGCAGGAGGTTTGGAGTCCGCGAGAGTCCCGCACTCGCAGTCACGAGCTTTACGAGGGACAAGGTCAAGATTCGCCCATCGCCAGAGAGATTGTAGCTCCCGAGGCAAAGGTCCAGCCACCGCCCTCGACCGCGGGTCGGCCCGGAACTAGAGGTCGGCGGACACATGTGCGGCCTCTAAGGCATCGCCTGGCGGGTTGAGCTAAATCATGCCCATCGTGACAAAGGCGACGCTCTGGTTGTGGCTCAATCCATCAAGATCAAGTCTCCGCGATGTCGGCCGTGAACTTTAGGGTTTCCAAATCTGACCGACGGCCAGGGCGAGCTTTCGATCCGCTTCCAGATGGCTGCTTAATTGCCCAAGCAAAGTAAAGCCAACACGAAGATCTATCCGGGAGAAATGTCTCACCGACTCTGCGAGTTGTTGATGATTGAAGGAGCCATCAAGCCTGCCGGTGATGACACAGAGGAACTCTCAATGAAAGCACCAATGTCGTGTCAAACCGCGGATCTCGGTAGGGGGTCCTGAATCGCAAGGCCTAGGCGGATGGTAACAGGAGACAAGGGACACGATGTTTTTACCTGTGTTCGGCCCTCTCGATGGAGGTAAAACCTACCCTCGCTTGATTGATATTGATGATATGGGTAGTACAAGAGTGGATCTACCACGAGATCAAGGAGGCTAAACCCTAGAAGCTAGCATATGGTATGATTGTTGTAATGGTTGTTCGTCCTACGGACTAAAACCCTCCGTTTATATAGACACCGGAGAGGGCTAGGGTTACATGTAGTCGGGTAATAAGGGTAGGAGATCTACATATCCAGACATGCTGCTTGCCTTCCACGCCAAGGAAAGTCCCATCCGACACGGACTAAGTCTTCAATCTTGTATCTTCACAGCCTTGGAGTCCGCCGATCATGATAGTCCGCTATCCTGGACACCCCTAGTCCAGACTCCCCAGGGCCATCGAATATTTTTTCACTATCCAATCATACACGCAAAGGGGTGATGCCACCATAGGGGCTGGTAGGGCGGCCGCCTGTGGCTGGAAAGTGTGCACCTAGTTTGGGTCGCCTGTGTTGGCTCCACGCTAGTTTTGTTCGCCCCAACGCACGAGCAGGTGCAATGTAAAAATGAAGAAAAATGTTTCAATTTGATGGGCCAATAACATAAGTGCAAGGCAGGCCCTATAGCAGGCTCATGGCCCAAATGAGCACCTCCTATATCGACGACAAAGCAGAAAATCCCAATTCATTCACTCCACCTCCACCCGTTCGCCTTAACCTAGCTGCCACCGGACAGACCGACACAAGACTTCCTCGCTACCGCTGGAGGGTGGTCGCCGGCTTCAAGCAAACGGAAGGACAAGAAGATGAAGATCCAACCCTGGTAGCTCGCATGGGAGGCAGCACGGCATGGAATCGAGCTATGCAAACGGACAACATGATCTTGCAAGAGTAGCATGCAACGAAAGTGTATATCATATCCCCGACTATATCTAATTCAACTCTTCAATTTCTGGCCAATAGTTAAACCTGACGGTGTTGTAAAACTGCTTGAATGTAGGGAATCTATGAGAAAATGAAACCAATTTCTACTTATTTTATAACTCCCCCAATCAATACTGAACTGACTGAATCTGATGTATCTAATCAAGTTTCCGGTGCAAACATACAAGCTCATGTTGTTCTTGAGCCTGAAGTGTCTAATGGACATACTCCTAATGAAGGATTTGATGCAAACATTTTACATGCTCCTGGTGATGAACATATAGTGTCTAATGAGGGATCTAATGCAAGCATTTTGCAAGCCCATTGAAGGATTTAGTGTTTAATGATGATCTACGATGTTGAGAGAGACAGATATTTGCAGGCATTGATGACAAGCAAATTATAGTGCATTTTCGTAGCTTGAGGAAACGTCGAGGCCATCTACCAGAAAGTCCCCGTATCATGACAACATAGCATAAATACTTTTCTAATATGTTGTTTGAAACTATTGCCATACTAGTGCAGGATAGATATATTGATATGCAGTTTGCACATCGGTTATAGGTGCAATTACACTTCGATATTTTCAGCCGAGAATGAATAATTCAAGCAGTATGTACTATGTTTGTAGTCCTTGTACACCATGTAGCATTTTGTGTTTTTGGTGCTTGCATCATTTAGTGTTTATAATCTGAACTACTTTGGATCATTAGCTGGTTTTCAAAGTGCATGTAGCTTCACATTTCAAGTTATGTTGATTTCTAGAGTGCAAGTGCCTTCAGATTTTTTGGTTAAATGTTTTCCCCGGTAACTTGAATTCGTGATCCGCCAACGCACACAAATCATACACGTAATGCCAGATTTAATTAAATGAAATGCGTGGACTTACGCTAGCTCGTAGTACAGTGCTCACCGCAGCTCTACTTGCGCTTGGGATGTTCCATGTACAAGTCCATGTTACCACTTGCTTGGATGTGCAGTCTTTGTGCCCTTGCACCCCCTCTGCATTTTGACACGGCTAATGGTCGATCAAATAAGAGGAATCGACCTTGATGTTGTACCGAGGACGATGATACTTACAAGGTTATACGGGTGCGTGATGTGTACCAGATCTCGAGAGCACCGCCGTGCTTTGCTAAAATGGATTTGCTTGTTTCGTATGATATCTCCGTAAGAAATAAGAGTTAAAGTCAGAGTTGCATAGGCGTGTAAGCTAAGAGAGCAGTGAAAGGATATCGAAACATCGTCGGAACAGTGCACAAAGGAGTGATGTGTGGATACCTAGTTCGGGCCGGCGTTTGGGCATGCTCGCCTAGCTAGAGTGTGGGTCACTTTAGAGCCGTTGAGGGTGATGCGCTAGCCGCGCATGGATGCAGATCTTGAGTGGCAGCAGAGCGCTACGATGCGGTGGACGAGACAGTTGGTGAAGCCCCAACGGCCTCGCGGGGTGGAGGTGCGATGATGTGCTCGGTGAAGTATCCCCGGTGAGCTGGGAGACGGCATCGGTGAAGCGCACCTGATGCGGTGGAACTCGATGTCTGTGAGGCACATCAGTTGCAGCGGCCGACGTTGTTGGTGCACCACCCGTTGCGGTGGACGAGGGTGTAGATGAGGTAGCTCCGGTGCGGTGGTGAAGCGCGACCGTCGTCGTCGTCCCACACAGAGGTGGGGAAAGACACGAGACGAGGGGCGATTCGAACTTTGCTTGGGTTGGCGGCTAATTAGGGATTTGAGCAATCTGGGCGCGGAAGGGGATGGTGGAGAAGAGAGATTTTGTAGGGCTAGAATTGGGGCCGCCAGATATTTCATTCCGAAACGTGGAAGGGCGAACTTATTTTGACGTCGTCCTTTTTTGGGGGGTGGGGGTGGAGGAGTTGGGGAGGGAGTGAGTGGTGTGTGGTGGGTGCTACGCTCTCAGGCGACACACGCCGATCACCCCGACAGATTATGCTTGGTAGTTTAAGCACTGCCTTTTGTGTCCATGACATGTGGACCCAAGAGTTGGCTGGCCCACATGTCAGTGACCCAATGGCAGGTGCCTTTAATGCACCAAAGCAGCGTCCACCCCGACATGACCCTGGTCTGCCTGGTGCGCCTACATTTGAGAATGCAAACGAATCTTCTTTCATTTGCAAACTAATCAGTATGTATTACCATGCCCTGTTTTCCTTGCAATAATTAGTCATTCAAAACGAGATATTCTCCGCTCACTTTTAGAAGTCGATCTCGCATAACTTAAATGAACTATTTTGCACAGTGTCTGAAATGTCTTCATGGTCTTATAAAAGTGAACAGAGGTTGTACTATAAATTAATTAATGAGGAGTTCTTTGAAAAAATTGAAACGGTATCTGAGGGAGTCCTGGATTAGGGGGTATCCGGACAGCTGGACTATGTACAACGTCTGGACTATTGAAGCGTGAAGATACAAGACTCAAGACTTCGGCCCGTGTCCGGATGGGACTCTCCTTTGCGTGGAAGGCAAGCTTGGTGATCCAGATATTATCTTTCCTTTCTTGTAACGGACTCCATGTAAACCATAGCCCTCTCTGGTGTCTATATAAACTGGAGAGGTTGGTCCTTAGAAGGCTGATCACAATTACAATCATACCATCATAGGCTAGCTCCTAGGGTTTAGCCTCTATGATCTCGTGGTAGATCTACTCTGGTACTACCCATATCATTAATATTAATCAAGCAGGAAGTAGGGTTTTACCTGGGTAAACATCTGTATCCCTTGCTTCCTGTTACCATCATCCTTGATGCACAGATCGGGACCCCCTACCCGAGATCCGCCGGTTTTGACACCGACATTGGTGCATTCATTGAGAGTTCCTCTGTGTCATTGCTGCAAGGCTCGATGGTTCCTTCAATCATCAGCAATGACGAGGTCCAGGGCGAGACTTTCCTCCCCAGACAGATCTTCGTGTTCGGCGGCTTCGCACTGCGGGCCAATTCGCTTGGCCATCTGGAGCAGATCGACAGCTACGCCCCTGGCCATCAAATCAGGTTCAGAAACCTGAACTACATGGCAGATATCCGTGGAGACTTGATCTTCGATGGATTCGGGTCAGCGCCAGGAGCACCGGACAGTCACGACGAGCATGGCTCGAGCTCCGCCGTCGACAACACTGG
This sequence comes from Aegilops speltoides, assembly GCA_021437245.1. NCBI lineage: Eukaryota > Viridiplantae > Streptophyta > Magnoliopsida > Poales > Poaceae > Aegilops > Aegilops speltoides. The sequence goes on along the minus strand of CM038141.1, from coordinate 96,135,970 downwards.
ATATTACCTCTACAAGAGCTCCCGACTCAAATCCGAGCAGCATCGCATGACGTTCGGGATAGAGGGATAGATCCCGCGCTGCAGGCCATACCCTCGTCCGCGGTAGAGCCGAACATAGGCCTCCCTTCTAAGGAAACATGCGACTCCGGACCCCCGATTCATATCCGGATGCAAGTTCCAGCCCACGCGTTCCCGGGTCCGCCGAGCCTGGTTGGGCTCCGTTAATGGATCTCACCGCGGCGGACGTTTTTCAGCACTCGCCCTTTGGCGACATGCTGAACTTATTGAAGTCTCTCTCTTTGTCAGGAGACTCGGGGCCGAACTATGTCCGGCTTGAGTGGGAAGCGGACGACGACGGAATTCATTGCCCACCCACAACCCACTTCATTGCCACGATCGATGATTTAACCGACGTGCTTGACTTCGACTCCGAAGACATCGACGGTATGGACGATTTATGCAGAGAACTACATGGACCACCGCCATTGTATGCGGGGGCCACCTCCTCATACAATATATATATGGTGGACACTCCAAAGGAAACCAGTGGTGGTGAGGCAACGGAGGATAACCCCTCAGGGAGAAAGGCAAAACATGTGCGTTATCGGCGCCACTCCAAGCCCCACCACATCAAAACCGGCCCCGGAGACGAAAGCAGTCTGGATGGTGCCAAAGAGGAATACAACCTTAGTCAGCCTACACTCAAGCAGGCCGGACCGATCACGATGGGATGCTTGGAGAGGGACAATTATACACCCCCCTCCGACGACGAGGCAAGCCTTGGCAATGACGAATTCGGCGTACCTAAAGACCCAATGGAAAAAGTTCGCTTCAAGCGACGGCTCATGGCCACGGCAAGGAGCCTGCAAAGGAAGCAAGAGTAGCTTAAAGCTGACCAAGACGTGCTAGTGGATAGGTGGACCAAGATACTGGCCACCGAAAAGTATGAACTCGACAACCCCAGCAAAGGGCATACACGGCACAACTGGCTACCTCAACTCGAGCAGGAAAACCACAGGCACACACCTAGATGCCTACACATTACTACGGTCGAAGACAGTAAGAAGCATACACGAAGAGGCACCGTCAGGCCTCGACACAAAGGTCATAAACATCAAGACGAGGAAGCTGGTGCCAAGTCCGGCAACTCTCAGCCCGGTAAAGGGAGAAAGAACAGCCCAAGCCTACTCGAACAAATCCACACACTGGATCAACCATGTGAAATTCATGGTACCCCTAGAAGGACGGCAAAGCACACCAATAGAGAATGCAGGATCCTCAAAACAAAGCGGCCGGTCGCTGCATAGAAGCAATAAGGGAGGTGCCTCACAAGAACCCCCCCCAGAGCATAACAGTACGGCCGATCGTCCAGAATCACGTAAACCACAGCAAGTCAATTGCAGTACCTCTAGACCTAGTAGTCTGGGGGCTCTATAACACACAAAGCCCACATGGGTATGAAGCCATGCATAACATCTCCTAAAATATGTAAAGCGCAAAGGCCAAGTTTTATTGGCCCACCACCCTAACGGTTGTCTTCGGATCACTCAAAATTGCTACGCCAAGGAATAAATCTTTGGCACCTTCCCACCATGCGGTAGTTTACCGCATTACAACGGGATAAACCACGTTGACTAGATCCCACATGGTAAATCACTCAGGCCAACTATCCGGACACTCATTGAGGAGTCCGCGCTACCTCACGGTATAATGGCTAGGTTCACCAGGGTCCGATAAGGAACCCTTAGACTAACCACAAGAGGACGCTCAGCTGCCTCATAACATTTGCCTTCACAAACTAACTTTGATGCAGAAGAGGATTGGCGGCGTGGAACCAGCCCGGACATGCAATGGCAGGAACATGCAGACAGAAGGTAGTTCGGATTCAATATTGATCCACTCATAACCCCCGCCAGTCCGGTCACCACAGGTTCCGCCAAACAACACCTCTTTTCATACATCGTACTCACATGCATAGACATATCATCCTCCTACAAAGTGTAGACTTAAATAACAATTACCGGCCGTCGTTTATCGCCGACGCCTCTTCGCCGAAAATGACAGCCACGCTCCATGTTCGCCCGGTTACACCAAGGGCTTCACAGTACGGCAATAAAGTCCGACCACCTTTTTGGTCGCTCGGCACCCCGAACTTATAGCATTATATGCATCAGCTCCGAATCATGTCTTGGGTCATCGGTTGGGTTTGCCCAGCTCCCATGTTTTGGTACCTTACGTTCCGTTCTGTCGGCTAAGGTAGCGCTAGGAGAACTACTGGGATTGTGTCCCGATTCAGCCGGACGAGTACCTTAGTAGAGAAAGCCGAAAACCAACTGTCATGTTGAAGCGAGAGCTGGTCAGCTGTTCGAGAGGTTATAAAATCCTTAAAGACTTATTCCGCACAACGCCATTATAAATGCTGAGTGTGACGGATCGGTCTTCTGATCAGGCGCCAATAGAGCCCCTAGTTTGGCCTTCCGAACACTTGGGGCTGCGCCGACCATACTCGACTTCCTACGGCTAAGTGAGAGTAATAAAGCCTTATAGTCTGATTGCCTGGTTCGCGAAAAGAGACACCTCCTCAAAAGGACCCAACTACGGGATAAAGAGCATGCAGATATATCCCGAACACCCCCGTATTGTTTTTACGAGGGGGCAGAAGCCGACGACTGGCCAACTCTCAGGATTTGCATACAATAAAGAGCCGCACAGGAAGAACATATGTTCAAACAAAACAGGCAATATATACATGCCATTATCCCATATTATAAAAAACGGCACAAATGCCCTCAGGGAAATATAATGTCTTTAGCACACTTGTCTGCTGCAAGGAGGGCCCCTTTCAGTACACTTTCATAGTAAAACTCGCGCTTGCGGTGCTCCTTACCGGGCGGCCCTCGCCATCACTTTCTTCGTGTCAAGCCTCCCCCATGCACTTTTGCACGGCAAACGCCATCTGTAGCGCCTTCTATATGTACTAATCGCTTGATAGCATCAAGCCGAGGACAGGCGCCACAATCCGCTTGACGAGTCCGAAGTAACTGCTTGGAATCGGCTCCGCAGGCCACAGCCGGACAACTAAGTCCTTCATGGCTAGTTCGGCCTCCTGGTGCAGTTCGACCAACTGTTTCAGCTGATCGATAAATGGCACCGGATAGTTCGGCGCCAAATACTGCGACCAGAAATCCCTCTCCGCAGACTACTTTTCCTCGGTGCGGTAGAATTGGGCGGCATCTGATATGCTCTGAGGAAGATCCACAAAAGCCCTTGGAAAAATAAGAATTCAGCTTGCCGCTTAGGATTCCTCCCATTATCACATACAAAGAGCTAAGAATACAGAAGGCCTTACCAGCTGCAACTTTCCGCGCCTCCTGAATGTCCCGCGCAGCACCTCGGGCTTCTTTCCGAGCACCTTCCGCAGCCTCGAGAGCTTGGGCGAGTTCGGATTCTTTTCCTTTTAGACTCGGCCCAAGCCCTCGCTTTTTCACAGCTTCTGAGCTCTCGGCCAGCGATAACCCTCGGCCTTGTGTTTTTCACGGCTACTGCTCGCCTTAGCCTTCTTGTTGGCATCATCCAAAGCTTTCTTTAGTGCCTCAGATTCGCACCCGCCTCCTAGAGCACACAATACAAATATTTTTCATTATGCACACCTATTCGTTGCTCCAACTTCAAGCCAAATGTTTTCAACATACCTTGCTTGTCTTCCAATTGCTTTTCACACGGCCGAAGTTCCTCCTCGGCCCTGTGAAGGTTTCATTTAGTTCGGACACTTCCGCATTATAAGCGGCCGTCCTCTCTAAAGATGCATGTTTTCACACAAAAGGATATACGTCATTCACATTGGCTCCTGTGAGAGCATGGGATTTGATCCCCTGCCCGGCTATGTCTCCTCCGCTGGAAAGTGCATCAGGGGCTACTACTCATATTATGACAATTCCTCAAAGGTTTCCTAGCAAACATACCTCGAAAGCGTTTATAAGGCCAAGGCAGGACTCGTTCAGCCCGCTCTAGGCGGACTGAATCTTCTCGACCACCGCGCCCATGAAGGCCTCATGCTCATCGACAATAGACGCGTTCTTCAATGCTGTCGATAGACCGCCAGGCAGCTCTGCTCGAACAGAGGACGCCGGTGGGGTGGGCAGGCCCCTCACCATCGGGGGTGGCTGCTCGCTCGATCCCTGTCGGTGTACTAAAGTAGGGGTACCTTAGTATCCCGAACTTGTGCACGCAGCAATGGGCGCCCACGGCAAGGCTTGCCGGGTGACCGCCAAGGTCCTCCGTGGTTCCTTTGGAGCCATTCAAGAACAAAGTGTTCAAGACAAGACCCCGGTAAGAGGAGCTTGCCGGGAAGGCCAACCAAGGCACTTGCCGCGACGCACCACACGTCCCGGCAAGGCCCGTTGAGCGACAAGCTTCCGGGCGACAAGCCAACGATCAGCTGCAAGGCGCTTGTCGCAAGCTACCTTCAGACTCCACGCCCAACAAGACTGGCACAACGGGTCGCCATGGGACCTTTCCCAGCGCTGCGGGCGAGAGGCTGTGCAGCCAGCGGTGCGAGGTGGCGAAGCGGGCGCTGATAAGATTGCCATCGTGAAGCGGTGGCGCTCGATGGCCCCTTTTCCGCATCTGCTTGGGCGTATACGACGGGCATTTAATGCCTTTGTCCCGGCCGCAGGGTTAGGTAGGATACACTGCATAAGTAGTTGTACCAACCACCTCTTTTCCACTTTTACCCTGCTCACGCTAAGTTACCGCTTCGGTGACCCCTTGAGCATATAAAAGGAGGCCCATGCACAACATAGAGGGGTTCGGAGCATTCAAACCGTGAAAAACACTCACGCCTCGAGCAAGAACTCAATACAATCGCATAAGCAGCAGAGAGTATTATCTCCGGAGAGCTCAAGTTGGGTAATCGCCGTGCTTCACCTCGATCCGCTTTCAGGCGATCTCCGCTTCTCACGGACCGAAGGGGCTCGGGTCCCATAGGTGTTCGCTCCCACGACATCTTTGGCGTGCTGTAGGGGCGCCGAGGTTGTGTGAACTCGATCCGCGCTCACGCTGGCTAGATCTTCACCATCTTCATCGACATGCCACCGAAGAAGAAGGCTTCGAGGTGGCTGTCGGCCCACGCCAATCCCACCGCCACCAGAGCAAAGAAGTGGGGGGTAGACGCCGCAGAGGAACAGCGCCGACCAGGGAGCTCACGATGTCGCCAGTCCAAGGACAAGGCTGCGCACCTCCGCCAGACATGCACCACGCCCATCTCAGAGGCGTTGACCGACAAATGCCATGGTACTCGCGTACCATACGCCGCTGACCAAGATCGAGCTGGTGGATCTCGGGCGCCAAGGCCGCATGCACGCCAACATGCCGGCATCGGCAAGTCACGGTCGCCGACGAGATGTCGCCCTTCCAACCCAGCTTGAAGTCCGAGCATATCTCGCCTCTCGCACCGCTCGCCGCCGCCACCATCGAAGACTCAGAATAGCGCGGCCCGAGCCCAACTGCTTTCGGATTACCCTCCAACGGGCGGACAAGATCGATGATTGAGGGCCACCATTCGTAGTCTCATCGGCCGCCAACGGCGATACTCCACGACAGCCGAGTATCGTTGAAGCCGCTGCAAGATTGCCGGGCACAGCGATGATGCATAAGACCGTGGGGTGCAACCACCGTGCACTCTCCACCTCGGCAAGGCCAAGATCGCCGACTCGCCGGTCAACTCGACACCGACTCCATCAAGGCCATCGACTCATGAGCTCGCCGCGATCAGCGCCAAGTTCTTCAAGAGCGACGAGAAGAAGACGCCAGACCGCGAAATCAAGAGAAGCGCGAAGGCGTCAATCAGACCAGCGCGCTGGGCCCACTATCAACATGCATGCGCCAGGGGAACCAGGCGACTTGCCGTACATGGTAGGTTGCCTTGTGTTCACTCGTGAGCTGCGGCAAGTCCAATGGCCCAGCACAAAGAATTTCAAGCCACACGTACCAGAGAAGTACGACGGCAGGTTGCATCCGTCGGAGTTCCTCAGCATCTACACCATCGCGGTGCAAGCTACCGGGGGGCACGACGACAATATCCTTGCCAACTACTTTCCGCTGGTGCTCAAGCCCAATGTCAGATCCTGGCTCATGCACTTGCTGGACAACTCCATATCCTCATGGGCGAATCTGTGCTATCATTTGTCGGCGCTTTCACAGCGGCTACAAGCCTCATGGCTAAGAGAGCGATCTTTCATCTGCCGCCTGTAAGGAAGGAGAGCCTGCAGGCAAGTATATTCAGAGATTCACTTAAGTATAGCGCAACATCTCAGATGTCCACCACTGCCGCTGTCATCAGCTGCTCCATCGTAACGTGCGTAATCGCAGGATGCGGAGGAGTTACGGCGATGCAAGATCAGAGACGCCGCGAGCTATATGCCCTGGCCGACAAGTGTGCACGTGCTGAGGAAGGGAGGAGACTCCCCGGAGAGAATACAGGAGCAGGAGGGTCTGACACCGAGGATGCCGCCCCGGCAAAAAAGAACCGGCGGCGGAATAACAGAAAAAGGAAAGGCAAAGATGTGCTAGTTGTTGAGCAGTCCAGCAACGGAGGTGGCGCCGAGAAAGCCAAAGCTGGTAGCTCTAGCGAGAAGTGTGGCAGCCACGACAAGGTGGATTTGCTCCGCAAGCAGATTGCAAGATCCACCGCACTAAGGGCCATGATCTCGTGAGCTGCAAGAAGGTCGAGCAGCTTGTCGAAAGCAAACAGAAGGCTGAGTACTGAGCGACGCGACAAGGAGAAAGCCCAAGAAGGTACTCGAGGATCCGCAAGAAACGCCCCGGCCGTGGAGGACGCCGCGCATGGCCAAGCAGCGTAAATGCAAGGAGATGAACCTCCCGCTGCCGCCGATAAGGATGAAGATGACGACGAAGACGAAGAGATGGATGATGACGAGGCCAATGAGCAGGAGTTCCGCAGAAGCCACGAGAGGTCCTGTGGTGTTGACGGCGGTAAGCTTCTTCAGATACTTCGCACCGCCAACTCAAGCAAAGGTGCGGGAAGTCAATGCAGCAAAACCACCCGCTGAGTCACGCAAGCCTCCGAATGGTCCAAAGACGCCTTATCATCTTTAATATTGAGGACCACCCTGATCGCATAACTGCGGTCGCGTGCTTGCCGATGTTGGTTTCACCAACTATCCGCACCCTCAAGGTCACAAAGATGCTAGTTGACGGTGGGCCGGGCTTGAACCTGATCTCTCCACGGCATCTCGTAAACTCCAGATCCCCGACAAATGAAGCTCAAGAGACCGGTACATTCCAAGGAATCAATCCGGGAAGGAGCAAGCCGAAGGGGAAGATAACATTGCCGGTGACATTTGGCAGCGAGCTGAACTTCAGGACTGAGAGGGTCACTTTTGACGTTGCTGATTTTCCATTGCCTTACAATGGAATACTCGCCTGTCCAGCGCTCGCCAAGTTCATGGCAGCCTCTCACTATGCCTACAACGTGCTCAAGATGCCAGGTCCGATAAGCGTCATCTCTACCCCTGGCGACAAGAAGGATGCTCTTATCTGCACCTACAAGATCTACCGGGAAGCAGCAGCCGCAGCAGAATGCAAGTCACTTGCCGCTGAAGCTACCGGAGGGAAGAAGAAGACCAAGTCCGGCAAGAGCTCTGATGCCCACTCCGGCAAGCAGACCTCTTCGAAGTGCTGCGCTACCATCGAGGACGCACCATCAGAGCTCCACCGCAAGTGTAAGAAGACGAAGGCAGCTCCGCCAGAGACCAAGAAGGTGTCCGCTGAAGGAGGATGGCACCGTGGTACCTTCACCATCGCGCCTCTCGACCCTAAATAGGAAAGCACGCCATTGCTTTCAAGGGTGAATGTCGACGGTTTGCATGGCAACTGGTTCGACATCCCCGGTGTTCCCTGGAAGTAATCGAGCACCATCTTGCCGCTTGTCCTCATGTGCGCCCGCTGTCAAAGCGTAAAGTCGAAACAGCGTGGAGCGCCAAGAATTCATAGCGTAAGAAATCAAGAAGTTGGAAGCAGAGGCCTTGTCACAGAGTGCTCCATCCTACTTGGTCACCAATCTCGTAGTCGTGTGTAAGGCAAACGGGAAATGGAGGCTTTGTATCGACTTTTACCGATGTTAATAAAGCTTGTCCCAAAGACCCATTTCCTTTGCCGCCGCATTGACGGATGGTTGACTCCACGGCCGAATGTGACTTGCTTTCATTTCGGATGCATACTCGAGGATACCATCGATCTTCATGGCGTAAGAGGATGAGGAGAAGACCGCATTCATCACTCCATGTGGCACATACTGCTTTTGTACGGATGCCTTCGGATTAAAGAATGCTGGTTCAACATTTGCAAGGGTAGTCCATGACGCTTTTGAGCCACAGTTGCACAGAAATGTGGAAGCCTACATGGATGACATAGTGGTCAAGAGCAAGGACAGGGCAACTCTAATTCAATATTTAGATGAAACCTTCACAAATATGCGCAAGATCAACCGCAAACTTAACCCCGAGAAGTGTGTTTGGAGTCCCTCCGCAAGCTTCTCGGTTCTTCGTGGTCTCAGCGGGAATTGAAGCCAACCTGCACAAGATCAAGGCCATTGAGCGATCGAAGCAATCAAGCGGCAAGGATGTACGAAGGCTTGCTTGCGTGGCTGCTCTCAAGCAGTTTATCTCTAAGTTCGTTGAGCCGCCTCGCCATTTTTCAAAATTTTGAAAAAGGCAGGTCCAATGAAATGGACTCGAAGGGAGGTTGCGGCCAAGCAGACTTGAAGAGGTACTGTCCTCCACCGGACACTTGTCGCACCTAAGCCACAAGAAAAGTTGATGTTGTACTTAGCGGTAACCAATCAAGTGGTTAGTGTTGCGTTAGTAGCGGAGAGGAGTCGGATGATGAGCCAGTGATCATCATGGCAGATGCATCCAAATGACAAGTGGGGCTTCGACAAGCTTCGGGTCCCGATAAGGATGGATCAAGCGCAGTACGTGGAGGAGAAACAGAAGAAATGGCAGCGCCTGGGCCACTTTTGTCGGGCCTTCCGCAGGGGGCTAGGTCAAGGTACTGTGTGCAGAAGTTGCTGCCTTCTCATGGCTCTCAGAAAGCTGGGCGCCATTACTTCCAAGCACATGAGATCACAGCTTGTCACTCGCTTTCTTCGCCGAAGAGGATACCGCAGTAATCCGTAAGCAACAGGCGTGATTGTCGAGTGGGCACCGAACTGTCAAGCTTTGGCCTCAAGTTTGAGAGCACTTCCACTATCCAGAGCCGAGCATTGGCAGTAATTCATAGCGAATGGACGCCAACCTGCATTTAAGAAATTCTAGAGACGAGCATCCCCGCCAAAGAAGCAAGCAAAGAGTGGCTGATGTACTGATGGTGCCTTCGCCGAAGGTGCCGGAAGGGAGCGTGGTTGCTTGTCGCACCCACCGGAGAGCACCTCAAGTACGTCGTCCAGATGCACTTTCCCAAGGAGCAAGCGACAAACAATACTGTAGCGTATGAAGGTTTGCTTGCCGGTCTCAGGATCGCGGTAGACCTTGGGATCAAGAAGCTCATTGTCAGGGGTGACTCGCAGCTTGTCGTCCGCCAAGTAAACAAGAGTTATCAGAGTCCGTTGATGGAAGCTTACGTTGATGAAGTGAGAAAGTTAGAAGAGCGCTTTGACGGCCTACAGATGGAACATGTTCCGAGAGCTCAGAACGACATTGCCGATGGCCTGCCAAAGTGCGCCGCACTTAAGTTACCTATGGAACCAGGGATCTTTGTGCTCAAGCTGACTCAACCGTCTGTGACGCCATCAACTGGACAGAGCAAGAAGAGGAAGGTGATTTCTGGTGACTATTTTCTGGCAGAGCTCCCCGAAGCCGCCGCCAAGAAGGTCCCCAAGATCAACGCCAAGAGTCCGAGGAGCTGTGCGCTCCGGCAAGCCCTAAACTTTGTTCCGCTGAAGCGCACGCTCCCGACAAGTTTTGTTCGACAAGCTTGCCGGGAACATCAAGTCGGCCGAACCGCAGGTTCTTGCCGTAGAAGCGGATGTTCCCGCAGCAGCATATGTGCCTTTAGTCCTTGTTGTTGAGCCGCAAGCTCCAGCATGGGCACGGTAGATTGTCCGTTTCCTTCAGACAAGAGAACTTCCTGAAGAGCAAGAAGACGCGGAAAGAGTAGCCCGGCAATCAAGTATGTACCAGTTTTTCGACAACACACTGTACAGAAGGAGACTCAACGGTGTGAAATTGAAGTGTATTCACCGGGAAGATGGACAGAAGCTGTTGGCGGAGATACATGGAGGCATATGTGGTCACCACATTGGCGCAAGAGCACTTGCTGGCAAAGCATTCCGGCAAGGTTTCTTTTGGCCGACAGCCCTCCAGGATGCAACTTCACAAGTGACCAAGTGTGAAGCATGCCAGTTTCATTCCAAGCAGACACACCAGCCAGCTCAAGCTCTCCAGACGATCCCTTTATCTCCGCCATTTTCATTGCTGGGGCTCGACATCCTCGGCCCCTTTCCACTGAGCTGTCGGGGCTTTGATTACTTATGCGTCATGAATCGACAAGTTCACAAAGTGGCGGAAGTGGAAGCGATGAGGAAGGTGACAAAGATCAACCGCGGTCAAGTTCTTCGGTCGATTGTTTGTTGTTTCAGGGTACCTAACAGGATCATCACCGACAACGGTACACAATTCACGAGCCACACCTTCATGCAGTACGTACAAGGTCTTGGCGCCAAGGTCTGCCGCTACGTTGCTCACCCGAGAAGCAACGGTCAGCGAGAGAGGGCAAATGCTTGAAGTGTTGCTTGCGGGCTCAAGACCAGGATTGTCGACCAGGCTGCACAAGTGCGGAAAGAATGGATTGAGGAGCTACCGGTGGTTCTTTGGTCGTCGGACGACGCCAAATCGAGCCAATCGCCGAGACACCTTTCGCCTAGTCTGTGGAGCGAGGCAGTTCTCCCCACGGAACTTCGTGATCTGGTCGCCTCGAGTGCTCACTTATGATGAGCTTGAGCAAGAGCAGCTGTGGCAAGATGACGCGCTGCTCCTTGAGGAAGAACCGTCTTCAGCTCTTTATGCGAGCTGCTCGATATCAGCAAGCTTTTGCGCGCTACCATAGCCGCAAAGTTAATGCGGAAGTCTCGAGGAAGGCGACCTTGTTCTTGGCGCATTCAGTCCGCCTAGAATTCCAACAAGTTGGCCTTGAAGTGGGAAGGCCCTTACCGGGTGAAGCGAGTCACTAGGCCGGCTGTCATTTGAGACCGAAGATGGCTTTCCGTGAGCAACTCTTGGAACATTGAGCATCTTAAGTAAGTTTACCCGTAAAGCGCGGTTGCGGAACTTGTTCCAAAGAACCACCTTTTTCTGATCTTGCCGCTGTTGTATGTAATCCTTTGTACAAAGCCGGGCACAGACCCCGTGCATAAATAAAGCTTATATGCTCCGCACATCTTGTCAATTTCATGCTTTCTATTTTTTTCATGTGTTATCTGACACCTTGTGCAGCGCCGGCCCCCGGTAAGCAATAAGGAGCCATAGGGCTCCGTATCTTTATTTTCTCTTCTTTCTTTTTCTCAAAGAAAAGAAAGGTTCCCTCGCCCACAAGTTTACCGGGGGGAAGGAGAAGATAATGGTGTGGACCAGGCGTCGTTCAAGAAAGTTTTGCCTTGCCGGGACGCAAACGACAGAAAAGCTAAGTTACCAAAGTTTGAGCAATCAGTTTAAAAAATTTTAAGTTATCTTCCTCGACCGACCGTGCTTTGTATGGAAAACCTGTGCGCGGAGGAACCAACTCGTAGCTAGTTGCGCCCATACTTTGTTTCGAGTCTGCTCAACAACTTAAGTGAGCCGCGACTAGTTGCGACAAGGTTTCTTGTCGGTGGCGGCACCGCCAGCAGGCTGCTGATGTCCCGCACTCAGTGCTCGCGGCAAAGGTGCCTGCACCGGCAAGTTCCCTAAAAGCGTAGGGCAAAAGCATACAAAGGAAGGAATCAAGTAAAGGAAATAACATAGCAATCAATACCCAAAATAAAGTTATATTACAAGATAACTTGTCCCAGCTCTAATAAATTGTTCTCGCAACATGCTCAGCAGCATCAAGAAAAGGAGGAAACGGGCGGCCTAATCTACGCGATCGCTGTCGACCCTCTTGACCTCGTTCACCTTGTCCACAATGGGTGCGACAAGGGCCTTGAGCGCTTCGAGATCAGCATCCGCCGGCAGCTTCTTCAGGACGTTGGTGAGCTTGAGGCCTGGGTTGCGGAAGGCCACCTTCACCAACACCTTCTGCAGAACTCTCGCGCAGATCGTGCGCGACTCGTCGGCCAGCTGCTTTGGGATCCTTTCCCGGAGTCGCTGGAGGGCCGTCACCACGCCCTTGAAGAACAAAGTGAGCTTGGCGCTGGGCTGGAGGTTCTCGTCGGAGGAATACCCGAAATCCTCCATCCCCAGCTGCTCCAGCTCCTTGTCGATGACTGCGGCGATATTCACGAGACCCTCTGTCTAGAGCTCCACAGTCTCCCTAAGGGTGTTCTGGGTGACGGCAGCACTCGCCAGCAACTCCTCGTTGGCCTTGATCTCCTCCTTCAAGGCCACCTCCCGCTCCTTGGCGCCGTCCAGCGTCTTGGTCAGAGTAGCCAGCTTCAGCTCGAGATCTGCGTTGGAGTCCTTGGCGGTGCTGAGCTCCTTGCCCTTCTCGGCGAGACGACCCTGCAGCACACCGTGGGCGTGGGCGTCCTTCTCGCGCTCATGCTGGAGGGCGGCAACCTCTTCATCCCTCGCCTTAAGATCGGCCTCTAGCTGCGCCACCTTCGTCTCCAACTCCTTCTTGGCGGTCTCAGCAGCTGCGGCAGCATCTTTTGCCTCCTTGAGAGCCCCGCCAAATGTCTGCTCTCGCACGGCAAGCTCCTCCTCGTGGCTCTCCAGATTGACCTTCCGCTGTGCCATCTCGCCTTCCCGCGCAAACAGCTCCTCGGCGACAAGCTGCTGTTGCTCTTCAGCTTCGGCCTTCTTGAGGAGAAAGGCTTTCCGCGCCTCGGTGAGTTGCACCCGCTCCTCTGCAGTGGACCGGAGGGCTTCCTGGTTGCGGCTCCGGAGCTCCTCCGCATGCTTCTCAATATCCACTCCCGCCTGCGCGACAAGCGCTTCCCTGGATTCCACCTTGGCTTGTCTGGCGCGGTAGAGTGACACCAGTTTCTGCAGCAGTTGCTCTTCCTCAGACTCGCCGCTACTACTGCTTGGCGTGTCAACCAGCGTCAGCCCAACGGAGGCGAGCACTTCTCCATTGAAAGTTTCTCCTTCCACCGGCGCCTTGGAGCTTGACGCCTAGGGGAGCATGATGAAGACACCATCGCCGGCCTTCAAATAGGCGCCGGGCTGGGGCTCCTCGGAGCCTGGTGCTGTAGTAGTGGCGGAGGGATCGGCGGTCGGCGTAGCGCCTGGTGCTCCTGCGGCCTCAAGGCCGTCAGTGTGATCGCCAGATCCCTCGCCGGCTCCTGCGGCGGCATCTTTGGCGGCCTCTTCGCCGGCGGGCTCATCAGCGCCAGCTCCTTCTTTGGTGGCAGCGGCGTCGTCGGTGTTGCCGCGTGCGTTCTCCTCGCCGGTGGCCTCGGTCTCCATCGGCTCCGTGGAAGATGGATCTGACGGCCGGGAAAAGAGAGAAAAAGTCAAGCAAAAATCCAAAAAGAAGATCAGAAGAAGAAAGACACAAGGGAAGTTTTCAAGCAAGAAGGGTTACCTGCACTGGGATCTGTAGTCATGGGCTCCACCACCGGGGGGTCGCTGGTGTTGTCCTCTTGCGAGAACCGTCCCTTGCGGGCAACTCCCTTGCCGAGAGCGCCTTGCCGGGAATCCTCCCTTGGCGGCGTAGTCGAAGCAGATAGCATCTCGGGGGCGGCTTCCGGGTGCTCCTGGTGAGGCTGCTCTGCTCCTACACAAACCAACAGTCAGATGTCAGCAAATAAAGAGCACCCATGCGCGCCTAATAGCAAAAAAGTAAACCATATACTTACGCTGGGGGCTGCGCTGGGGGCTGCTTTGGGGAAGGGTTGCCGGGTCCGGCAAGGTGGTCTCGGGCGCGCCCCCTGCCGACGCGGTGGGTTCGTCCTCGATGATGATCACCGGGGCCTTGGCTCTCTTCGCCGCTCTCTGGGCCAGGGTCCTGAAAAGGAATAAGTTCAGAGTAAAGCAAATCAGATACAAGACAAAACAGCAAGAATTGAAGAACTACAAGTACAGCAAAGAATCTTACTCTTCTTCCTCGTCGGAGCTGAGCGCGGAGAGGTCGAAGTCCGGCCCTCTTTCGGCGCGACGAGGCGGAGGAGTAGGCTCCCTCAACCGCTTGGCGGGGGCAGCGGCAGACCGAGAAGCGCCGCCCGGAGGACCCCGCCGGTTGCGCGGCGCGAGACGCCCCGCTGCAACAAGGCTGCTGTCGGGTGGAGCGTGTCCAGCGGCACGGGCGGTGATGACCGTCTGCCGCTACGCTACGTCCCGGCCTGCGGAGACGCTTCTTGGTGAAGCTGGGGGCTGCTTGGGGGGCTCACTGCGGCAAGCCCGCTGAAGAGGGCCGGCTGCTCGCACCCTCGGCAGGCTCGCTCGACTCGGCTTCAGGCTCGGCAAGCTCCCCCTCACCGGCAAGCTCTCCCGCAAGCTCATCTCGGTCGGCAAGGCTTGCCGCCTCTGCTGCCTCTGCATCCATGGTGAATCCAAACTCACCCGCGGCAGCGGCTACCGCCGCCTCTTCCGCCCTAGTGGCAATGCGCCGCATCTCCTCATCGGTGGTGTCGCGGGTGAGGCTCTACTGTTCGTCGGCGTGGACCGCCACTTCCACCAAGCCGTCGAAGAACTGATGTACGACGTCATCCGCAGGCTCTTGCCAAGTTGGGACAAGTCCATGCGAGTCGCACAGCGGCATCATTACGCGGATGCGGTCGAGCGAAGAATTGTTGCACAGCGGAACGACACCTTGTGGCAACCTGAACCATTCGGGATGCTGGGGGTCGTGCTTGAACAACTCCTTGAGCATCGCATCCAGCTCCAGCACAGTGAAATTGAAGTTGAGGCCCGGGCGCAGCCTCTTGATATCCGCTGGACCCCCGAATTCCCAGGCGGGTCTCCTGCTCTCTTATAGGGGGGCGATGCGGCGGCGAAGAAAATCCGCACCTACAGTGCCTACAGTAAGCCCGGCAAGCCTGAGCCGCAAGATCCGGGTGATGGCAATCTTAAGCTTATCGTCGTCCGCGGCCAGGGCGCTCCAATCGTTTCCGCGCACTACTGGGGCTTGGCGCTGGGCGGTGAATGGCTGCGGGTTCTCCTCAACAATCCAGCACCATTCTGCTCTCCACTCCTCCCATTTGCTATGGAGCTCTCCTTCCAGATACGACTCCTTCTTGCCAGCCCTCAAGATCCAGGCGATCCCGCCGACTAAGGGCTCCCCTCTCTCGACCCGGGGCATAAAGAAGTGGCGGAAAAGGGCTACGTTTGGGTGGACTCCGACAAAGTTTTCGCAGAGATGTGCGAAAACCGCCATGGTCAGGACATCATTGGGGGTGAAATCAAGGAGGTGGAACCCGTAGGTGTTCATGATGTCGCAGAAGAATTCAGAGAAAGGCGGGCAGAGCCCGCAGTAGAAGAACAGCGCGAAAAAGGGATACCCATTCGGGGCCTGTTCCGAAGCGGCGGCGGAGAGTACCTTCGTGCGCGGATGCGCTCGCGTCTCTGTCGACCAGAAGAGGTAGTACCACTCCCTCAGCTCCTTCGCGGAGAGCTCGGGGGGAAAAGTTGCCCGCTCCTTTCGCAGCGCCTCGAGCCGCAGCGCCTCGGCCGACTTCACGCTCTTCCCGGCTTTCGGAGCCATGGTGGAGGTAGTGGGGGATATCGAAGGCGTTGGTGGCACCGGCGGCGATGGGGGGTGGAGCGCTGCTATCTTTCGACTTTGGAAGAAGGGGGGAGCGGCAGAGATTTCTGAGATTGGAAGTAGCAACAGGCGAGGTGGGCGAACAGCCCCTGTTTCCCGTGCTTATAAAGAGGGAGGGGGCAGACGTTCCGCTTTTCCGAATAAAGAACCACCCACGATCTCTCCCACAACGCCGCATTCAACGCGTGCTGTTAGGGGAGAGCGTGGTGGATACTGAGTAAGATACGACGTAATCCAGGCCGCGCGTGCCCGTGCCCTGCTTTGGGCCTGGCCCAACAGCGCTCGGCACCGTGTGTGGCCCAGGCCCGGGGGCTCCTGTCAGTGTACTAAAGTAGGGGTACCTTAGTATCCCGAACTTGTGCACGGGCAGTCGCAGCGCCCTGCGGCAAGGCTTGCCGGGTGACCGCAAAGGTCCTCCGTGGTTCCTTTGGAGCCATTCAAGAACAAAGTGTTCAAGACAAGACCCCGGCTAGAGGAGCTTGCCGGGAAGGCCAACCAAGGCACTTGCCGCGACGCACCACACGTCCCGGCAAGGCCCGTTGAGCAACAAGCTTCCGGGCGCGACAAGACAACGACCGCGGCAAGGCGCTTGCCGCGGCAAGCTACCTCTTTGTACCCGCGCTCCAGCGCATCGGTCAACGTGTCGCCATGGGACCTTTCCAGGCACGCGTGGCGAGAGGCTGTGCAGCCGGCGGTGCGAGGTGGCGAGCGGCGCTGACAAGATTGCCATCGTGGCGGCGCGTGGCGCCTGATGGCCCCTTTTCTCGCTTGCTTGGGCGACCGAGGCGGGCATTTAATGCCTTTGTCCCCTGCCGTCAGGGTTAGGTAGGATACACTGTACAAGTAGTTGTACCAACCACTCCTTTTCCACTTTTACCCTTGCCTACGTTGCCACCTGTCGGTGACCCCTTGAGCATATAAAAGGAGGCCCATGCACAACGTAGAGGCGGTTCGGAGCATTCGAAACCAGAAAACACTCACGCTCTCGAGCAAGAACTCAATACAATCAGACAAGCAGCAGTAGGAGTATTATCTCTCCGAAGAGCTCCGAAGCTGGGTAAATCGCTCGTGTGCTTCGCCTCGATCCACTCTTCGTGCGATCTCCGCCCCCCGCCGGACCGAAAGGGGCTCCGGTCCCATAGGTGTTCGTATCCATCCCCGCGTGTCCGGCACCAGGGATATGTCCTCCCTGGTCCGGGTCTTGTCGAGATGACACCTCAGTGTCGCGCCTGGACTTTGGGGAAGGGGCCTGCGGAGGCGTCTCGCTTGACAAGGCGTCTGAGCCCAGTGAATCCTCCGACGAGTACCGGCCGGCGCAGGACCTTGCCAGACTGTGCAATATGTAGGCAACAGTCAAAACTACTATACCCAAAAACAATCCCGGACGCATATGCGTGTTCGGATACTTACGACTTCTCCAGGGGCTGGGCCCTGGGATCCCACCCCGGGCTGCTATCGGCGCCATGGGGGATTCCCCTGGGAGGGAATCTTTCCCCCTCTTGGGCGATCCGGCCTCCAAAGATTTGGAGGCTGTCCTCTTCCTCCCGCCATCAGAGTGAGGCTCATCCTCCTCTACTTCCTCCTCTTCGTCCTTGGATGAAGGATCGTCGCTGGAGTCTTCGGATTTGGCGTCCGAAGCCTCGTGACGGCGAAGGCCACTCCGGGTCTTCTTGACCTTCTTGGAGGCCTCTTTCTTTGGCGCCTTGTAAATGCGTGGGGACTAGCATCTTTGTCAGAAGAGGTCCGGCCGGTTCCTCCGGCAGGGGGGCTGGACAATGTATCCGCTCCACCTTCTTTATCCATCCCTGAGGTCACAATGAAACATGATTAAGGTGTCTCCCTCATGACATGCCAGCTGAAGCATGAATAGACAGAGCGTGGTTGTGACTTACCGAGCTTGGAGAATGGGATGATTGATACCCACGGTCCTCGGCGGGGCCCGGCCACGATTTGCCGGACTTAAAGAGCACCTTCAGATATCCTTGTGGGAGGAATCATAAAGCTCCCGAAGGGTTTGGTGCCCGGCTGGATCAAACTCCCACAGAGTACAAGCTCGGCGCTGACAGGGGAGAACTAGGCGAACTAGCATCACCTGGACTACGTCGACGAGTTTGACGTCCCTATCGACCACACCCTGAATGCGCGTCTGGAGCAGTAACAGCTCATCGGACGAGCACCAGTTCAGACCCTTCTCGGGCCAGGACGTGAGCCGCAATGGAGCTCCGGATCTTAACTCTGGAGCTGCCGCCCACTTTTTGTCGTGTGGTTTGGTGATGTAGAACCACTGCTGCTTCCGCTCCTTGACGGAGTCGTTGAAAGCGCCTTTCGGCCAAACGTCCTTGGGCATCTTGCTTACCATGGCGCCACCGCACTCGGCGTGTTCGCCACTCACCACCTTGGGCTTCACCTTGAAGATCTTCAGCCATAGGCCGATGTGAGGTGGGATCCGGAGAAAAGCCTCGCACACGACGATGAACGTCGAGATATGGAGGAAGGAGTTGGGGGAAAGATCATGAAAATCGATCCCATAGTAATACATGACTCCCGGAATGAATGGGTGAAGGGGAAACCCGAGCCCACCGATGAAATGGGGAAGGAACATGACTCTCTCATGAGATTCCGAAGTGGGGACGACCTGTCCCGCCGGTGGAAGACGATGGCTGATCTTCTGGGCCAGGTACCCGACTCCCCAAAGCTTCTTGATGTCCTTCTCCTGGACAGTCGAGACCATCCATCTGCCTCCCGCTCCGGATCCGGACATCTTTGGAAAACCTCTCTTCGATGGAGAAGAAGAGTGCTTGGGCGTTAGGGCTCGAACAGAGGGGAATGAGCTAGCGGGAGGAGAAGGCGTGGGTAAAAGAGAAAGAAACCTAACCTCCTTATAGAGGCGATAAATGCTTTTTGTGCCTCCCCACTTGCCTGGTGGAACCCGTCTGCCTCCCACTCGCCATGATTAGCGGCACGGTTAGATTACCCATACCCTATTGATGAGAATCCCGTGATAAGGGGACACGATCTCTACTTTGACAAGACGTGTCAAAGAAACCGCCTCGCAATATGCGCTGTAGCTGGTTGTGGGAAAACGGTTCGAATAATGATCCGACCGTAATAACATGTCACGTCATCAGAAAAAGTTGTCAGTAGATTGCATTTGTGAAATATCATTCTCTCTAAAGTGGTGTGTAAAGATCATTTTGTGGATCCGGACACGATTTGAGTGTTCGATGACTACTTTGGAGTATTCGGAGAAGGAACCCGCCTTGCAATGTTGAAGACAATACTGCGCGCCGGACTCATCGTCATTGAAGCCTGGTTCAGGGGCTACTGAGGGAGTCCTGGATTAGGGGGTATCCAGACAGCCAGACTATGTACAACGTCCGGACTATTGAAGCGTGAAGATACAAGACTCAAGACTTCGGCCCGTGTCCGGATGGGACTCTCCTTTGCGTGGAAGGCAAGCTTGGCGATCTCTCAAGTGTCTATATAAACTGGAGAGGTTGGTCCTTAGAAGGACGATCACAATTACAATCATACCATCATAGGCTAGCTCCTAGGGTTTAGCCTCTATGATCTCATGGTAGATCTACTCTTGTACTACCCATATCATTAATATTAGTCAAGCAGGAAGTAGGGTTTTACCTCCATCGAGAGGGCCCGAACCAGGGTAAACATCTGTGTCCCTTGCTTCCTGTTACCATCAGCCTTGACCCATAGATCGGGACCCCCTACCCGAGATCCGCCGGTTTTGACACCGACAGTATCCACGCTAACGTGGATTAGAGTGTGTGTCACATAATTAGTTATTTGAATTAGAGTGTGTGTCACGTAGCAATCTCCAATTCTAACGCGGATTTCGCATTTCATTGTATCCATGCTACTTTTTTAATACAAATTCATATGTATATGATGAACACCATGGTAGTGGCAAAATTTTTGGATGGATTCAAACATATGACCTACAAAAAAGCAAAACAAATTGATTCAATGTCAACTTTTCGAAACTTAGTATGGCACGAATTTGAAATAATTACTCGTATGCACGGTCCTCGGTTCAAATCTTAAAATGTACACCGAATTGAAAAATCGATATTAAGTCTCGTATTATGTACATTCAATTGTTGTTTTCAGCCCCCCCGCACAAACGCTACATATTTCCTGTATCGGTCAATCTTCGTCTCCTAACAACCTTAGGAAGCTATCGGTTTCCAACACATGTTCATTCTTTCTCTCCATGTTTCGATCTCTAAGTATCTCAACTACACAAACCCTTTTTCCACTCTGTTACCAAATGTATTTGCCTCACACACCCGCCATTGCACCCCATGCCGAGCTCTCTCTCTCCCCTCTCCCTCTCACCCTCTTGTGCTAAATACATGCATTGCCTATCTAGCCCCCCCAACCTCTCATGCGCACGCACGCACGTTCTATATCTAGGTCACTCCCTCGAGACTGTCTCACTCTTTCTTCCACATGGCTGGCCACACTCGCTCAATCTCGCTCTCTTTATCTGAGTCTCGTTTAACCTCGTTTTCTTTCACACACAAATGATATATCTCCCTGTTAGGGCCTCGATCGACACACTCTATACTCTCTCACACAGATTGTCTATCTAGGTCAGTCCATCCAAGCCGCCGCCACTCTTTCGACCTCATGGTGGGCCACGCTCACTCAATCTCTCTCTCTCTCTCTCTCTCTCTCTCTCTCTCTCTCTCTTTGTATGTCTCGATTGACCTTGCTCTTTCTCAGACAAAAACGATATATCACCATGTTTGATCCCAATTCGACCTATTCACATTGTATACTCTCTCACGCACATTGTCTATCTAGGTCACTCTCTCCAACCCGTCTCACTCTTTCGATCGCACGGCGACCCTATGTGGTCGGTTGACCTTGCTTCCTTCCTCGCACAAAATATATCTACACGTCTGTGACTGGATCATCTCTCAAGCTCTATCTTACAGCTCTCACCCTTTCCAAAAGCTCAATCGGACAATATCTCTCCGGAGCATATATATTTGTTCAATGAATGTCGGACCACACTCACTTTGTCTCTCTATCTATATGTCTCTCGATTGACCTCGCTTTCTCACACCGTATCTTCCACGCATTGAAGCTACTAACTCTCCATCCCTCGCAAAGCCGGAGCTATTTACATTGCGAGGGGCATTGCAACCTTGGATTAATTTGTGTAGGCATTGATTCCGGTCGGTTTAGATTATATTTTCATAGCATTCGGCCCACAACTACTCCGAACACCGTTGCAACCCACACAACTCCCCTAGTTGATTTCCCTCTGGCTCGGTCATCGCTCTCTCGCAAGTCCTTTCCCGCCTTCAACGTCGCACCATGGTATTATTGAACTATGTTGTTCTCTTTAATTATTATAAATAAGCTACAAAACTATACATGATAGTCCACTTGGAATGGGACAAATTTCGACCCACAAATTAAAGTGCTACAAACTACACACCGAGGGGCCCACATGTCATGAAACAAATTTGGACCCATATACAAATTAAAAAATAAAGGACGAGGATCGAACATGCGACCGGGCCTTCAAGCCGCACGTCAATAGGCAACATACGTAGAACAGCAATGTTTGTTGTACCCCCCTTTGTTCACATAATGTTTTTATATTACCACAGCCTAATTAATGGATAACATGTAATATTATTATTAGTACTCTTCGCCTTCACTTACTGGTGGGTTTCATGTGTGCTCTGTCTCTCTCCTCCCCTTTTGCGTTTAGACGCATGGGCAAACACGAAGAACTTGCAGGCGATGTTGTCGTTGACCATATCGGGACGCATTCACAAATCATAGCACCAGTTTCACAAACTAGCAGCACTAGTCAGTGTGTACGTGCAATGCACGTTAATTTGGAAGTGTATTAAGTGCATGCGGATATTAAGTACTAGGATATTATTTGCGTGTTATTATGCGATTAGCACTATGTTTGGCATGAAATTAACTGCACGCTAAACGTGTTGAGCGCTCGACATTGAAGTAGTCTAGGTCATTGGATGACAAGGAATACATGTGTCTTGATGACGTTTATATTTAATTTGATACGGCTCTAGCAGAACATTCAATCGATCAAACCATAGATTTTGTTCAGTCTGACTCTGACTTTAATTTATAGGACGATCGATATAAAATTAACGGAAATGATAAACATTCGGATTTTAAGCATGGCAATCCGAACGTTTTTTATGGCAAATTTAGATTACACGGCGGCGGCGGGGGCGTCTCGCGGTGGGAAGCGGCACCTCTGCCGTGCTCTGTGTGTGATCGGGCCACTGACCGACGGCGACAGCGGTGTCTTGCGCCGTTGTTGGCGTACTCCTGGATGTTGGCCTAGCTTCAAGGAAGGCCAAAATGTTCTAGACTTCGGAGCGAGTCAACTGGCGGGAGGAGGCGACTGACGTTGGTGCAAGGAAGCGGTCAACGGCGGCCATCCATGCCGCTGAGGGGGGGCACTGGCACCTGCGCGGGGACAGTTGCTGTCAACGGCGTGGCGGAGACATTCATGTGCACGGGCACCATCACAGGCACGCACGTTAGTGCACGCGCAGGCGCATGCGCTGGCAGGTGCACGGGCACCGGCACGTGTGTGCACGTCAGTGCACGTGCAGGTGCATGCGCTAGCAGGTGCATGGGTGCGTGAAAGTCGGCGGGGACCTCGTGGAACCCCGTGGGATCAAGCTCGACAACAATGTGCGGCTCCCAGCCCATCAATGCCACGGGGATGGGCGCTGGCGCAGTCGGGGCGACGGGAGCCGGAACGGGAGCGGGGACAGGCGCGATGTCTTCCCGCAAGGCTAGTTCAAGCTTGTCCCAAAACGCCTTATGTTCTTGACACTCCGGCTAGGTGTCTTCCTCAGGAAACTGGAATACTAATGGCAGACCATCGCGATGCGGCATGGCGTACGTTTAGGTCAGGCCAGTTGGAGGTAGACGACAGGAGAATCGGAGAGGAAGAGAGAACATTGTAGTGATACCGGGTAGTGCGAGGTTGATTTTAAACTGCTGCACCTGCGACATTAAACGTGGGATCAGTTGGGACGACAGTGGGTGGCGGAGCCTGGTCAAAGGGCTCGCCTCCGGTGAGCTCAGTACAGCGATCCTTTCGCCGCGCCACCACGACAGCCGCAAGCAATGATTCGCTTCGCATGCCTCCCGTCGACTCACACGCTTGCTCGGATGGCACCTGCCGATGAGAAGCGGGGACTCGTGGCGGCACGTAAACGCCCACGGTTTCAATAGTGAAAGTTGTCGCCTTAACGTGACAGGTCTTTGTTCCAAAATAACTTGGCTCTTCATTTTGCAACTTGTCATAAGCAACTTGTCTCAAATTGAAGAAAATACTTACGAAGTAATATTTGTGCCATATCACGTGACCATGCTTAGTTTCAAGAATTTATGCTCACTTTTGGATTTTCTAAAATTTAAGATCCAGGATTCAAAACAATATCATGACCTGCATCATGCAATAAATTTTCAAGATGTACATTTGTCCTGTTATATTTCTTAAGAAAGGATTTGGTCAAACATTTTGCTTAGTTAGATTCAGACAAGTTATATGTGCAGAGTAAAAGGATAACCCTCCGTACCAGTGCATTGCCTGATATACTAACTCAAGTACTAGGCACGAACAAACGGGCTCAATTTTGTGCTCATCCTGGTCTAGTAGTAGTAGTACTAGGCAATGCAGTTGACGGGTGACCTTGACGAGCGGCGACCGAGGGAATTCAACCGTGCTCGGCACGGTAGGTAACGTTGTCTAGTTACTAAAGCATCCTCAGTTGTTCATCGATAGTCATTCTGGACCGGGGACATGAGGGGAATTTCCTAGGGCTGGAATTCTGGCCGCCAGATATATCGACTTGAAATGCTGAGGCTCGACTGGTTGGGGTTGCCTATTGTGCGTACCACGCACGCCACTGAAGGACACGAGCCCGGTTTTTTATGATCAATACAAGCCAAGGTCTGGCTGGTATGCCGTTGGGTCCTACCATTCGAGAATACGAAAGGAACCTTTTAAATTACCAAACGAATCTATGTGTATTACAATACCCATCTTTTCCTTGCAAATACTAATCTCAACGTGGCAATTGATTTATGACGAGTTGTTGAATTAGAGTGAGTTTGTGATATAGTGATCTCAACATGGATTTCGCATTTCATGGTATCCCTAGTAAGTTTTCCAATGCAAATTCAAATTTAAAAGATGAATAATTTAAAAATACTCCTTTTATTCCTAAATATTAGTCTTTTAGAGAGTTCAACAAGTGACTACATACGGAGCAAAATGAGTGAATCTAGACTCTAAAATATGTCTATAGACATCCGTATGTGCCAGTCCATTTGAAACCTCTAAGAAGACTAATATTTAGGAACGAAGGGAGTAAAATGTAAGACATCCATGGTCCTCAGTTCAATATTTCAAATGAACATGAAACTGAAACATGAATATTATGTCTAGTACTACAGTACTTGCAAATGTTGTGTTTAGGCGGAGCTATGATTATCGGGGGTCAACCCCTCGACTTTAGATAAAATTGTGGAGCTCTGTTTAGGGTTGTTTAGATTATATTTGTCCCCACCCTCCCAACCACCGATTGGTTGTACACCCCCCACCCCTCCTCCCTGGGAGAATATCATGTGCCCCCATTCCTTACATGCTATATGCCGATACGAGTTGCTTGCAACTTGTAGATCTAAGATATAGCAGCTCACATGATGTGTCTTAATATTTTTGCAGGAAACCTTGATGAGTTTGAGAATTGCACACAATTTGTACAAAAACTAATCAGATGCCCTTGGATCCCATATCCAACGACCTCGAAGCTCGTACCACTGTAGCATCTAAGATGAAGGAGGACATCATATTCTCCTGTATGTAAGAATATCATCTGCTACCACACCTTAGATGCTTTGGTGATGCCAGCTCTTCGGAGTCGTTGTATTTGTGACCCAAAACCTCCTCGGTGGTTCAAATGGTTTTTTGTAGAAAAGCCCCAAAAGAGTTCGGCCGCTGCTTACAAGCACAAAGACTACAAAGATGCCATTGGATCTCAGATCAAACGACCTCCAAGCTAGTATCACCATAGCATCCAAGATGCGATAGCACCTTATGTTTTCTCGCACGGGAGAATATGAGGTGCTCCCGCACCGTAGATTCTATGGTGATACGAGTTCACTGAGATCTAATGGCCCATAGTAGGAAGTTTGAATGTTTTTGCAATATACGGCTGATAGAGTTTGCGAAATGCGCAGAAAGTACAAGTACTATGCATGTGCCACCTGATCAACGATCATACGACCAAGATGCTCATATCACCGTAGTGGGTAATTAAGCTACGGGGAGCACCTAATATGAGCAACGGGGAGCCGTTGGATCGAAGATGCAGCGGCACACACGAGGCCTAAATGTTTTATTCGCAAAATAACCTTTGGAGAGTTTGGAAATTGCGCATAATTACAAAGACTACTCCCAAGCCATTGGATCTCACTTCCAATGGTGTAAAAACTCGTATTACCGTAGTATCTAAGCTGCGGCGTGGATGTGATATTCTATGCTGCTGTCATTTTTGTTCGTAAACTTACAAAGTACGTGTAACACGTGCCGTTACTTGTCTCACCGCGCAAAGTGTATGTTCAAAAAACCCATCCTACACTGAAATATCGGAACAACACACGGGGGCCCACTTGTCATTAATCAAATATGGACCTAAAACTAACAAATATTAAAGACGAGATTCAAACTGGCAACCTGGACTACAAAGCGTAAGTCGATAGCCTGAAACAACAACGGCTGTTGGCTTTGTCCCATAACTTGATTTTATACAGTACTTGCGTTGAGTAGAGTAGAGGGAGTGCCTCATCAACACATGCATGACCATTGTCTCACTTACCAGGTCTGCGATCTCAATCTCTCTTCTCTCCATCGTCTAACCGTCGACCGGGAGCGGGCTCTGCGGGCGGTTGCACCCTGCATCACCAACATCGTGCGCCTCAAGAAGCAGAGGGACTTCAGTGGTATTTAGGCGCCCTCTACATGGGCATGTCCATGTCTCACTACAAAAAAATACACTTCTGTGATGATACGTGTTTGTCACAGTAGGTCGCGTTTTTTGTCTTGCATGTACATCCATGACAAATTTACGACAGAATCAAGATATTCATACCTGTGCTGTTGTAGAAGTGTTCCATGACATTGCAAGAATTATCATCATGGAAGTGTCCACTTCCATGATGATAAATCGCGCGTCACAGAAGTGCTTTCATCAAGGGTGACCGACACGTGGCATCCACCGTAACGGAACGCCGTTAAGCTATCGGGTCGGATTTTGGATCCGATAACCCGTTAACAGCCCCGACCAATGGGAAATTTCCACGTGTAAAATTCTGTCAGCTTGTCAGTGGGCCAGATGTCACCCGTCCATTGGAGGAGACATGCCTATGGTACGTTGACACGTGGCTGGGCCCAACAGAGGCCCATATAGGTTAAAAGGCCGCCCACCAAAGGCCGTGAGCTTAATCAGTACTAGTGGGCCAGCCCAATAACGGCTGCTTAATAAAGGCCCATTTACAGCCTCAACCCAGATCCGCCCATTAATTGTTCGCCTAATATTTGGGCCCATTTACGCCCGGCCGATCTGCCCGTTAATTGTTCGCCCAATATTTGGGCCCATTTGCAGCCCGCCGATCTGCCCGTTAATTGTTCGCGAATATTCGGGCCCAACTACAGCCAGTGACTTTCGGCTGTTAGAGGCTCGATGTAGATATGGGCCCATTTCAATACTGTGTGACTTTCGCCCGAATGGCTGTGTTGCCTATGGGCCATATATGGTCCGACGACATCGGGCCAACTAACGCCCGTGCTAAAGGTGGCAACATTAAGCCAACGTGACTTTGGGCTGTTAAAGTCTGTCACGTAATTCGCCCGTTGATGCTCAGATAAGCCTTGCCTCTTAAAGGCCCATGATATCGATGGGCCAACTAAGGCCCGAGATATGTTTTGGCCTGGTAACGGCCCGTGAGCTAACTGGGCCCATAACGGCCCGGTCTACATTTCGGCCTGCTGAAGGCCCGTCGACGACTAGTGAAAATTGACGCCCAACATGCATTTTGGCCTGCTAAAGGCCTGTGGTTTCATCTCGGCTGCAACAGGCCAGTACAATATTCAGCCTGTTATGGCCCAACGCTACCTGGGCCAAACTAAGCGCTGGATCGACAAAAGGCCCAACTAAAATATAGGCCGGTGTAAGTTTGGGCCTGGCACAATGTGTGAAGGCCCCAATCATTCGGGCCCATGAAAGAGGTAGGCCGGCCCAATTGTGGGTCGCTAAAAACCTGGCCCGTTATCGAATGTGTCGGCCCGGTCGACTACATCTGATTTTTTTTCAGATAGCGAATGATGGCAGTAACTAGTAGGAATTAAGAACAAAGCTACTCTATACAATAAAGAAATTACGGCATAGTAACTAAGAATAAACCTACACTATACAATAAAGGATTTATGGTATATTCCATCCACTGGGCATCTAAGTTCGCCACCAGTGATTATAAAGCGCAACGAAGAAGAAGATTACAAAAACTGGGCACCATTGCAGTGTAACAAAATAATACTGAACTAAGACCACTTCCAAGACAGTTCAAGAAAGGTTAGCCTTGCGGGGGAACTGTCGTGCAAGCTGCTAAGCAAGGCTGTGAGACCGGCCTAGCATGTCGGTCATAGCTTCCAGGTGTAGCTGTTTAGCGATCAGGTTCTCATTGGTGTTCTCCGCAATCTTTCTTAGAGATAGGACTTCAAGTCGAAGTTGAGTTGCGTAATGCCTTTACGCTAGAAATTGGGACCAAGAAGTCGAACTGATTCAGACAACAAATTCTGTGAGCTTGTGTGACTGTTAGTCTCAAGTAACTTGAACACTTCATCAAGACAAGACTTTGGGGTTGTCTCGCTATCTTCAAGATGTTTTGCCTTCTTTGCTGCAATATATGTTGGGTTTGTCTCACAGCCTTCAGCAGACTTGTGCATGCCATCAGGCATATCACCCTGAAACAAAGCAGAGAGATGACAGGTTTTGCGTGTATAAACAAAGATGATAACTGTTCAGTCAATTCTATCCAATTTCAAATTAGAAAATAAAGAGTAAGTTCAAAATATCAATAGCATAATTTGGCACTGTCCAGAATGCGGGGAGCTTGACCACACTACTGGATTACCATGTCAACATAACAAGCATAGATGATGGGCAAAGAAAATCATTGTATCTATTTTGGATAATGTGCATGGCATGTTGTTCATATCATAAGCCACATCAGTAAGATAAAACAGGAGATGACAAGTTGCAAACGTGGGCTGCTTCACCACACACAGGATTATAGACCCACAAAACCAAGAATACATATAGGGAGAATTAAGTAATGTGCATGGTATGAATAAGAAAATTTGGTTTTACAAGTAAAACTTAGAACTTACGGTTCTTACAAACATGCATTTTGGTAGAAACAGCAAACTAAACAACAGTAAATGATAGGGAATATGAGCAAATTAAACAGCGGTTGAGGATAAAGGCTTTAGAAGGACTGACTTACATTAACAGTTAACACCGGCTTTATAATGCCCTTCTCCATGTCAAGGGAAGGATAACTCAAGAATTTCAGCACAGAATCTTCTTCATAAGCATTGCCTTTACTCTACATTTTGTAGAGAGTAATTATAGATATGATAATACTGGAAGGGATAGAGGATAATGAAGATAAGATGCAGATTGATGCTACATAATCAACTACCAATCCCTGGAAGTACAAGCATTACAGACAAAATGTCTTGACAAGAGCAATGGGCTACACTTCGCTTGGGCATTGTCTCATGTATTCTACTTGTTGGTAAGATTAAATATAGATCTGATCTTTTTTAGTAAATGGTGGGCGAGGGAGATAAGATGCAGAATGGTACAAAATGAACCAATCCCTCTTCCCATAATACAAGAGTGTTTTGAACACTGGTGTACTATACAAAACGTTCTTATATTATGGGACGGAGGGAGTAGATGTTAATGTAAGTAGAGTGATAGACCACGTTCAGTCCTTACAAGAGGACTGCAGAGCTAAACCTCTTCAAAAGCATTGGGTTGATTCTAAATTTGTGTAAGAGTCCATATGGATCTTATAATGTCCACCAAATGGACGATTACGAGGCTAACATGTGAAGTGATGCTACATAATCACGAGAGCAATGCAGTGTACAGTATAGTTGCGAGATTTTGTGGTCCCTTGAGAACGAATGTTCTTTTGCTAACAGCTTTCGTACAAGTGAGACATTAAGGAAAATGTAGAAATGTAGTTCAAATTGTGATGTGATATCATAGAAAGTACATTACGCTGCAGCCGAGACCAATGTGTAACAAGATTATTCCAGTCACCGTCGGATAAATGTAGCACCGGAGACTTTATAGAAATTTTGTTCAGAGGCTTGCCATCGAAGTGCGCTTGCCTCAGGTAGGAACGATACTTCATCAACGAGTGCTTGAAAAGTGCAACCAACTCTTGCTCGTCATAACAATCCAGTTTGCTCCTCACCTATTTAAAAGAATGAAATCTTGTGTCTTCTGTCAGCAGAAACATATGCAGTAATGACCATGAATAACATTAGTACAATACTTACGCGTAAGTTGCAGAGGAAGACTGGAAATTGTTCTGTGTCTGCGGTATAATCTTTCCATGAAGGAAAGATGCACACAAAGTTCCTGACAACAACATAAGCTTCGTCTTCTAAACTTGGAAGAAATGGAACAGGGGTCCTATTTGCTGTAATTGGGGCCCTCTCTGGTTCGAAAAGGGATTTGACAACTGGATTTGGTGTACTCTTTGCTGGAATGGGGGTTTTGCGTCTTACAGCTGGTGCTATGTCAATTGGCATAATCATACTGTTTGCTGCAGTTGGGGTCTGCTGAGTTGGGGCATCAGAAATGACCAGTGTAGTAGGGCTAGAGTCTGCTAGAGTTGGGGTATTTTGTGGGTCAGGTGATATTGCAACTACACCTAATGGGCTATTTGATTTATCAGGTAACACTACCTTTTCCAAATACTTTGCTTGTGCTCCTCCACGATCAGCAATCGCTCTCTTCCTTTTGAACATCTGATTCACAAGAACAGCATTTGAATCGATAAATATGGTATGATGACAGATGGAATATGTACTGAAAATGGATAGCCAGGGTGTATTCACATACACTATGTGTAAACTAAGCTAATGGCAGTTCAACAAAGTAGAAGCAATGCAAAGCATCAGTTGCAAGATATGTGCGAGCAATGTAACCTTGGAAAGTTAGAGCAAGTACCTTGATGGGTGAAAAAGATAGGTCATCTTCCTCTGACTCCTCCAGTAGGGAGCTACATTGACTTAGGTCTCCCTCTAGCTCATTATCATTGTTAGGATCATATTCTGAGCATGAATCTGTAGGTGGAGAGCGTTTGCATTGCATTGCATCCAGACTTGATTTCAGTCCCTTAATGCCAAGTTTGACAGCCATGGCATTGTTCTGCTTTATTCTTTTCATGCGCGCAAGCTCATAATCATTATGATGCTGTTCAGAATCTGAGATTCATGAAAACATAAAAAGTAGTCAGAGTATCTATGGAATGCATTGCGGATTCAACTTGGAGAGTGTCTCCCTATAAACCCCTGCATATGCAAAGTTCACCTCGCCAACCATGCTGACGAGACCACAAACAAAAATACAAACTCCTTATGTCTCTATAACAGGCAGGCACACATTTCAAAACTGAAGTAGGAACATTAGAATCATATGAAATTCATATTTGAACAAATAAACTAAGCAATTATGAGTGGTGTAATGTTTAGCTTCAAGGGTGGAGTGTTGGTAGTGCGACACAAAGCAAGTAGGCAGATTGTATTCCATGTAAAAGATCGAAACCTATGTAAAAGCTGGAAATGACACTTTCTTTCTATACAATGCAGTGTTCGTTACCCACACATGATGGAAGAGATCACATAGAGAAATACTATTCACTCAGGTCTACGGTTCCAGTATTTAGAAACAGGGTGGTCCACCCTAAAAGAATATTGACAACAAATATGACAAGGCAAGCATAGATGTAGTGAATTAATCATTTACTTGTGAGCTTATTAGGACAAGTATGCAGAATTGTAACTGTAGTAAGAGACCGTCCAAAATCTGAATGAAGAAGTTTGTCTAGCACTTATTGTTTGCAACTAATCGACATGAATAATTGGATATTATATCGAATGAGTAAGAAAGACAAGTAAAATTGTCAACAAACCTGGCTTGCGAGTAATCGGGTCAATGTCACTACAACCAACAATCCAAAATGACTAGTTTACATTTACGAGGGTCGAATTTTGAAAACCCCGTGAACTTTAGAGGTACTAAAGATTCTTGAAATACATCTGAACCATTAAGTGTAGGTAGCACTGAGCACACAACAAACCCTAATGACAGTCCTGCCTAATGAGTAATGAATCAATTAGAAAATGGGTGATGAGGAGTGGCTGCTGAGTGTTGAGGATGTATCTCAGGATAAATCGGGTTGGCTTGGTGGGTGCTGCACGCCTGAGCCCTGAACGGACTAGGAAGGTAGGCACGGCGGCGCGCCCGGGCAGCGGTGACGCTGTTGGGTGAGCGGCTCCTGGCCTCCTGTTAGTCCGGCGTCTCCTCCTAGAGTCATGCCGTCCGGGGACGGCAAGTCGCCGGTGAGGCAGGTGGTGAGGCAGTAGAGATCGAGCCTTGTGAGCAGTAACAGAGGGGAATCGGGGCCTGGGACAACCCAAAATCCCAGGGTGGGCCAGCCCACCGTGGGCACCCTGTAGAGATACACACCAAAGCGGCAAACATGCATTTTCGAAACTAATTTAGGAACATTTAGCTGACCAATTAAACAACTCTATTTTAATAATATCAGATTCGTATTTGAACATCTAAGCTTGTTTAGCTTGATGCGTGGAGCAGTGTTATTATGACACGAAGCACGTATTCTGATCGTATAGTGATCATAAAAGGGGGAAACTCTAAGCATATTTTTTTAGCAAAAGAGGGTTTCCCCTCCGATTTCTATTAAATAAACCACCACGGAACCAACATGATCAATTAAACCCTAAGCATGATCAATTAAACCGTATTATGGCTGTGCCATGGCAGATTTGAAGCTGCAAACCGGAGAAATGATATTTAGCATCCATTGTTTGCTTCGAACTAAGAACTAAATTCTAAGAGCTGAAAAGAAAGTAGAGTAACCAAGTTAAGATCTATTTTCTAGTTGAGATCAAAAAGTTGAGGAGATATGAAGTACCACCTCTCTTGCGGTGCCGTGTAGGCATCGGGGGTGCGATGGCTGTCGGTGGCGTTGAAGCAGATCTCTGATGGTAGAAGGGTGCATCGGGGGATAAGTCCCATTGTGGTGGAAGAGAAGGTCGTGTGAGCAGCCCCGGCAAAGAGCACGAGGGCGCCGATGAAGCGAGAGGACGCGATGCTAGGCTATTGGTCCATCGCCGTGGATGAGAAATGTCCATCTCTAGCAGTGGATGACGCGGTCTTGGTAGGCGCTCCGGCATGGTGGAGGACGGTGGCGATGGATGTGGTGGAGGACGGCGGCGATGGATGGGGTGGCGGACGGAGGCTGGTGTGGGGATGGGGTGTTCTAGCGCGGACGGTGTAGGAATGGTAAAATGGAGCGAGAGGTACGGGGAACCATGTTTTTGGGACGCGCCTGTCTGAAATATGGGAAAGTTACGAACTTAGCCCCCGTTTAAAATTTGGACGTCTCGTCGGTTGGGGATAGGACGGTAATCTCGCATCTCGCCAATATTTGCCCAGAACAATTTCGGGCGAGGAGAGAGAGGTTGGCGCCCACGGTGTATGAACGGGGCTGACAGGTAGGGCGGTTGTGTCACGTCTGAGTGAAGTTACAAACCTGCCCCTATTGAAAATATTTGCCTACATCGATTTCGGCCGAGTCGAGTTTGTTTTGCCGCCCACCGTGTATGAATGGGGAATGGAGGGAGAAATAGAGGTCTTTTGGATGAGCTTGAATCAAATGTGTTTTGCCGCCCATGTTTGATGCCCACCATGTCGGAATGGGCTCAGAGGCGGTCGTGTCACGTCTAATTGAAGTTACTAACCTACCCCTATTTAGAGCAGTGGAAATAGGGCCGATGGATTGTCCGTGTAATGGGTAGACTGTAATTTCTGATGCGTGCCACTTATGGTCCATCTATACTACTACTATTGCTGAATGCACATTCAGCCCGATTGGCATATTTTTAGGTCTGGCACAGCAATCCAAATGAAATGTCTCTGAGTCTTATCAATTAATACAGACTTGTGCTCAAATAAAATTACAAACCAAAAAACAAAACAAAAAACAATATTACATGATCTCTAAAACAAATGGTTTGATTGATTACATGAACAGACAACACAAAGGTTATTCAACTGTGGAAAGAACATTTCACCTATGATTTACCAAGTAGGAATTTAATTTCCTTTTTTCCTTCAAGACCTTCACAATCTGGTCAGTCTCAGCTTTCTTCCTTTTGAAATTCGCCAAATATTTAATGGTTGTCTTGAGTACTGCTTGTGATTGTGTTGTTTGCTTCCTCAACATGTCAACTTCATCTCTAAGTGTAGAAGCAGAATCTCTTTCTACCATTAGTTTAGCCTCTAGAGCATCAACAGTTGGCAATTCATAATGCACGATTGGGCCGGTGCCACTGCTGTGGGATGATGCAACGTCCATGGTGAGCTCTCTCTTTGATCTTGGGCTAACCTGTTTTGCCATTAAAGTTCCGATTGGTTTCTGAAAAGTTGAAGTTAGCAAAACATCTCAACTGGGAGTTATAACAGCAAACAAGTTAAACAAACAAGGAATTAAACGGTTTCAATTGGATGCTGAAAAGTACTCTCTCCGTCCCATAATGTAAGACATTTTTTAACACTATGCTAGTGTCAAAAAACATCCTATATTATGGGACGGAGGGAGTAGTTATTAACATCATTGTAACCCGCTGTTGCAGCAGCAAAGCAGTTAAACAAACAAGTAGGTATTTAAGTTAAGGGAAACATGTAATTCTTAGCAGTAAGTATCAAACACATAGATAGGCGCAGTCTACAATATGATTAACAGGCTATGCCATTATGTAATCAGTAGCAAACTAAATTAAGCCAAGCAACGTAATTGAACAATTTTGCAATAAGTGGCTAACTAAAATTTCGAGAAGCAGGTAACTGAACTTATGCTAGTTCTTTGTACAGGCACACTGCAACTTCTTTTTCGCTTACAAGGTTGTACAAAGGAGTCCATGGCATCAATTGCTTGGATATGCAGTCCCAATACTTCTTTCTTCCCACACTGCATGGGTAAGTCGAATGGTTAATCTGGTAAGGTGGTGCATCCTTGATATGTTATATGAGGACGTGTAGTCAGACTAGTTGTAGCCAAACACATCACACTGGCTTTTACTGTATATTCAATGCAATTACTTTTGGCCTATCGAGATCTAAGCAATCTACAATAGGATGAAAAGACTGGCATCCTTCACATTATTGGTGAACTCAGTTCATAGAAACAAGAAATTCAACCATTCTGTGGGTAAATCAAAAGCACCACTGGAATATGTTTCACTATCCAATCATACACGCAAAAAGGGGCGACGCCACCATAGGGGCTGGTATGGGCGGCCGCCTTAGGTGGCTGGAAAGTGTGCACCTAGTTTGAGTTGTCCAGGTTGGCCAACGCTAGTTTTGTTCGTCCCAACGCACGAGCAGGCAATGTAAAAAATGAAGAAAATTTTTTCAATTTGGATGGGCCAATAACATAAGTGCAAGGCAGGCCCTATAGCAGGCTCGCGGCCCAAACGAGCGCCTCCCATATCGATCGACAGCAGGAAAAATCCCAATTCATTCGCTCCAGCCTCCAGTCTAGTTCGCTCCTAACCTAGCCGCCGCTGGACAGACCGACAGAGCACTTCCTTGCACCCTCATTGGAGGGCGGTCGCCGGGCTTCAAGCAAACGGAAGGACAAGAAGATGAAGATCCAACCCTGGGTGTAGCCTGCGTGGGAGGCAGCAGCGACAGCACGAGCATGGCATCGAGCTTGCGCAAACGGACAGTCGCAGCTTGCAAGAGTAGCATGCGCAACGA
Source organism: Aegilops speltoides (assembly GCA_021437245.1). Classification (NCBI taxonomy): domain Eukaryota; kingdom Viridiplantae; phylum Streptophyta; class Magnoliopsida; order Poales; family Poaceae; genus Aegilops; species Aegilops speltoides. Next base: position 96,100,862 of record CM038141.1, on the reverse strand, counting down.
ACAGGTACATCACATCCCTGATTATATCTAATTCAACTCTTCATTTTCGGCCAATAGTTAAACCCGACGGTGTTGTAAAACTGCTTGTATGTAGGGAATCTATGAGAAAATGAAACCAATTTCTACTTATTTTATAACTCCCCAATCAATACTTGGTCGATCAATCGATGTATCTAATCAAGTTTCGGTGCAAACATACAAGCTCATGTTGTTCTTGAGCCTCAAGTGTCTAATGAACAGACTGCTAATGAAGGATTTGATGCAAACATTTTACATGCTCCTGGTGATGAACATATAGCGTCTAATGAGGGATCTAATGCAAGCATTTTGCAAGCTCATTGAAGGATTTAGTGTCTAATGATGATCTACTATATTGAGAGAGATAGAGATTTGCCGGCATTGATGACAAGCAAATTATAGTGCATTTTCATAGCTTGATGAAACGTCGAGGCCATCTACCAGAAAGTCCCCGTATCATGACAACATAGCATAAATACTTTTCTAATCTGTTGTTTGAAACTATTGGCATACTTGTGCAGGATAGATATATTGATATGCAGTTTGCGCACTGGTTATACGTGCAATTACACTTCGATATTTTCAGCCAGAGAACGAATAATTCAAGCAGGTACATACCATATTTGTAGTCCTTGTACACCATGTTGCATTTTGTGTTTTTTGGTGCTTGCATCATTTAGTGTTTATAATCTGAACTACTTTGGATCATTAGCTGGTTTTCAAAGTGCATGTAGCTTCACAGTTCTCAAGTTATGTTGATTTCCGGAGTGCAAGTGCCTTCGTATTTTTTAAGTTAAATGTTCGCCTCTGGTAACTTGAATTCGTGGATCGGCCACTGCACACAAATCATACACGAATGCCAAGATGAATTAAATGAAATGCAGGGACTTACGCTAGCTCGTTGTACAGGCTCACTACAGCTCTGCTTGCGCTTCGGATGTTCCATGTACAAGTCCATGTTACCACTTGCTTGGATGTGCAGGCCTTGTGCTCCTTGCATCCCCCTCTGCATTTTTGACACAGCGAATGATTGATCAAATAAGAGGAATCGACCTTGATGTTGTACCGGAGGACGGATACTTACAAGGTTATACGGGTGTGCAGGATGTGTACCAGATCCCGTAGCCCCGTCATGCTTCGCTAAAAATGGATTTGCTTGTTTCAGATGATATCTCACGAAGAAATAAGAGTTAAAGTCAGAGTTGCATAGGCGTGTAAGCTAAGAGAGCAGCGAAAGGATATCCAAACATCGTCAGAACAGTGCACAAGGGAGTGATGTGTGGATACCTAGTTCGGGCCGGCGTTTGGGCATGCTCGCCTAGCTAGAGTGCGGGTCACTTCAGAGCCGTTGAGGGTGATGTGCTGGCGTTGGCTGGCCGCGCACGGATGCAGATCTTTAGTGGCAGCGGAGCGCTACGATGCGGTGGACGAGACCGTTGGTGAAGCCCCAATGTCCTCGGGGGGCGGAGGTGCGACGATGTGCTCGGTGAAGTAGCCCCAGTGAGCTAGGAGACGGTGTCGGTGAAGCTCACCTGATGCGGTGGAACTCGGTGTCTATGAGGCATGTCGGTTGCGGTGGCCGACGTTGTCGGTGGACCACCCGGTGGGGTGGACGAGGGCATAGATGAGGTAGCTCCGGTGCCATGGTGAAACGCAACCGTCGTCTTCGTCATCGTCGTCCGGCACAGAGGTGGGGAACGGTGGGGAAAGAGATGAGATGAGGGGCGATTCGAGGGATGGCGGCGAATTAGGGATTTGAGCAATCTGGGCGTGGAAGGGGACGGTGGAGAAGAGAGATTTTGCAGGGTTGGAATTGGGGCCGCCAGATATTTCAATCCGAAACGTGGAAGCGCGAACTTATATTTTCGCTGTCCTTTTTGGGGGAGGGGTGGGAGGTTGGGTGCTACGGCGTCCGTCCGACACACGCGACCACCCGATAGGACTATGCTTGGTGCCTTAAGGCACTGCCTTTGTGTCCATGACATGTGGGCCCAACAGTGGCTGGCCCACATGTCGACGCCTAAGGGCGATTGCCTTTAAGGCACGGCAAGGCCCACCCCGCCACGACCACTGAGTGCTCGCCTGGTGCGCCTACATTTGAGAATGCAAACGAATCTTCTTTCATTTGCAAACAAATCTGTATGTATTACCATGCCCGTGTTTTCCTTGCAATAATTAGTCATTTGAAACAAGATACTCCATCCGTTCACTTTTGTAAGTCGTTTCAGACAACTTAAAATGAACTGTTTTGCACATTGTCTGAAATGTCTTCAAGGTCTTATAAAAGTGAATAGAGGGAGTACTATAAATTAATTAATGAGGAGTTATTTGAAAAAAATCGAAATGGTACCCACGTTAACGTGGATTAGAGTGTGTCACATAATTAGTATTTGAATTAGAATGTGTGTCACGTAGCGATCTCCAATTCTAATGTGGATTTCACATTTCACTATATCCACGCTACTTTTTTAATACAAATTCATATGTATATGATGAACACCATGGTAGTGAGAAAACTTTTGGATGGATTCAAACATATGACCTACAAAATAGCACAACAAATTGAGCCAATGTCAACTTTTCGAAACTTAGTATGGCACGAATTCGAAATAATTACCCGTATGCCTGGTCCTTGGTTCAAATCTTGCAACGTACACCAAAATGAAACATCGTTATTAAGTCTCGTACTATGTACATTCAAATGTTGTTTTAGCCCCCAGCACAAGACAAACGCTACATACTTCCTGTATCGGTCAATCTTCCTCTCCTAACCACCTTATCAAGCTATCGTGTTCCAACACACGTTCATTCTTTCTCTCCATGTTTCGATCTCTAAGTCTCTCAACTACACAACCCCTTTTTCCACTCCTGTTACCAAATGTATTACCTCACACACCTGCCATTGCATCCCATGCCGAGCTCTCTCTCTCTCCCCCCCTCTCCCTCTCACCCTCTCGCGCTAAATACATGCATTGCCTATCTAGCCCCCCCAACCTCTCGTGCGCACGAATGCTTGTTGTATATCTAGGTCACTCCCTCGAGGCTGTCTCATTCTTTCTTCCGCACGGCGGGCCACACTCGCTCAATCTCGCTCTCTTTATCTGAGTCTCGTTTAACCTTGTTTTCTTTCACACACAAATGATATATCTCCCTGTTCGGGCCTCGATCGACACACTCTATACTCTCTCACGCAGATTGTCTATCTAGGTCAGTCCATTGCTACCTCTTGAGCACTACGTTGGATTTCCCCGAAGAGGAGAGGATGATGCAGCAAAGTAGCGTAAGTATTTCGCTCAGTTTTTGAGAACCAAGGTATCAATCCAGTAGGAGACCATGCACAAGTCCATCGTACGTACACAAAACGATAGCAACTGGCAACCAACACTTAGGGGTTGTCAATCCCTTCACGGTCACTTACGAGAGCGAGATCTGATAGTGATAATATTTTTGGTATTTTTGATAGATAGATGCAAAGTAAAATTAAAGGCAAAGTAAAAACAAAGTAAGTAAATAAAGTGATATAGATTGATATGATGAGAATAGACCCGGGGGCCATAGGTTTCACTAGTGGCTTCCCTCAAGAGCATAAGTATTCTACGGTGGGTGAACAAATTACTGTAGAGCAATTGACAAAATAGAGCATAGTTATGTTGAGCAATTGACAAAATTGAGCATAGTTATGAGTATATCTAGGCAATGATCATGTATATAGGCATCACGTCCAAAACAAGTAAATCGAAACGATTCTGCATCTACTACTATTACTCCACTCATCGACCACTATCCAGCATGCATCTAGAGTATTAAGTTAAAAACAGAGTAACGCCGTAAGCAAGATGACATGATGTAGAGGGATAAATTCATGCAATATGATAAAAAAACCATCTTGTTATCCTCGATGGCAACAATACAATATGTGCCTTGCTGCCCTTCTACATCCTTTGGTAAGGACACCGCAAGATTGAACCCAAAGCTAAGCACTTCTCCCATTGCAAGAACTACCAATCTAGTTGGCCAAACCAAAAAGGATAATTCGAAGATACTTGCAAAGATAACTCAATCATACATAAAAGAATTCAAAAAAGAATCAAATATTTTCCATAGAAGATTACATCGAATAGGTCTCCACGAGAGAGGGGGAGAACATTGTATTGAGATCCAAAAAGAGAGAAGAAGCCATCTAGCTACTAGCTATGGACCCGAAAGTCTGAAGTTAACTACTCACACTTCATCGGAGGAGCTATGGTGATGATGTAGAAGCCCTCCTTGGTGGATGCCCCCTTCGGTGGTGCTCCGGAACAGGCCCCAAGATGGGATCTCGTGGATACAGAAGGTTGCGGCGGTGGAATTAGGTTTTGGCTCTGCTCGATCGCTCGGGATACGTAGGTATATATAGGAGGAAGGAGTACGTCGGTGGAGCGTCGAGGGGCCCACGAGGTAGGGGGCGCGCCTAGGGGGGCGCGCCCTCCACCCTCGTGTCGTGGGAAATGAGCACCTATGGGGCAGGGCCCCTTTTCGGTCCAGCAGGGAGCGGAGGGCGCACGAAGAGCAGATCGAGGCGAAGCACGCGAGGGATTTTACCCAGCTTCGGAGCTCTCCGGAGAGATAAAACTCCTACTGCTGCTTTGTGGTGGTATTATGTTTTTGCTCAAGAGCGTGAGCGTTCTGTAGTTTCGAAGGAGTCGAACCCCTTCTATGTTGCGCATGGGCCTCCTTTTATAGGCTAAAGGGGTCACCGACAGGTGGCAACGCAGACTGGGGTACAAATGTAAAAAGAGGGGTTGGTACAACTGCTATCTACAGTGCACCCTACCTAACTCTGACGGCAGGGGACAAGGGCATTTAATGCCCGTCCGGTCGCCCAAACAGTGCAGAAAACGACCGTTTGGAGCGCCACCGCTTGCCATGATGGCCTTCTCGTCATCTCCACTTGCCACCTCTCACCGCTTGGCTGCACAGCTTCCCGCCACGTGCGCCTGGAATGGTCCTGCGGCGACACGTCGACGGATGCGCTGGAGCATGGGTGCAGAGTGGTGGCTTCGCCGCAGCAAGGCGCCTTGCCGCGATCGCTGTCTTGTCGCACCCGAAAGCTTGTCGCTTGTCGGGTCTTGCCGGGACACGCGGCGCGTCGCGGCAAGTTTCTTGAAATGCCTTGGTTGGCCTTCCCGGCAAGCTCCTCTCGCCGGGGCCTTGTCCTTCCCGGCAAGCACCTCTTGCCGGGGCCTTGTCTTCTTAGTTAAAACACTTTGTTCTTGAATGGCATCAATATGAGCTACGGAGGATCTTGGCGGACGCCCGGCAAGCCTCCCCACGGGGCGCTGCGACTGCCCGTTCACAAGTTCGGGATACTAAGGTACCCCTACTTTAGTACACTGACACCTCGTGACCTCCTCGGGCACTGCTTGGAGTAGGGTCCAAGTCTCCTGGATCACGGTCGGTTGGAAAATCACGATCCCGAAGGCTTTATTCCGTTTGGACTCCGTTTGATATTCCGTTTCTTCGAAACACTGAAATAGGCAAAAAAACAGCAATTCTGGGCTGGGCCTCCGGTTAATAGGTTAGTCCCAAAAGTAATATAAAAGTGGAAAATAAAGCCCAATATAGTCCAAAGCAGTAGATAAAGTAGCATGGAGCAATCAAAAACTATAGATACATTGGAGACGTATCAGGCATCCCCAAGCTTAATTCCTGCTCGTCCTCGAGTAGGTAAATGATAAAAAAGAATTTTTGATGCGGAGTGATACTTTGGCATAATTTCAATGTAAATATTCTTAATTGTGATATGAATATTCAGATCCGAAAGATTCAAGACAAAAGTTCATATTGACACAAAATTAATAATACTTCAAGCATACTAATCAAAGCAATCATGTCTTCTCAAAATAACATGGCAAAAGAAAGGTCATCCCTACAAAATCATATAGTTAGGCTATGCTTCATTTTCGTCACACAAAGATGTTCCCAACTTCTATACCCCCGATGACAAGCCAAGCAATTGTCTCATACTTAAATAATCTCAAACCTTTTCAACCTTCACGCAATACATGAGCGTGAGCCATGGATATAGCACTATGGGTGGAATAGAATATGATGATAGGGATTGTGTGGAGAAGACAAAAAAGGAGAAAGTCTCACATTGATGAGGATAATCAACGGGCTATGGAGATGCCCATTAATTTATGTCAACATGAGGAGTAGGGATTGCCATGCAACGGATGCACTAGAGCTATGAATGCTCAACAAAAGAAAACTAGTGGGTGTGCATCCAACTCGCTTGCTCACGAAGACCTAGGGCATTTGAGGAAGCACATCGTAGGAATATACAAGCCAAGTTCTATAATAAAAATTGCCACTAGTATAAAAATACGACTTATGAGACTCACTACATGAGGAACAAGGTGCTACTTTCAAGCACAATATATGAGACTCACTACATGAAGAACTAGGTGCTACTTTGAAGCACAAGTGTGGAAAAAGAGATAGTAGCATTGCCCTTTTTATATTCTTTTTTTGGGCCTTTCTTTTTTTTCTTTTGGCCTTTCTCTTCTTCTTCTTCTTATTATTTTATTTTATTTGGGCAATGTTCTAATAATGATGATCATCACACTTCTATTGATTACAACAAAGAGATTACAACTCGAAACTTAGAACAAGATATGACTCTATATGAGTGCCTCCGGCGGTGTACCAGGATGGTGCAATGAATCAAGAGTGACATGTATGGAAAATAATGCATGGTGGCTTTGCCACAAATACGATGTCAACTACATGATCATGCAATGACAATATGACAAAAGTAATGTATGTCATGATGATGTTGGTGGAAGTTGCATGGCAATATATCTCGGAATGGCTATGGAAACATAATATGTAGGTATGGTGGCTGTTTTGAGGAAGATATAAGGAGGTTTATGTGTGATAGAGCATATCGTATCACGGGTTTGATGCACCGCCAAGTTTGCACCAACTCTCAAGGTGAGAAAGGGCAATGCACGGCATCAAGAGGCTAGCAAAGGCGGAAAGGTGAGAGTGCGTATAATCCATGGACTCAACATTAGTCAAAAGAAATCATATACTTATTGCAAAAATTTAGAAGTCATCAAAAATCAAGTACTACGCACATGCTCCTAGGGGGATAGATTGGTAGGAAAAGACCATCGCTCGTCCCCGACCTCCACTCATAAGGATGCACAAGCCAGGTACACTTCATGTTTCAAATTTGTTACACAACTTTAACCATACTTGTATGCTATGGGACTAGCAAACTTCAACACAAGTATTTCTCAAATTCATAATCACCCAACTAGCACAACTTTGATATTAACACCTCCATATCTCAAAACAATTATCAAGCATCAAACTTATCTTAGTATTCAATTCACTCAAAAGAAAGTTTCACATATCTTGAATACCAAGTATATTAACATTAAGCAAATTACCATGCTATCAACGACTCTCAAAATAATCTAAGTGAAGCATGAGAGATCAATAGTTTCTTTAAAACAAATCCACCACCGTGCTCTAAAAGATCTAAGTGAAGCACTAGAGCAAAAATTATCACGCTCATAAGATATAAGTGAAGTACTATGAGCAAAACTATCAAGCTCAAAAGATATAACTGAAGCACAGAGAGTATTCTAAAAAATTCCAATTCATGTATGGCTCTCTCAAGATATGTGTACAGCAAGGGTGATTGTGGTAGACTAACAAGCAAAGACACTAATAATACAAGACGCTCCAAGCAAAACACATATCATGTTGGTGAATAAAAATGTAGCTCCAAGTAAATTACCGATGGAAGTGGACGAAAGAGGGATACCTTCCGGGGCATCCCCAAGCTTTGACTTTTTGGTGTCCTTGGATTATCTTGGGGGTGCCATGCGAATTCCCAAGATTAGGCTCTTGCCACTCCTTGTTCCATAATCCATCAAAAGAATTCACCCAAAACTTGAAAACTTCACAACACAAAACTCAACAGAAATCTCGTGAGCTCCGTTAGAGAAAGAAAACAAAAGACTACTTCAAGGTACTGTAATGAAATCATTATTTATTTATATTTGTGTTAAACCTACTGTATTCCAACTTCTCTATGGTTTATAAACTAATTTACTAGCCATAGATTCATCAAAATAAGCAAACAACACACGAAAAACAGAATCACAAAAAGTAACGATCAGAGCAATCTGTAACTAATGCAAACTTCTGAAACTCTAAAAATTCTACCAAAGAGGAAGTCCTGGATTTTTTTTTATTGATCAGCATCAAAAAGAATCAACGCAAAATCACGCTCCTGTGATTTATCATAACTAAATTCGTGCGCCCAAAGTTTCTGTTTTTCCGCAGAATCAAATCAACTATCACCGTTGGTTATCCTATAGGTTCTACTTGGCACAAACACTAATTCAAACATAAAATCACATCCAAACAAAAGGTAGATGGATTATTTATTCCTAAACAGAAGCAAAAACAAAAACACAAAATAAAATTGGGTTGCCTCCCAACAAGCGCTATCGTTTAACGCCCTTAGCTAGGCATAAAAGCAAGGATAGATCTAGGTATTGCCATCTTTGGTAGGCAATCCATAAGTGGCTCTCATGATAGATTCATACGGTAATTTTTTTTCTAGGGAAGTGTTCCATACCCTTCTTTAAGGGGAATTGGAATCTAATATTCCCTTCCTTCATATCAATAATTGCACCAATCATTCTAAGGAAAGCTCTACAAAGAATAATAGGACATGAAGGATTGCAATCTATATCAAGAACGATAAAATCTACGGTCACATAATTCCTATTTGCAACAATAAGAACATCATTAATTCTTCCCATAGGTTTTTTAATAGTGGAATCCGCAAGATGCAAGTTTAGAGAGCAATCATCAAAATCACGGAAATCTAGTAAATCACATAAAGTTTTGGGAATAGTAGAGACACTAGCACCCAAATCACACAAAGTGTGAAACTCAAAATCTTTGATTTTAATTTTAATAGTAGGTTCCCACTCATCATATAGTTTTCTAGGGATAGAAACTTTCAACTCAAGTTTTTCTTCATAAGATTGCATCAAAGCATCAACAATATGTTCAGTAAAGGCCTCATTTTGAATATAAGCATGAGGAGAATCTAGCACGAATTGCAACAAGGAAATACAACCAATCAAAGAGCAATTCTCATAATTAAATTCCTTGAGATCCAAAATAGTGGGTTTAGCAACATCACAGTTTTTATTTATTTCAATCCCACTTTCATCAATTTCATCATCAAGATCTAGAAACTCCGAATTCTTAGAACGCCTTCTAGGTAAAGGAAGATCATATTCAGATTCATCAAGATTCATATTGCAAAAGAAATATTTAATGGGGGACACATCAATAACTTTCAGATCTTCATCTTGATTTTCATAGGGATTGGAAGAACACGCTTTAATAAAGGCATCTTTGGAAGCACGCATCCTCGCGGTTCTTTCCTTGCACTCATCAATGGAAATTCTCATTGCTTTGAGAGACTCATTGATATCATGCTGAGGAGGAATAGATCTAAGCTTTAAAGAATCAATTTCAGGAGAAATTCTATCAACGTTCCTAGCCAAATCATCAACTTTAAGCAATTTCTCTTCAAGCAAAGCATTAAAATTCTTTTGTGAATTCATAAAATCTTTAACACTACTCTCAAATTCAGAGGACATCTTATTAAAATTTCCATAAGAGTTATTGTAGGAATTTCCATAATTATTAGAAGGATTACTAGGATAAGGCCTAGGATTAAAATTCCCTCTATAAGCGTTGTTTCCAAAACTATTCCTACCAACAAAATTCACATCCATAGATTCATTATTATTCTCAAGCAAAGTAGATAAAGGCATATCATTGGGATCAAGAGGAGTATTTTTAGGAGCAAACATCTTCATAAGTTCATCCATCTTTTCACTCAAAACAATGATTTCTTCTATAGCATGCACTTTCTTACTAGAAGATCTTTCGGTGTGCCATTGAGAATAATTAGCCATAATATTATCAAGCAATTTGTCTTTCTAGGTCACTCTCTCCAACCCGTCTCACTCTTTCGATCGCACGGCGACCCTATGTGATCGGTTGACCTTGCTTCCTCCCACGCACAAAATATATCTACACGTCTATGACTGGATCATCTCTCAAGCTCTATCTTACAGCCCTCACCCTTACCAAAAGCTCAATCGGACAATATCTCTCCGGAGCATATATATATTTGTTCAATGAATGTCGGACCACACTCACTTTGTCTCTCTATCTATATGTCTCTCGATTGACCTCACTTTCTCATAACGTATCTTCCACACGTTGAAGCTACTACCTCTCTATCCCTCGCAAAGCCGAAGCTATTTACATTGCGAGGGGCACTCCAACCTTGGATTAATTTGTGTAGGCATTTATTCCGGTCGGTTTAGATTATATTTTCGTAGCAATCGGCCCACAACTAGTCCAAACGCCGTTGCAACCCACGCAACTCCCCTAGTTGATTTCCCTCTGGCTCGGTCATCGCTCTCTCGCACATCCTTTCTTGCCTTCAACATCGCACAATGGTATTATTGAAAAACTATGTTGTTCTCTTTAATTATTATAAATAAGCTACAAAACTACACACCGATAGTCCACTTGGAATGGAATAAATTTCGACCCACAAATTAAAGTGCTACAAACTACACACCAAGGGGCCCACATGTCATGAAACAAATTTGGACCCATATACAAATTAAAAAATAAAGGACGAGGATCGAACATGTGCCCCGGCCTTCAAGCCGCACGTCAATAGGCAACATCCGTAGAATAGCAATGTTTGTTGTACCCCCTTTGTTCACATAATGTTTTTATATTAACACAACCTAATTAATGGATAACATGTAATATTATTTTTAGTACTATTCGCCTTCACTTACTGGTGGGTTCCATGTGTGCTCTCTCTCTCTCCTCCCCTTCTGCGTTTATACGCACGGGCAAAACAGGAAGAACTCGCGGGCCATGTTGCCGTTGACCATATCTGGACGCGTTCACAAGTCACGGCACCAGTTTCACGTACTAGCAGCACTAGTCAGTGTGTACGTGCAATGCACGTTAATTTGGAAGTATATTAAGTGCATGCGGATATTAACTACTAGGATATTATTTGCCTGTTGTCATGTGATTAGCACTATTTTTGGCATGAAATTAACTGCACGCTAAACGTGTTGAGCGCTCGACATTGAAGCAGTCTAGGTCGTTGGATGACAAGGAATACATGTGGCTTGATGACGTTTTATATTTAATTTGATACGGCTCTAGGAGAACATTCAATCGATCAAACCATACATTTTGTTTAGTCTGACTCCGACTTTAAATTACACGACGATTGATATAAATAAATGGAAATGATAAACGTTCGGATTTTAAGCATGGCAATCCGAATGTTTTTCATGGCAAATTTAGATTACGCGGCGGCGGTGGGGGCGTCTCGCGGTGGGAAGTGGCTCCTCTGTCGTGCTCTGTGTGTCGTCGGGCCACTGACCGACGGCGGCGTCGGCGTCTTGCGCCGTTTTTGGCGTACTCCCGGACGTTGGCCTAGCTTCAAGGAAGGCCAAAATGTTCTGGACTTCGGAGCGAGTCAACTGGCGGGAGGAGGCGACTGGTGTTGGTGCAAGGAAGCGGTCGACGGCGGCCATCCATGCTGCCGAGAGAACCGCACCAGCGGGACAAAGCGCCGTCAATGGCGCGGCGGAGACATTCATGTGCACGGCATCGACACGGTGCACACGCGATCCACGGCGAGCACATGTGCCGGCAGTGCATGGGCAACAACAGGCGGCGCGCGTCGGTGACGCGCATGCGCATGCGCCGCAGGCAGTGCGACCACGTGAAAGTCGGCGGGGACCTCGTGGAACCCTCGCGCATCAAGCTCGGCGACGATGCAGGCTCCTAGCCCATCAATGCCACGGGATGGGCGCGGCATAGTCGGGCGACGGAGCCGAACGGAGCGGGACAGCGCGCGTCTTCCGCAAGGCCGCCTCAAGCTCGTCCCAAAGTGCCTTATGTTCTTGAGACTCGGCCGGGTGTCTTCCTCATGAAATCGAACACTAAGGGCAGACCATCGTGATGCGGCATGGCGACGCTTAGGTCAGGCTAGTTGGAGGTAGACGACAGGAGAATCGGAGAGGAAGAGAGAGGATTATAGCGATACCGGGTAGTGCGGGGTTGATTTTAAACTGCGGCGCCAACGACATCAAAAGTGGGAGCAGTTGGGACGACGGTAGGCGGCGGAGCCTGGTCAAAGGGCTCGCCTCCCGGTGAGTCTGCGCAGCGGTCTGCTTGCACGCCTCCCGTCGACTCACACGCTTGCTGGGACGGCACCTGCCGATGAGAAGTGGGGACTCGTGGCGGCACGTAAACGCCCACGGTTTCAATAGTGAAAGCGTTCGCCTTAACGTGATAGGTCTTTGTTCCAAAATACCTTGGCTCTTCATTTGTGCAACTTGTCATAAGCAGCTTGTCTCAAATTGAAGAAAAAACTTACAAAGTTATATTTGTGCCATATCACGTGACCATGCTCAGTTTCAAGAATTTATGCTCACTTTTGGATATTGTGAAATTTAAGATCCAAGATTCGAAACAATATCATAACTGCGTGATGCAATAAATTTTCAAGCCGTACATCTGTCATGTTGTATTTCTTAAGAAAGGATTTGGTCAAATATTTTTCTTAGTTAAACCTCCTTTCCGGTTTATAGGGCTCAATTCAAAAATCTCACCAACCAAGGTAGATGGTGAGTGGTGGAACAATTGTTGTAGTTTGGAAAACCACTCAATTAATGCGCTTGTTTTCCTCAAAAATTGTGTTTACGAATGCATTAATTGCTATGCATGCATGCATAAAGCACATGCATTGGTCAATTTTCTCTTAATACCTGCACGTAATGATTTATTGCACCTTGAAATCTGAACATGTGATGGGGAACAACCAAATTGAGACTTATAAAATGGGAAAACTAAAATTTTGAGATAAGCCCTATAAACCGGAAAGGAGGGAGTAAAAGGATAATCCTCCGCATCAAATAAGACCGCTCGATATATTAACTCAAGTACTACGCACGAACAAACGGGCTCAATTCTGTGCTCATCTTGTTGTAGTAGTAGTAGTACTAGGCAATGCAGTTGACGGGTGACCTTGACGAGCGGCGACCGAGGGAATTGAACCGTGCTCGGCACGGTAGGTAACGTTGTCTAGTTACTAAAGCATCCCTCCGTTCTTCATCGGTAGTCATTATGGACCGAGGACATGAGGGGAATTTCCTAGGGCTGGAATTCTGGGCGCCAGATATTTTGACTTGAAACGCTGAGGCTCGACTGGTTGGGGTTGCCTAATGTGCGTACCATGCACGCCACCAAAGGACACGAGCCCATTTTTTTTAGGATCAACACGAGTCAAGGTCTGGCTGGTACGCCGTTGGGTCCTACCATTTGAGAATACGAAAGGAACCTTTTAATTTGCCGAACGAATTGAGTTTTTAAAAAAAATTGCAGAACGAATCTATGTGTATTACAATACCCGTATTTTCCTTGCAAATACTAATCTCAATGTGGTAATTGATTTATGACGAGTTGTTGAATTAGAGTGAATTTGTGATATAGTGATCTCAACGTGGATTTCACATTTCATGGTATCCCTAGTAAGTTTTCCAATGCAAATTCAAATTTAAAAGATGAACAATATGAACAATAAAAGTTATCATGGTATCAAGCATATGACCACACACACACACACGAACACAACAACAATCCAATAAGTATAGTGCATATATTTTTCCAACCCATGCATGTATGACACGAGTTCAAAAATACTCCTTCTATTCCTAAATATTAGTCTTTTAGAGAGTTCAACAAGTGACTACATACGGAGCAAAATGAGTGAATCTAGACTCTAAAATATGTCTATATACATCTGTATGTGCCACCATTTGAAACCTCTAAAAGACTAATATTTAGGAACTAAGGACTAAATGTAAGGCATCCATGGTCCTCAGTTCAATATTTAAAAGGAACATGAAACTGAAACATGAATATTAAGTCTAGTACTACAGTACATGCAAATGATGTGTTTAGGCGGAGCTATGATTGTCGGGGTTCAACCCCTCGACCTTAGATAAATTTTTGGAGCTCTGTTTAGGGTTGTTTAGATTATATTTGTCCTCACCCTCCCAACCACCGATTGATTGTGCACCCCCCACCCTCCTCCCTGGGAGAATATCATGTGCCCCCATACCTTACGTGCTATATGCTGATACGAGTTGCTTGGAGCTTATAGATCTGAGATATAGAAGCTCACATGATGTGTCTTAATTTTTTTGCAGGAAACCTTGATGAGTTTGAGAATTGCAATTAATTTGTACAAAAACTACTTAGATGCTCTTTGATCCCATATCGAACGACCTCGAAGCTCGTATCACCGTAGCATCTAAGATGAAGGAGACATCATATTCTCCTGTATGTAAGAATATCATGTGCCACCACACCTTAGATGCTTTGGTGATACAAGCTCTTCGGAGGCGTTGGATTTGTGACCCAACACCTCCTCGGTGGTTCGAATGGTTTTTTGCAAAAAAGCCCCAAAAGAGTTCGGCCACTGCTTACAAGCACAAAGACTGCTCAGATGCCATTGGATCTTACATCAAACGACCTCCAAGCTCGTATCACCGTAGCATCCAAGCTGCGATAGCATTTTACGTTTTCTCACACGGGAGAGTATGAGGTGCTCCCACACCGTAGATTCTATGGTGATACGAGTTCACTGAGATCTAACGGCCTACAGTAAGAGGTTTGAATGTTTTTGGAATATACGGCTGATAGAGTTTGGGAAATGCGCAGAAAGTACAAGTACTATGCATGTGCCATCTGATCACTGATCATACGACCTAGATGCTCATATCACCATAGCGGGTAATTAATCTACAGGGAGCACCTAATATTAGCACCAGGGAGCCGTTGGATCAAAGATGCAGCGGCACACACGAGGCCTGAATGTTTTATTTGCAAAAAAAACTTTGGAGAGTTCGGAAATTGCGCATAATTACAAAGACTACTCCCAAGCCATTGGATCTCACTTCCAATGGTGTAAAAACTCGTATCACCATAGTATCTAAGCTGCGGGGTGGATGTGATATTCTATGCCGCTGTCATTTTTGTTCGTAAACTTGCAAAATACGTGTAACTCGTGCTGTTACTTGTCTAACCACGCAAAGTGTTTGTTCAAAAAAACCATCCTACACTGAAATATCAGAACAACACACGGGGGTCCCACTTGTCATTAATCAAATTTGGACATAAAACTAACAAATCTGAAAGACGAGATTCGAACTGGCAACCTAGACTACAAAGCGTAAGTCGATAGCCTAAAAAAACGAACGGTTGTTGGCTTTGTCCCATAACTTGATTTTATACAGTACTTGGGTTGAGTAGAGTAGAGGGAGTGCCTCGTCAACACGTGCATGACCGTTGTCTCACTTACGGGTGGGTCCCAGGTCTGCGATCTCAATCTCTCTTCTCTCCATCGTCTAACCTTTGCACGGGCACACACCAAGAGTGGCGCTAGCTTGCCGTGGTGTTATTACAACTAAAAAAAGCTTGGAAAATAGAAGAATCGCCAAGAACAAGATACGTTGTGGCTGGTTGAGACGGAGCTAACCGTGCCACGTTTGAATGAAGAAGCTGTGTGGCTAGTGGGGTGTTTTCGACCGGCTGGTTGGGTCCCGAGGTCGAACCATAGGTACTACGTCTTATACAGTATATTTTTACATGCACATTTTTCCTCCGTGCCGAGACGTGGCACACCCTACCACGCGGTTTTGGGGTCCTCCCGGGTGGTGCGCGCATATATTCTTCTGGCGTGGGGACGCCCTACACAAGGCTTTTCGGGTCCTCCTCAACGTAGCAATCAAGCAAGTAAATGAGTCATCAAATCACGAAAGACCACCTTTCCCGCAGAGTACATCAGTGAAGCACGGTGGCTAGCTAGTTGGGCTAGTTCGACCGATTAGCTAGGCCGCCGCCACATTTTTTTCACCCCTTTTTCTATCTACTTGCCAGCAAGTAAATTTAAATATCCACCGCGGCGTTGCTCTGGTGTTTGGGTGCGGCAGAATTTTTAATTTTTTATTAACAGGAGCAGGTGCGGTAGGATTTTTAATTTTTTGATTGACGGGAGCAGGCGCGGTAGCAATTAGTCGTGATGACTCCGCCTTTAAAAACCACTGCTCCATGATGTGAGAAGTCGTCAACTGGTGTTTTACCGTGGTGAAAACCAAAAGATTCCCTGCTCCTCGGCTGGCTCCCTCCGCCTTCCCATAGGTTGCATTGCCTTTCAGCCGTTTTGCCCCCTTTGCTTCCTCTCCCCATTGCTTCTACCTGGTGCCATGGCGGCGCAGCAGATGACGGAGTCCGAGGTGAGGCGCCTGACACAGGAGGTCCATGCCAAAGATGCGGAGCTCAAGGCCAAGGACGTGGAGCTCCGTGAGCTCAAGGAGGAGAGGAGTGCCATGCTCCTCCATTATGTGCGGGAGTTCACGGAGCTTCAAAAGCGGCAGGCGTCCACCACAAAGATGCTTGAGGAGTCGGCGGTGTTGGTGCAGAAAGCGGGAGATACGATAGGCCGTCAGGGGAGCCGGCTGGAGCGCGAGCGGGCCGATCGTGACGAGGTCCAGGATCGCCTCAGCCACTTGGTGAACCAAGTTGCCACGCACGTGTTGCGGCTGCGCGATGCCTACCGTCGTGCCAGCGCGACGATGTCGGCCGTCGGGCTAAACCCGTTCGACCACCCGGTCGACTTCAACGAGCTGCGGCTTCCTGACCAGGTCTCCTTCTTCACCTATATCTCCGAGGAGCTTAGTCGTGTCCGCGCGATGGTGGGGGCTGAGCTGGACAAGGAGGGGTTGCGCGCTGCCGTCGCCATTGCCGGGCGAATCCTTTCAGGGCTCCGTCTCTAGAATCCATTCGTGCCATTGGACGCCGTCTTTGACGAGCTGGCTCCCATCGACCGGGACCGGGCTCTGCGGGCGGTTGCACCCTGCATCACCAACGTCATGCGCCTCGAGAAGCAGAGGGACTTCAGTGGTGTCTAGGCGCCCTCTGCATGGGCATGTCCATGTCTCGGTGCAACATGACAGTTGGATCAAACTCAGACGGTGCAGACCAGTCACTGTAGCACAAAGCGTGTGGGTGTGTTTGGTTGCATTCTCATCTCAATATATTTGTTTCCTCTTCATGTATTTTTGTCAACCTACTAGTGTGGACTCATGCACCCTTCATGCACTCTGCCAAACACCCAAAAGTGGGTCGAGAAGGGAACTTTTGCTCCCATCCCGTGCACCCTTCATACACCCTGTCTAACACTATAGGATGTGCTTCATATGGTTCATGTTTCGTGGAGTACTGTAGCACCGTACTCTCCGTGCGATGTGGACCTAGTTCTGTTAACATTGATCTCACCGTTCATTCTCGACCGGACAGTCGAAAAAGCGGTACTATGTTACATATAGGAGTAGTTTACATGCGCACAACATCATTTGTTATCGTCATATCTTACTATACTACAATAGCAACAAGATTGTGTAGTAGTGACGTATGAACCACGGCACATGCCTAGTAGTAGGAGCACTGTGTATGTTCAAGTGGTTGCCGTGTTTCGCACTCCTCCGCCGTAAGAGTGGAAACGCTTGCTGTAATCATTTTTTTCTTCAGAATGAAAAATAGTGGACACACTCTACAGTGCGGATCCTCCTCCAGCCATGCACTAAATTACTCACTTTTGCCGACCTGTGGGACAGCCAGCACCTGGGTCCACCAGCCATGCACTAAATTACTCTGTAGTAGAGTGACGGTAGACTACCCCGATCGAACCGCCGCGGTAATGCCCAATGAGCCGTCAAATCACAAAACCCCTCCTTTCCAAAGAGTAAGTTGTACGGATGAAGCAACCATCATTTCACTCTTCTCTCTCAGCTTCCTCTCTTGACGAAAACCCCACTCGCCCGCTTCTCCCTCATCTCGCTCCTCCTTTCACTCTTCCCTCTCAGCTTCCTCTCTTGATGTACGCCGAACACCGGCCGACGTGATGTCTATGGCTCTGCCAAAACCGCCGAGGCTCATTGTACGAAGAAGCGCAAGCACCCGCCGACTACTGTGACAAGCTCAAAGCCATCGCCTGTCCAAGCCCCCTCCGGGATCCCTCATTAAGCAAGTCCGTAATGTCTCTTGTTGACGATCTTTTTCTCGATTTTGATCATGTTTTTTAATCTAACACGCAGTACTAGTACTGGTAGTACAACTTTCTGGGTGATCTTGCATGTGATTTTAGTGTGCCAAATGAAGGTTCTAAATTCCTCTTTTGACCAAAACATGCGAGAGGTTGACACCGATTTCTTATAGATTACTTTCAACTATTTCTCTGTCCCAAATTTCTTGTCTTAGATTTGTCTAGATACGGATGTATCTAATACTAAAATGTGACTTGATACATCCGTATCTAGACAAATCTAAGAAAAGAATTTTGGGACGGAGAGAGTACTTTATGAACATCAATGCTACCTTTTAAGAGGGTATATTTGCCTCAGTAACTTGTGTTATGGATATTGCATGTAATCCCTCTGCTCTCATGCCTTTGAAGACATGTTCTAGTGTCTTTGTTCACTCATTTCTGTGCGTATATGTAGTCATATATGGAGTATAATATCGAAAATCATCTTATATTTCTGAACGGAGGTAGTAATGAAATATGGTTTCTGTTTGAATTAGAACCAGGTCCGCGGCGGAGATGAAGTTCTCAAAGTCATGCCGTGTGAACTGGAAGACCTAATGATGAGTTCTACTGCTGAACTATCAAGCTGTTGTGTCCTTGTCACCACGTGTCCTGAACTAGTGTTTTCCTGTAACATTGTTGTCAGGCGTGTTCTCGAGGCTGTACTTGACCACAACAATTTCCTGGCTATGCCTTCGATTATGAAGGGTGTGGTTCTTGTAATGCTTCCCAACAAATTTGATGCGGCATGTCTTCATCATCATGTTTATGAGTGGAAAGACCACTCTGTTAGGTTCTCCAAGGTTGACAAGATGGAGATGGTGCATGTAGACATCTCACACGAAGTCCATGGCCTAGTCAGTTATGCGGGTTCATCCCGTAGGTCGGTGGCAAGAAATAGTCTGCAGAGTTTAGTTAGGGCAACTTTGCTTGTCTGTAGTAAGTACTATTGTTCAGTACTTGATTTGTGTTTGTTAACCCTGTATTGTTTATTAGTACTGCCGCTTTTGGTGTGTGGTCAGTCCCGAGAATGGTCTATGTTAATGTTTGTCCACTCAATTCAGTCTGTACATTTTGAAGTATCTAGATCATATTTTTTGTGAGGACGGTTTATCAATTATGGTTACACTCCAATATCTGTATGCATTGCAGGGTTTATCGCACCCACCAGGATTTCCAGTCCCATGGATGTTCGGTCCATACAATTTGTCACGACCTTTGGACTGTCCTGCTTGTGGGAGTAGGCAGGGCCCCTGCATGCCATGCATAGTTGGAAGATCAATCTTCTGTTTAGTACTTCAACATAGTGATTTCCTGGTAAGGATTCACTCGTGTCACATCAAGTAAATCTTATTGATTTACTGTCTACTTATTGATTTAATGTCATGTTTTCTTTCTTTTCCAGCAATTTTACGATGCAGGTTTTGCCATGTGACATTCATCACAGAATAAACCGTTTGGTTTGCTCTACGATGGCTATTTTTGCAGGTTTCACTTCTTATGTCATGTCAGTAATGAAGGCACTGTCCATCACTTATATTACTGGAAAAAATTGGACCAGTCTGTTGTCTGAGTACAAGCTGAATCCCTATGATGAACTGCAGTTTGGTTTAACAAAAACGCCACAATCAGTCCTTCTCGCGTTTAAAAGAAATGAAGAAAAAAACTGGATCACGGTCACGGATCCTATTCAAGTAAGAAAGCTGATCATAGCGGCACTGCACACGATCGCCGCTGTCTCGCACATCGGTACCACCTTCAAAGAACGGATCGAGCACCGCAGCTGTTTAGCACCGACAATGCAGCAGCTCGGCTTCGATCCATCGGAGGATTGGGCACCGACCGCGTCGAGAGATCACCGATCTACCGGAGGATCGGGCATCGACACCGGCACCAGCTCTACAAGGAGCACCATCTCCGGCAGTAGCAGCGGCTTCGACACCTGCACCAACACCTGCACTTGCATTTGGTCCGGCCCATGCAGTTGCACTGGCAATAGACTGGGCAGCAGTTCACACTTCATATACCAAAGTCCTTACAAAAACCGACATGTCCACCTTCTTGGTAAGCATTGGCCGCCCAAGTGCTTTGTTCTTTTTTCTTTCCATGTTGTTTCACATGATTCACTATGTTGATCTAATTGTTTGGGTATGTCTTCTTGTTTGCAAATAGAGAATTCCTAGAGCAACGAGGGAGTCGTTCAATAATCTGGGTGACCGCGGCCAAGTTTCTCTTACCATGCGCAACCTTAGTATGAATGAACCTGCTCAATATACCGTAAGTACAAAGGATGGTCACATGATGATTGATGCTAAAGGATGGTCAAGGTTCAAATCTAAATCATATCTTGCAGTAGGGGATGATGTCAAAATCGAACTTTCTCGGCAAGGAGAGCTGGTCCAAATCAACTTTGAAATTCTTCAGTAGCAGCATGCAACTGCTGAACTAATCTATCCTCCGAGAGATTTTGATATAATAATCTGGCATGGTGAAACAAGTGTCCTGTGTGTATAAGTAGTACGACAATATTATTTATCACATGATATATCGTTGATAGAATTGCAACTCTGATTGCTGGTTAGAACCTGCTGCTCGATTTCATTCCAACAATGCCGTGCTTTATTCAATTTTGTGTATTCGCCTTGCGATAATATCTAAAACCATCGCAGCATCGATCGCTGCAATATGAAAAGCGCTGAGGTAGAACACATGGTCCCCAAACATGCGGGTCGGCTCATGCCCAAAGTCCGTAACTGTGAGCCTATCTCGAGTATTATATTCTCAGCTGAACCCCATAAAAAAGCTAAACCCCATAATGCCCGTGCGCTGCGTAGGGAGTATATTTCTCGGCAAGGTGAGCATGTGATATAAAGATTTGTATATTTCTTTACGAGGGAGTATCTCTCGTTAAAAATATATTTATGTGTAACTAGTTACTCTGTCTTTCTACTTCCTTTCGATATGTGGGCAACCGCAACGGGTCCACGTGCCATATGCACAAATTAGAGTGCACAACTTCATGGTAGACACACCCCGGTTGTAGCGCTGCAGTAATGCCCAATGAGCCGTCAAATCACAACCCCCCCCCTTCCAGCTTTAGTAGTAAGCTGGACGGACGAAGCGGCAATATTTCACTGGGCCTGAATCCCCTTCTCCCTCGTCTGCTTGTTCGGCATAGGGTTTTCTCATGGAGAACCAGGTACGAATTCTTCATCCATCCCCGATAAATCCGAGTACCTTGGTCGCAGGTAATCCTAGGATGGCAGCCGCCGCCGTTGATGCATTTTTCTTCGTACTGAATTTAGTGTGGTTCAATTGCAGTGCCCAAAGTGCGAGTACCCTACAGATTTCTGCGCCCGCGGCGAGACGCCACACTTGTTCCTTCTCATCCTACCACAGCATATTGAAACGCGCACATTATGTTCCTAGAATCCTCTTATCTATCCGGGAGGGTGGGGTTTTTTTGAACATGTTGTGTTTTCATATTATTTTTCCTGTAGTGTATTATTTTCTCTGCTAGAACATATGTACTCAAGATGCTCGGCCTTGCCATAACTGAATACACTAGTTTAATGGTCACAGTGAAGACAATCCATGGATATTGCTTCCGAGTTGGGTTCATGAACCAAGAAGATCGCTGCTTTTTTATGGCCGAACTTGGATAAACTTTCTCAAGTGTTACGGACTGAAAGTTGGCGCAGTAATGTTGATGGAAATAGCAAAACCTGGTCTCATCTTCACTGCGATCTTCCACCCCGACATCGTTCCAATTGTTCATCCATGTTAGTTTTGTATCTGGTTCTTGCTTGTTGCCTCGATTACTTCTTAATCCACCTATTATGTCTAACTAATCACAATTTAACTTTAGAAGTAGCAACGAATCTCTCACGAAGATGCTACTTGAACTAATATTGTCTTATAATTGGTGGCACGGTAGGTTTTTTAGAGTTAAGCGCCTGCTTTCGCTTGTTACTCTGTAATAACTCGGCTGTTACTAATGGCATCAAGTTGATCGATCGACATCCACAAGTTCCTACACTTTATTTATCGCCTTGAGGTCCTTGTATGCGTTCCAATGGTGGAAGGCCACGTGATATGTGTGCCATCGCTGCACTCGCTGAACAGGTCCAACCGTGTCGAGAAACTTATGGTACGAGCTGTTTTCTCGTTATATATGTTGCTCATAAACTATTGCTTATACACGCTTTTACACCGTGATCTTCTTGAAATAGGAACCGCCGAGTTCTATTGTTCCTATACGATGCCCGACCATGGTCGGGTCGACCGGGCGCTTGGGCACAACTCGATGTTTATGTCGACCTACTCAATTCCCTTGGACGTGAAAAGATACGATTCGTGGGTGGTCTCAGATAATGAAGGCCCGCCCATCTTGGAGAATAGGACGTAAGATTATGTTCATGCTTTTCCATGGCTCTAAAGCGAATATCCTGTTTATTGACCACGCCCGAGATGAAGCCGCTTCGTAAGGTTGTGGATGCGCTGGGTGGTGCTCGGCCTTGTCCCGGTCTTGCATCCTCACCCTTGGTTAATCAGAGGCAAAGTAGCACCGCTCAAGGCGTGCTTTGTACGGTTGAACCTCATATAAGTACCCATACCGCTTTCACTTTGGTTGTTAAGTGCCCCGCTGGTTTTAGTTAAGGTTGTTAAGTACTCCTGCTGCTTTTACACTCCATCGTGTTTCTTCAGTCCTGTTTTCCTCCACCACCAAAACCAAACCAGCGCCAAGGGGCACCGCTTCCACCTCCCACGGCCGGGTTGTCCTCAACAAGACGACGCCGCCCCACCGTCACCTAAATCGTTAACACCGATGTCCTCCATGCACTTTCGTGCGCTCGCTGCAGCGCTGCCTCTTGCGTTGTCAACATGGTCAACAGACAACAGGAATCGGCAGAAGTACGTGGAGAGGATGACAGTAGGGGCCCACCACATCAGTGTATGGAAAAATAAAATGCTTCCTCCTAGTGTTTTCCTGACATCTGGGACCCACGACATTGTGAGCGTATATAGTCAATAGACAAGAGAACAGCACAAGATCGGCTGACACCTGGGATGTAGCTACTCGAGCACTATTTTTTTGTTTGGTATTGTTGAGACACAGCAGGGTTTGAACTGGGCTGTGACCCATCTAGCCCAGGCTTATATTTTATGTTCACCATGTGACCAGCCCAGCTATTTTTTCTTTGTGAAAAGGAGCCCAGTTTATTTTTTCTGAAGAATACCCAATCCAGGCCTACTTATTTTTCTACGCCCTGATGGGCTGCAACTCTTTCAAGACGCCTGCAAATCTTGAAAGTAATATGAAATGGGTTGTAAATATAAAAACAGATGACAAATTGGCAATTACTTTATAATTTCTGATTTTTTTTTTACATTTTCAGATTCCTATTTCACTGGGCATTAACCTAATTCAAATATATCTTCAAAGTACTTTAAATCTGGCTCGACATTTTGGTATTAAAAATAGTTTGGAACCCATAGAAATATGTGAAATTGGCCCTGGCCAACCAAAAAAAGGACTGCAATAAATTGCATAAGAAGTTGCCATGAGCTATATATAAATTATTAAAAAAAGAGGGAGTGGTCTGACTTGTGGGCATGTTTAGTTGACGCGTATGCAAGATTTTTTTAGTTATTATATAGTACGTCAACAAACGATTCTAGCAGACGAACTGCTGGATGTCAATCCAACGGCCGTCGTGTTTCTTCAATCTCGATCTTCTTGCTCCACCGCCAAAGCAAAGGTCAAGGGACTGCTCGCTTCCAGCCTCCTGCGTGGCGGGTCAGGCCCGCCAGCAGAGCCTCAGCGCCCCCTACTACTCCCACCGCTGGCCAGGGCATCCCTCTACTCACCCACACCCCCTGTTATTCTGCGGTGACGGCAGCCTCACACCACAGCCAAACCGATGAACCCTCGTACTCCTCTCTGCGCGGGCTTCCACTGTCTTGTCTTCCCCGGCTCTGCGCCGTCCCCTTCCTAGGCCTCTCCGTCGTCCACCACCGTGGTGCTCTCGACGCGGCGTGGTCAATGTGGTCAACGACCGACTTCCATCAGAAGTGTACTGTACGTGGAGAGGCTGACAGCTAGGTCCACGGTAGTCGCAAGGAAGTGCCTCCTTATTACGCGCAAAATAACTATACCTCCACCTGACAGTTGGGACCCACTGGATGGGCCACCAATATTTCGCGAAAAAAAGTTTCCTCCTGACTGAAGGGACCCATAGGTCAGACCACTGTATTTCGCGAAAAAAACTTTCCCCCCACTGTCAGCTCGGACCCACCGGAAGTGCCTCCTTATTACGCACAAAAAAATGAATACTCCCTGCTAGATGGGACCAACCTTGGTGGGAGGCTGACTTGTGGGCCTACTAAGTTGACTGGGACGCAGTCCTTTGTCAACTTTAGTCAATATATGAACGATTCTAGCTCCAGTGACAGTACAATGTCCATCCAACGGCCATAGTGCTTCTTCAACCTATGGTCTTCTTGCTCCACCGCCAAAGCAAAGGCTTGGTCGTGTCGCCGCTCTCCCGCCGCCATGGCGGCAGTGATGCCGCGGAGACCTCGCCGCCCCCTACTACTCCCACCGCTGGCCCGGCCATCCCTCTACTCACCCACACCCCCTGTTATTTTGCGGCGACGGCAGCCTCACACCGCAGCGAACTAGTGAACCCTCATACTCCTCTACGCGTGGGCATCCACTGCCGCGTCTTTCCCGGCTCCGCATCTTCCCCTTGCTAGGCCACGCCATCGTCCACCGCCCTGGTGCTCTCGGCGCGGCGTGGTCAACATGGTCAAGGAATGTCTTCCATTGGACGTGGACTGTACGTGGAGAGGCTGACAGCTGGGTCCACGGCCACAGCAAGGAAGTGCCTCCTTATTACGCGCAAAATAATTATTCCTCCACCTGACAGTGGGGACCCACTGGACTGGCCACCGTATTTCTCAAAAAAAGGTTTCCCCTGTCTGCTGGGACCCACTAGCTACACCTTCGCACGCAAGGAAGTGCGTCCAATAAAATGATTCGCTCCCCTGACTGCTGGGACCCACCAGCTACATCTTCGCACGCAAGGAAGTGCATCCAGGCAAAAAAACAAAACGATTCGCCCCCTGACTGCTGGGACCCACCAGCTACATCTTTGCAGGCAAGGAAGTGCCTGACAGTCGGGACCCACCTGGTCGAAGCGTACGTAGCGTTGTCATTCTGGTCGCGAACGTGTACGTACATACTGGTCGTTGTAGAGGCGCGCACGTGTCGTAGTAGAGGCGCGCACGTAGCATGTACACGTACGTACAACACCAGGGTGCAAGAAAGAAAATACGGACACGTATGTGTACATACGGCCGGGGTCTCGAACGCCTACTCGCGCATACGTACGGCGAGGGCTCGTGTACATGGCTGGGTCAGAACGGAGAAACAGCGTCGTCGTCATGTTCATGGGGAGCCAACAGAATGCGTCAAGTTCATCGAGAGGCAACGGAATGCGTCATGTTCATCGGGAGGCAACGATGCGAGTGGGAGCCAACCGGCTTGGACGGAATAGGCGATGGAAACGAGGCCTAGCATACCGCACAACGGAGGAAACAGACCTCCTACGTTCGGAATGGGGTCCTGTTGATCGGGAGGGGTGTGGCGTACCGCAAAACGGAGGAAACAGACCTCCTATGGTCAAAACGGGGGTCCTATTGATTGGCAGGGGTGTGCCGTACCGTAAAACGGAGGAAACGGACCTCCTACGGTCAAAACGGGGGTCCTGTTGATCGGGAGAGATTTGGCGTACCACAAAACGGACGAAACAGACTTGTGTTGGAGCGCTGCGGTTGAAACGGGGGTCCTGTTCATTGAGAGGGGTGTGGCGTACCGTAAAACAGGACTCCACGGGATACTGTTCATCTCCACCGTCGACCTCCTCCAGCCTCCACGAGCTACCGTCGACCTCCTCTAGCCTCCACGGGCTCCTATGTTGGAAATATGCCCTAGAGGCAATAATAAAAGTATTATTATATTTCATTGTTCATGATAATTGCCTTTTATTCATGCTATAACTGTATTATCCAGAAATCGTAATACACATGTGAATACATAGACCACAATATGTCCCTAGTGAGCCTCTAGTTGACTAGCTCACAGATCAACAGATAGTCATGGTTTCCTGCTATGGACATTGGATGTCGTTGATAACGGGATCACATCATTAGGAGAATGATGTGATGGACAAGACCCAATCCTAAGCATAGCACAAGATCGTAGTTCGCTTGCTAGAGCTTTTCCAATGTCAAGTATCTCTTCCTTAGACCATGAGATCGTGTAACACCCGGATACCGTAGGAGTGCTTTGGGTGTATCAAACGTCACAACGTGGCGGGTGACTATAAAGGTGCACTACAGGTATCTCCGAAAGTGTCTGCTGGGTTGACACGGATCGAGACCGGATTTGTCACTCTGTATGACGGAGAGGTATCTCTGGGCCCACTCGGTAATGCATCATCATATTGAGCTCAAAGTGACCAAGTGGTTGGTCACGGATCATGCATTACGGCATTTGGTAAAGTGACTTGCCGGTAATGAGACCGAACAAGGTATTGGGATACCGACGATCGAGTCTCGGGCAAGTAACGCATCGATTGACAAAGGGAATTGTATACGGGTTGTTTAATCCTCGACATCGTGGTTCATCCGATGAAATCATCGAAGAGCATGTGGGAGCCAACATGGGTATCCAGATCCCGCTGTTGGTTATTGCCGAGAGTCGCCTCTCGGTCATGTCTACGTGTCTCCCAACTCGTAGGGT
Organism: Aegilops speltoides; assembly: GCA_021437245.1. NCBI lineage: Eukaryota > Viridiplantae > Streptophyta > Magnoliopsida > Poales > Poaceae > Aegilops > Aegilops speltoides. Next base: position 96,073,746 of record CM038141.1, on the reverse strand, counting down.
CTACACACTTAAGGTTCGGTGACGCTTAGGGTTGTATGAATATGAGTATGCAGCATACCGAATGTTGTTCGGAGTCTCGGATGGGATCCCGGACGTCACGAGGAGTTTCAGAATGGTCCGGAGGTAAAGAATTATATATAGGAAGTGGTATTTCGGCCATCAGGAAAGTTTCGGGGTCACCCAGTAACGTATCGGGACCACCGGAAGGGTCCCGGGGGTCCACCGGGTGGGGCCACCCATCCCGGAGGGCCCCATGGGATGAAGTGGGAGGGGATCCAGCCCATAGTGGGCTGGTGCGCCCCCCTAGGCCCACCCCCTGCGCCTAGGGTTGAAACCCTAGGGTGGGGCGCACCACATGCCTTGGGGGCACTCTCCACTGGGTCACGCCGCCCCCTGGGAGATTGAATCTCCCAGGTGGTCGGTGGCACTGGGGCCTATATAAAGGAGGGCAAGGGGAGGCAGCCACACCTTGTGCATTGGCGCCCCACCCCTCGCTACACCTCGTCCCTCCCCCAGAAGTCGCTACGCGAAGCCTCTTGACTTCTATCGCATCCACCACCACGCCGTCGTCTTTCTTTGGATCATCATCAACCTCCCTTCCCCTTGCTGGATCAAGAAGGAGGAGACGTCTCCCGTCCCGCACGCCTGCTGAACGCGGAGGTGTTGTCCGCTCAGCACTTGGTCATCGGTGATCTGAATCACGGCGAGTACGACTCCATCATCACCATCCCTTGATCGCTTCCGCACCCGATCTACAAGTGGTATGTAGATGCAAACTCACCCCTTGACTCGCTGCTTAGATGAACTCATAGATGGATCTTGGTGAAACCGTAGGAAAAATTTTAATTTTCTCGCAACGCTCCTCGCCGGTGTCAAACCGGCGGATCTCGGTAGGGGGTCCCGAACTGTGCGCCTAGGAGGATGGTAACAGGAGACGAGGGACACAATGTTTTTACCTGTGTTCGGTCCTCTCGATGGAGGTAAAACCCTACGTCCTGCTTGATTAATATTGATGATATGGGTAGTACAAGAGTAGATCTACCACGAGATCAAGGAGGCTAAATCCTAGAAGCTAGCCTATGGTATGATTGTTGAGATGTAATGTTCGTCCTACGGACTAAGGCCCTCCGGTTTATATAGACACCGGAGAGGCTAGGGTTACACAGAGTTGAAAGTGCAACTAATCCCCGGGTGGTTTTGGTAATTAATAACAACATATATATCATTGAACTAATAGCTACTTGAGAATCATTTCAGAGAGTTCAGTGATATGCGTATGGCAAGGACTGAAGAAGTGGACCCCTCAAAATGCTAATGCAAGCATTGGCAAAAGCTCAAGACTCCATTTTTGGTTTAGTGATCCAAGATCACATTGAGTCCATAGGAAAGCCAATACTATTAAAAGGGGATGAGGTTATGATGATGATCTGGTTGCTCAAGTGCTTAGTGATACATCTCCTAAACTATCAGCAACTCTCACTGCCATATACACTCATAAGTAATCTTGGTCCCACCGATTTTCCAAACTCAGTCACACCGAGATGAACCACCTCAGCCATAAGCCAAACCCTAGAAAACTCGAATTTTCCGATTCTGAACTCGGTCTCACCGAAACTTGAGTTGCCAAGCTTCTGTAACCTTCTGTCATCAAATCGGTGTCACCGAGATGATGAAGTCGGTCCCACCGAGATTGGCATGCTCTTGTCATTGCACGAGTCGGACTAACCGATATTGTATTTTCGGTCCCACCGAGATTGGCATGCTCTTGTCATTGCACGAATCGGACTAACCGAGATTGTATTTTCGGTCCCACCGAAAATCCCAACGTTCACATTATTTGAACTTTCGGTCTCACCGAGTTGTCAACTTCGGTCCCACCGAGATTGCTCAAATGTGTGTAACGGTTGGATTTTGTGTGGAGGCTATAAATACCCCTCCACCCCCTCTTCATTCGTGGAGAGAGCCATCAGAAAGAACTACCACTCCTACCTTACATTTCTGAGAAGAGAACTATCTACCCTTGTGTTGAGATCAAGTTGCTCCACTCCCACCATATGAAGCTTGATCTCTAGCCTTCCCAAGTTGCTTTCCACTCAATCCTTTCTTCCACCACAGCCAAATCAGTGAGGAGAGTTGAGTGTTGGGGAGATTATCATTTGAAGAACAAGAGCAAGGAGTTCATCATCATCAACACCATCTATTACCTTTTGGAGGGTGGTGCCTCCTAGATTGGTTAGGTGTCGCTGGGAGCCTCCGTCGAGATGTGGAGTTGAACCAAGAAGTTTGTAAGGGCAAGGAGATCGCCTACTTCGTGAAGATCTACCCCGAGTAAGGCTAGTCCTCCGTGGGCGTGAGGCCATGATGGAATAGACAAGGTTGCTTCTTCGTGGACCCTTCGTGGGTGGAGCCTCCGTGGACTCTCGCAGCCGTTACCCTCGTGGGTTGAAGTCTCCATCAACGTGGAAGTACGATAGCACCACCTATCGGAACCACGAGAAAAATCTCCGCGTCTCCAAAATTGCGCTTTGCTCTTCTCCACCTCTCTTTACTACATGTGCAATTTACTTTCCGCTGCCTATACTCTAGAATTGCATGTGTGGGTGATGCTTGACTTGATCATAATTGTGAATCGCCAAAACTGTTCTTTGTCAAAAGGCAGAATTTTATATTGTCAAGTAGTCTAATCACCCCCTCTAGACATACTTTCGATCCTACAAGTGGTATCGAGCTTTGGTCTCCATTGTATTGGTTTCCATTGCATTGACTCCATAAGCTTGGTTTCACAACCTAGGAGAGTATGGCGCCTAGTGAGGGTAATTTTCAGAGAGGTCCTTACTTTGATGGTACAAATTTTGCTAGTTGGAAGTATAAAATGAAAATGCATATTCTTGGTCATAACCCAGCCGCATGGGGCATTATTTGTGTTGGTATGCAAGGTGAATTCTTCGAGGAAGGAAAAGTTCGGATCGCGGCTTACAACGGAAGAATTGCGGATGTTGCAAAACAATGCTCAAGCTTGTGACATTCTCTTAAATGCCTTGTGTCCCGAGGAGTTCAACAAAATCAGCCGTCTTGAGAATGCAAAAGAGATTTGGGATACTTTGGTTGAAATGCACGAAGGTACCGAGTCCGTGAAGGAATCAAAGCTAGACATTCTTCAAGGTCAACTTGACAAGTTCAAGATGAAGGAAGGTGAAGGAGTCGCTGAAATGTACTCTAGGCTTGCTCTCATCACAAATGAGATTGCCGGCTTAGGAAGCGAAGAAATGACCGACCGATTCATCATCAAGAAGATTCTCAAAGCTTTGGATGGAAAGTATGACACCGTGTGCACTTTGATCCAAATGATGCCAAACTACAAGAATCTCAAGCCAACCGAAGTCATTGGAAGAATTGTTGCTCATGAGATGACACTTGAGGGAATTGGAAGATGCTTCATGGCTAAAGGCCCCAAGGTATCACACCCTGAATTCATTGACTTCAATAGTGATGAGGATGACTTGCTCGGTGAAGATGAACTCTTGCATGATAAATCCAATGAACCTAGTAACGATGAACATGCTAGTAGTCTTTATAGTCGAGAAGAGTCGAATGACAATGCTATGAAGGAGATTGAGCGTCTAACTAAAGAACTAAACACTCTTAAGTTAGCTCATGAAACAACTCAAGAAGATCATAGAGAGCTCCTAAGATCTCATGAGAAGCTACGCTTCGAGAAGCTACGCTTCGAGAAGCTCACTCTAGAGCAAGAACATGAGTTTCTAAAAGCAATCAATGACGATCTTTGAAAGAAGAGTTCTTCATATCTTGCCAAACGACTTCTCTTGTCTAATTTCTTGCCACCCATTAAGACTAAGCATGACAAGCATAAGAAAAATTCTTTCTCTAGTAGTAACAATAACCATGCTAAATCCAATATTGTTGCTTCTAGTAGTTCTCTTGATTCCACTAACAATGTTTCAAGGCAAGTTACACTTGAGCAAGAAAATAGTTTATTGAAAGGGATTATAGAGAAAGGTGTCTATAAGAGCCTTGCCGGAAGCAAGAACTTTGAGGAAATTGTTCGCAAGCAAGGAAGGCACCGGAAGAATCAAGGAATTGGTTTTGAGCGAAAGTTCAACGCCGAAGGTGTTGAATGGGAAGAAGGTCAATATCCCACTCCACAGTTTGTTCCTCAAAAGGAGAAGTATGGTCCTACTTCTTCCAATGTGGAACAAGCTCAAGATGACCTTCCACCACAAGACCACAAGCTAAAAGGCAAGGACAAGCTTCAAGAGGAGATTGATGCATTTGTTGAAGCACCTCAAGCCATGGTCAAGTGGGTTCCCAAGGAGACGTCAAGTTCTACGTCGTCAAGCTCAACTACAACCCCAAGGATTCGCATCAAGATGATGTGGATCCTGAAGAAGAAGAACTAGAAAGTTCTTGAGGGTGACTCCGCCAACATACTTCACTCACATTCATTTTGGCAAAACTTGTGCAATCAACTTCCACATCGTGCACTAGTTCATGGAGTCACAAACCCTCTTGTTGGTAAGTCAAGGGACAAGGTAATCATTGCTTTCATGGACATCATCTATTGTGAACTTCAATCTATGTCCATGGATATCCTTGTTTGTTCCTTGTGGGACTAACCCATGTAGGTATTGAAAGTGCCCAATCCAAAGGATAGCTCCCAACTCTTGATGATCTTCATCAACATTGAGCATCCACATCTTCAACATCTACATGAAGTCTTCTACGACAACCCAAGGTTAGTTTGACCCTTTAAAAGGGTTCTCACATCTAGGGGAGCTTTGCTCTAAAAATTGAGCTAAAGCATCTTCAAATGATGTGAACACATCAATGCTTTATGTAAAAGTGGTAACCCCACTTGTGCTTAAACGATGAGTATGACCTATGATCAAATGTTCTCATTTGACTCCTAAGTCAATATACTCATATAAAGATGACCTAGTCATCAACAAATTGTGTGTTAGTAGCTAGATTTTTGGTTGTGCATGTTTGACACATATTTCATTTGCTATCTTATTGTGTGAGCATGTTGGATGCATGATTTTATCCATTCGAGGACATCCATTTGTTGTTTTGGTCGTTTTGATTTTTCTGACCAAATGGATGGACAAGAATGCCTAAGTACCTCCCCTAGCTATCTATGCTTTCTTGTCTCAAATTCTATTCATGCTTACATCACAAACTTTGAACAAGTCATTTTCGGACCCTCCGGGTGAGGAGCACTCGGAGCCACCGATCCGTCAAGGGCTAATTTCCAAAACCTTCTAATTGATTTCGGTCGACTAACTCACTCAAACTCGGTCGAACCGAAAGCATTTAGATCGATCTAGGTTTTCACCTCGGTGAAACCGAGTTGTGATTTTCGGCGTGATCAAGTGCATAATCGCCTAGCGCTTATCCATCTCGGTGCCACCGAAGTTTTACAACTCGGTCCCACCGACAAAGGGGTATATATACTCGAGGGCGCGCGCTGATTCCTCCTTCAAACGCTTTTGCCCCACACCCTTGCCGCCGCCGCTTTGGTCTCCGGATTGTCGCCGTTGCCGCTGTGGCGCCGCCCTCAAGTCTCCGTCGCCGTCACGGACATCTTCTCCGCGCCGTTGCCGCCGTGAAAAACTCCACCAAGTTAGGGTGAGTTTTGATCCCACTCGTGCTCCCATCTCCGATTCAATGCACGCTTGGTTTGCCTATTATCTTGCCACGATTGAAATCTTCCTGTACACAGATTAGTTCATTTGGACTAGATTCGAGTAAAAGTTTTAGGGTTAGGTTTCACGAACACATCTCGGTGAGACCGATTTTACATTTTCGGTATGACCGATTTGGCCTATGGCCATTGCACTACACCCTTTGGTCCAACCGAAGTTGTGCAAATCGGTGTGACGAAATGACGATTCTGTGAAACCCTAGTGTTTTCGGCAGATCGAAACCCACTTCGTCAAACCGAAGTGGTGTGAAAGCTCTGCTTAACACTTGGATTCACCAATCTTAAACTCGGTCCGACCGAAATGTCTTCGTGAAAACCTAATACTAGAATTTGAACTCATTTTTTGCAAAAACTTCGCAGTTTGTGATGACTCTTCTTCTCTACCTACACCTTATCTATTCACAGGTTGTCAGCCATGTCGATGCCGTGGATAATGTAACAGTCGAGACACCCATTGCAGATATTCCAGAGGCAGGCACTAGTCCTGATCCTAGCAGCTCATCTGATGATGGTGAGAGGAGTACACCAAGTGGATTACCTCCTGCAGCCACCAGAGCTAGAAAGAAGAGGAATTCAGCTGATGAAGACTCAGATTTTGTTGTTGAGGAAGAGGTGACCTCAAAGCCCAAAAGGAATGTTGTTGCCAAAGAGCAACAAAGTCAACAAACTAAGAAGGGCACCAGCAAAGTCAAGCAGTCAACTGTTGCTAAGAAGCTGAATTTGGGAGAGGAAGCTGCAAGCAAAGTGAAGAAAACCTCCAAGAGAAAGAGGTTAGTGCATGATGATGCAGCAGTAGAGGATGAGGATGAGGAAGCACCCCAGCCTCCTCCTCAGAAGCCAAAGTTCATGGGTGATGCCATTAAGGCCGGAGCCACATCAAAGCCCAAGCAATCTGCTCCATAAGGCAGCTCCAAGAAAGCCTCGCTGCCAAGCCCAAGAAGACCGTCAGAACATTCCAAATCTCAAAAGAACAAGGATGATGTGCCACCAGTGAGTCGATGATGAAGGACCAGTTTTGCGAAACTTCGTCCAAAACTGCCACTACATAATGATGCTCATCCTCAAGCCGAGGATATGAAGGCAAGGAAAGATAGAGGTCTCGGGCTATGGAGACAATCGACCCATATACCGTGAGGAGAAGAACTGCAGAGATCCCAGATTTCACACCAGAGAGCAGCAGACTTCTATGAGACCGTCTGATGGACAAGAAGCCCATAGTCGCAGACACAAGATATGTTGATCGGAAGTATATTGACAAATAAGAGCACAGAGATTTCTTTCCACATGTGCATGAAAGTTTCACTGCATGTGGTGTTGCAGACTTTGTAGGTCAGAAATTGACCAGTTGGAACGATGAGATGATAATGCAATTTTATACCACAGCTCATTTCTACCCTGATGGAAAGATTGTGTGGATGACTGAAGGTCAAAGATTTTCTTCATCTGTTGAAGAATGGGCAGAAATTCTAAATGCTCCAGTGCAACGAGAGGATGATATTGATGTATATGGGATTCCAAAGAAGAATCATGAATCCATGAAGAACATGTACAAAGAGGTTCCAGCAAAGGATTTGGGAATCTGGAAGCTCGGCTCAGTCTACTATCTCCAGGCAGGCCTACCTACCACAAACACCATATTGAGGCATACCTTGATGCCCAAGTCTGGAGATCATCGCATGATCAGAGGATACTCTATCAACATGCTGCACATACTTGATGAGAAAGCACCTTTCAAGGTGATGGACTTGATGGTAGAGACCATTAAGAGGACTGCAATGACCGTAAAAGGTCATGTGGATTTGCCCCGCAGATTCAGATGCTTATCAATGCCAAGTTTGGCACGGGCACATTCTTGTTGGATAGAGAACATTTACCACTGCAGCCAGAGCATGAAGAAAATGTTGTTGTGATGGATACGGAGGATCCAACATCTGTTGAAGGTCAAGCCAAGATTCAAGCTGCCAAGAAAGCCAAAGCTGACAAGGAAGCAGCAGCAGCAGCTAAACCAAAGAGTTTCGGAGAGCAAATTCTTGAAGCTACCCAAAGGATTGAACAACGCTGGCCAGCATTGTACAGCCTCGGGAGAGCCTAGAGAGGATTGTTGAAGACAAGATCCACGCTCGACGTGAAGTCGATCAAGTGCAAGTGACCGCCAAAAAGCTCGAGGCGAGATTGAGGAAGCAAAGCGGAGAAGGAAGAGCTTATGCGTGAGATGCAGATGACTTAGTCCAGATGCTTATCAACAGATCGCCCGGTTCCCACAGACCCCAATCACTGCTATTCCAAAGGATCGACACCGTGACTACAGCTTCAAAGACTCCCACAGCCCAAAGTTAGCTATCCAACTCCAGCTCCAAAGGACTCCTCCTCTAGCACGACATCACCAAGTCTTCGCCGATGCTGTCATATCCACTCCGACATCAACCTGCACGGAGCCGCCAGCAGAGTCCCCAAAGGACGCTTAGCTCTATGCTTTTTCGAACTTTTGGTAACTTGTTGCCAAAGGGGAGAAATTGTATAGATCATAGGACTTCGAGAGAGAGAGTGCTGTTGTCTTTGCACTTTTGCTCTTTCGTTCTTTTCGGTTTCTTTGAGATACTTTTGGTTTTCGAGACATTCATGTGTTTGATACTACGTTTGATTCTACCGTAATGAGTGCTTGGTCGCACTATGCTTTAATGTGTGCTTAATGCTTATCATATGCCATTCCTATCTTGTATGACCATTTACTCATGTCTTGGTGATTGGGTGCATGCTATTCATTCTTATCATTTTGTGCGCCCACCAAGATGTATGTGACATGGAAGAGTGACCCATGATCCTAATCGATTGTGCATTTGCATTCAAACGCAAATCTTAAATAATGCACAAATTTAGGGGAGCTCTTGCTTATCACATACTTCTCAAAGCTTATTTATATTATTCATTGATTATATCCTTTGTCGAAGTTTTGATCTATATGTTGTCATCAATTACCAAAAGGGGAGATTGAAAGTGCAACTAATCCCGGGTGGTTTTGGTAATTAATAACAACATATATATCATTGAACTAATAGTTACTTGAGAATCATTTCAGAGAGTTCATGATATGGGTATGGCAAGGATCAAGAAGTGGACCCCTCAAAATGCTAAGGCAAGCATTGGCAAAAGCTCAAGACTCCATTTTTGGTTTAGTGATCCAAGATCACATTGAGTCCATAGGAAAGCCAATACTATTAAAAGGGGATGAGGTTATGATGATGATCTGGTTGCTCAAGTGCTTAGTGATACATCTCCTAAACTATCAGAAACTCTCACTGCCATATACACTCATAAGTAATCTCGGTCGCACCGATTTTCCAAACTCAGTCACACCGAGATGAACCACCTCAGCCATAAGCCAAACCCTAGAAAACTCGGATTTTTTGATTCTGAACTCGGTCTCACCGAAACTTGAGTTGCCAAGCTTCTGTAACCTTCTGTCATCAAATCGGTGTCACCGAGATGATGAAGTCGGTCCCACCGAGATTGGCATGCTCTTGTCATTGCACGAATCGGACTAACCGAGATTGTATTTTCGGTCCCACCGAGATTGGCATGCTCTTGTCATTGCACGAATCGGACTAACCAAGATTGTATTTTCGGTCCCACCGAAAATCCCAACGTTCACATTATTTGAACTTTCGGTCTCACCGAGTTGTCAACTTCGGTCCCACCGAGATTGCTCAAATGTGTGTAACGGTTGGATTTTGTGTGGAGGCTATAAATACCCTCCACCCCTCTTCATTCGTGGAGAGAGCCATTAGAAAGAACTACCACTCCTACCTTACATTTCGAGAAGAGAACTATCTACCCTTGTGTTGAGATCAAGTTGCTCCACTCCCACCATATGAAGCTTGATCTCTAGCCTTCCCAAGTTGCTTTCCACTCAATCCTTTCTTCCACCACAGCCAAATCAAGGAGGAGAGTTGAGTGTTGGGGAGATTATCATTTGAAGCACAAGAGCAAGGAGTTCATCATCATCAACACCATCTATTACCTTTTGGAGGGTGGTGCCTCCTAGATTGGTTAGGTGTCGCTTGGGAGCCTCAGTCGAGATGTGGAGTTGAACCAAGAAGTTTGTAAGGGCAAGGAGATCGCCTACTGTGAAGATCTACCCCGAGTAAGGCTAGTCCTCCGTGGGCGTGGGCCATGATGGAATAGACAAGGTTGCTTCTTCGTGGACCCTTCGTGGGTGGAGCCCTCCGTGGACTCTCGCAGCTACCCTCCGTGGGGTTGAAGTCTCCATCAACGTGGAAGTACGATAGCACCACCTATCGGAACCACGAGAAAAATCTCCGCGTCTCCAAAATTGTGTTTGCTCTTCTCCACCTCTCTTTACTACATGTGAAATTTACTTTCCGCTGCCTATACTCTAGAATTGCATGTGTAGGGTGATGCTTGACTTGATCATAATTGTGAATCTGCCAAAAACTGTTCTTTGTCAAAAGGCAGAATTTTTATATTGTCAAGTAGTCTAATCACCCCCCCTCTAGACATACTTTCGATCCTACAAGAGTCGGTTACAATGGTAGGAGATCTACATATCCGTATTGCCAAGCTTGCCTTCCACGCCAAGGAAAGTACCTTCCGGACATGAGCCAGAGTCTTCAATCTTCTATCTTCGTAGTCTGGGAGTCCGGCGGATATTGATAGCCCGGCTGTCCGGACACCCCCTAGTCCAGGACTCCCTCAGTAGCCCCTGAACCAGTCTTCAATGACGATAAGTCTGGCGTGCATAATGTTCGGCATTGCAAGGCGGGTTCCCCTCCTTGAATAATTCGGAGAAGATAATGAACACCAGGATAGTGTCCGGCTCTGCAAAATAAATTCCACATTCCAACGTAGAGAGAATAAAATACACTTAGCTCAATTTGCTGACGTATTTATGCAGCGTGACATCACACCGCAGCCAAGCCCTCATTTGAATCGTTTTTATTATTCCTCCTCAGGACGCTTAGCGGCGGTTTCTTGGCACGCCCCGTCAAGCGTAGATCGTGTTCCCTTTTATTCCGGGATCCTCATCAATACGTGCGTGGGTAACCCAACCGTTCCCGTCGCCATGCCTCCTCTATAGAAGGGGAATCTCAAACGGTCACGGAGACGGCCCTTGGTATTATCTCCCCTTTATAAGAGGACCAAGGCTTGTCCTTGTCTTTCAACCTTGCATCGAATCTTTCCTCTGCTCCCAGTTCCAACACCTAGGGCTTCAGATTCGAGCGCTTCGGATTCATAACAATATCCGGCTCCGACCTCCAGGGCCGGTGGATGCCCTCCTTCGTCACGGAGGAGGACATATTGAAGTTGCGTGATGCCAAGTACCTGCCCACGGTTTCGCAGACAGGTTGCTGCCCAGGGCAGGCCGTGCCAACCGAGCCCGCGAATACGCCATTTTCGCATCTCACCTCCATCGGGGATTAGGCTTCCCGACGGATCCTTTCGTGAGGGGGCTCCTGTTCTACTACGGGCTGGACTTCCATGACTTGGCTCCGGAGTCCATCCTCCATATCTCCGCATTTATCATTGTCTGCGAAGCCTTCCTCCGCGTCATCCCCACTTCGCCTGTGGCTGAAAACATTTAAGGTGGAGCCAAGATGATCGGGGCGCTAAGCGGAGTCGGCGGGCGACCATAAGCAGGAAGGTCGATGCCCGTGGCTCAAGGTTCCTTCCAAGAGGAACAGGATTGTGGCAGCAGGAGTGGTTTTACGCCACTGCTCCTGTGGCAAGAAGCAAAAGCCGCCGCCCTCTTTCCACCCGGGACCTCCACGGCAGCTGATGTCGTGGGTCAATCAAGGGCTCAACTGGGGGCCGTCCAAGGACGTGCCCGCACTACAGGGCCGGATTCGAGACCTTCAAACAAGGGAGATCGACCTGGTCAAGGTGATGCAGGTCATGCTAATCAGGCACCTCCTACCCTGCAAACGTCGTCCTCTCTGTTTATATGAGTTCAATCTGGAGGGACCTCGTATTCTCCAGCATTTCATGGGTGCGACACCCTCGGAGATGTACGAGCTATTCTTCGGACCGCAGGTGGCGTGTCCGGATTCGGCCGAGGATGCTGGCCTAAGCCGCGATCGCCCGGATACTCAGGTAAATAGCTCAAAGCCCGGACATTCTATTTGTATGCCTTTCAAAAGATCGTCTCCTGACCCTTTATTCTTTACAGGAATGGGTGGCGCAATCAAGGCTGATAAGGTGTCCGGCCCCCCTCCCAGAGACCGCACTGGAGCCCGTGCTGGTCAGAATGTTGGAGGCTGAGCCCATAGAGGGGGCGACGGGGGAGATAAAGGAGCTAATACTTCGCCCGAAGGGGCGACCGAAGAGGAGGGAACCAAGGATCCCTCCTTCAGAGGGAGAAGAGGACCGCCTTCGGAGATCCGGAGGTCAAAGCCCCTAAGCGTGGGAAGAAATCTCTCCGGGGTCCGCGCTCGGAGAGAATCCTGACGCGCAATCATCGCCAAGGGCCAGCCTCCAACGAGCCGTGAGTATGAAAGAGGAAATTAATTAATAAGGGAATACCTTCGCTTATGCTTCAGAGGTAACCAAATATTTATATCGCAGTTCGGATCTGCAGCCGCCTCGATGAGTTCATCCTCGGGACCTTCTTCCGGAGATGATGGAGAGCGACACGCCTCCGTCTGTGGCGCGCCGCCAGATGAAGCGGCGAGCCCAAGTGTCGCCACGGAGGGCGCCCCGAGTCCGAGGGGCCAGAGTTAGGCACCCGCAGAAGCCGCCGAGAATCAAGAGTCTCGCTTGAGAGGGCGTCCATTTCAGAAGATCACCGTGCGTTAATGCGTATGGTGATTAGAAGGATTTCGTCCGCTGAAAGCGGACTGCATGACGCTGCCATGAGCTTGCTGGCGGGATTTGAGGTATGCGAAAATAGCGCACCCCTTTGTTTTTTTAACAGTTGTGCATATAAAAAATGCGCCCTGTATAGATAGTAGCCCCTGAGACTCGGTAGGTTGTCGAAGACGACAGCGTGCCGAGGATCGAAAATCTAAACATCTCAGGTAATGAATACCGCCGTTCTGATACAGGTGACGGATAGTCCGGGGGCCAGCCGGACTAATCAGTTTGCCGAATTGAGTCGACAACTGGACATGGCAGATGCTGACATCGCACTTGTCAATCAGCGACTTGACGAGTCCCAAGGTAAATAAATTCTCCGTAGCCGCTTTATTGAGTGGGTCAAAGCCCTCCTCTGATAAGTTATATGCTGTTTATTCAGACGGTGTTGCTGCTGTGGAGAGCCTTCGGGCCGAGCTTGCTCAAGCTAAGGAGCAAGCCCGAAGGAGTGATGCGGCTGCCGCGAGGGCGGCCGAAGAGTTGAAGGCTGAAAAGGCCGCGCACTGCCTAAGCAGGGCGGAAGTGGCCGAATTGGCCAAGAAATTAAAGGATGCTACCGACCATAGCGAGGCTCTTGAAAAGGAGCGCCTATCGGAGTGGGAAGACCTGAAGAAGGCCACCGCCGAAGCCAAGGATGCCCGCTCTGCAATGCGGGCTATGAAGGAGGAGCTGCGCCAAGCCGGAGAAATCGTGGCTGGCAAGCCTTTTCTTATGCGTCGCCGGTTCATGGATGCCAAGTACGCTCAATTTGAGCGGCTGTGGAGTTCGGACGATCCGTACATGGACTTGGCTGCGAGTGCGGTAGATGCCGCTAAGCACTTCCGGAGCCAAGGGGATCACGGGGCGGAAGAGTTGTATTGGTCTCAATTCCACAGCCCGGATCGTGCTCTTCCTCTGACGGACAGGTTGGCCGAATGGGCCGAACTGAATAGACTGTCCGGACTGGCCATGACTGACATCGTGGCCCATGTCTGGCCAGAAAGGTCCAAGGCGACGAGCTACTTTGGCTTATTGCAGCAATCCCTTGGTGCGGTGCCGCGTATAAGGGAGATGAAGCGGTCGGCCTGCATCGAGGGCGCGCGGATGGCTCTTGCTCGTGTGAAGGTGCATTATCCGGAGATGGATGCCACCGCCGCTGCCGCCAGGTCCGGATGAAAGCCGCCTCGCCGAGCACTACTGAGAAGTCATGCGCGGTGCTCAGAAAGTAGAGACGCAAAGGTTCAAAGAATGTAACGCTCAAATGAACGCAATACCTTGTAAATCAATTATTATAGTATGAAATGCTTTTTATACTTGTGCTTCCAAGTAGTAAAACTTCTCCTTGCGGCCGCTTAAGTATACTTGTGTATAACCCGAAAGATGCGCTCTTGACTTTAGCCCTCGCACAAGGTGCTGGGTGTTCGCAAAATGGCGCGCTTTTCACTTTAATCCGACGCCTCGGTCCTGTTATAAGGAGGTGGTAGCGTAGCGAACGAGGCAATCCGTACTATAATGCTTTATCTCTTTCACTTAGCCAATGGAGCTCGAGGGTGGGGCTACGATATAACCCCTAATGACACCGCACATCACCGGATTCGGGGTGTGTATGTGCCTGACCGGGAAGCGGTCCTTTGTCAAAGCGGGGAATTCTAAACATTCCGATAGTCGATCAAGTGGCTGACCAGACTCTCGCTATATCATGATAGTCAGTTTTCGCTTTCATCGAGGTGCTCGCCAAATTAATCGGGGCCCAATCGCAGAGTTCTCCGGTGCCGTGTTAGCGGGTGATACGGAACGTAAGGCAGCAAAACATAGGAGCCGGCAAACCCAACATTTGACCAAAGACATGATTCGAGCTGATGCATATAATGCCTAACTTGAGACGCCAACACTCCCAAGGTGTTCGGACTTTATGATAACGGCAGAATTATGCCCTAAGCCCCTTGTGTCCGTGCACGGCATTGTCTTCGACGTGGCGATGCCAAAGCGCCAGTTCGCTTTGGCTATAGGAAGAAGCCGAGGAGATTAACAACAAGAGACAGTAATAAAAAGGTCTACGAGGGTCTTAATCTGAAAAGAATCCTTGCGACGGGTCCCTACCGCACGCCTCAAGACTGTGTCTCCGCTATACCGTTATCCTGGACGGGTACGCATGTTGTTCATCTGTAGAAAGAGAGGAACATTTTAGTTTTAGAAACAGTTCGTGCGAAAAATATGCAAAGGAATAAGTGTAAATAAGTAAAGCTAGGTTTATATGAAACCGCGTTTAGTTGTGCGCTCAGCCCTTTGTGAAAGGGTATGCGGCTAGGGATCCCCTAGCCTGCTGAGTCCGGATTCGTCTATCCGAGTCCGGGGTCTTTAAATGACCCGCGCACTGAAATGGTGCCATTGGGGCCGGGCATTTTGAGTGTAAGAGACGCGTAATGTGGTATGGCATTGAAGCGGATAAAAGCTTTACATCCCAACAGTGCTTTATATTCACTTTTAAATGGGACGATATGGAAAATTAGTTTCTCGCGTCGAGGGTTGCTCGGCGATCCGAACATGACCTCTAGTAATATCGAGCCTGTGCACTTGCCGTAAGGGCCAGGCATTACTCCTTTGAAGGAAGTGCGGCTATGTCGAATTTTAGTAGGGTCTATCTCCATCCGACAGATTGTGTTTGAATATAGCAGGTTTAAGTCGCTGCCTCCGTCCATTAGGATGTTTGTGAATTGCAATCCGTCTATGATCGGATTTAAAATCAGGGGAGTCCTTCCTGCTTTGAACGCTTCGAATAATCTGTGGTCGAAAGTGATTGGTTTTGATATCCAATCTCTATGGTTTGTTGGCTGGACCGTCGAAGCTCTTTTAGAAAGTGCCGCACTGTTTTTCCTTGTCCTCACGCTGTAGTGAATTTATCGCCTTGACCCCTTGTGGGAAAGTCTTTTGTTTTCCGTGCCCTCTTGGGGGGTTTATCTTCTTCGCCGGACGCGCCGAGCCCCTTGTGTTCGGGCGCTTAATCGCCGACTGTTTGAAAACCCAACAATCCTCGTGGGTGTGATTTATGGGCCTTCCGGGTACCGTGGATTTGGCATATCCGACCCGAATTTTATGTAGGTTAGACAGTTCACATCGCTATCCTTGAGCGGCTGAGTTTTATGATCGCCATGAAGCTTTTGAATCCGGCGCTAATCGCCGTGTTTTTTGGCTTTTTTTCTTTATTCCGGCGCTGTTCTTTTCTGCGCCGTGATTTTCCATTTCCATCTCTTATCTCGGATGTACTTGGGTCGCTGGTGCTACTTCGTGCCAGCCAGCTATCCTCTCCCGCACAAAAGCGGGTCATGAGGCTTGTTAGTGCGGACATTGTCCTCGGTTTCTCTTGGCCGAGGTGCCTGGCGAGCCATTCGTCCCGGACATTGTGCTTGAAAGCTGCTAAGGCTTCAGCGTCCGGACAGTCGACTATTTGGTTCTTTTTGGTAAGAAACCTGTTCCAGAATTTCCGCGCTGACTCTCCGGGTTGTTGAGTTATACGACTTAAATCGTCTGCATCCGGAGGACGGACATAAGTCCCTTGAAAATTTGTTCTGAATGCTTCCTCGAGCTCTTCCCAACTTCCAACAAGTTTTTTCGGGAGGCTTTCCAGCCAATGACGGGCTGGCCCTTTGAGCTTGAGGGTAGATACTTTATGGCGTGAGATCGCCTCCTCCGCCATGTGTATATGTAGTATATAATCTTCTATCCGACTCTGTGGTCTGTTGTTCCATCGTAGGCCTCTATGTTTATAGGTTTAAACCCTGCTGGAAATTCATGGTCCAAGACTTCATCGGTGAAACATAGTGGGTGTGCGGCGCCTCAGATTTGTGTGCTCACTGTCATCGGACACTTGGCGGTTGTCTTGCTTCTTGGGGCCTTCTCCTTTGGCCCATAAATGGACCTGGCTGGGCCGCCTATCCTTCCGAGTTCGTTGGTGGAGTTGTGTGTGGCGCCGCTTTCAATTTGGTTCGTCGTCTGCCGCCTATCCGCCAGCAGCTTTTTTATTTTTGGACGGTGGGGTTTTATGGCCTCCTCGTCAAATTCCGGTAACAACTTGCGCTTGGGGTAGCTCTTTGATTGATGGCGATTGCCGTACTTATCTGCGGTGTTGAGCACTTTGCCCCATCTCATTTTGAGTGTATCTTCCGCTGTTGTGAGCTTCCGTTTCTCCTTCTTCAGGCTTCTTGCCATGCTGCCAAGTTTTTTCCGGAGGTTCTTATTCTCCGGCGATGTGTCCGACATGTGGTCGTCCGGACTGCTGTCTTCGCCGGGCTTTGATTGACTGTCTGATTCGTCGTGTTGGGACGGTTGTTTATTTGCATGTTCTTCGTCCGATTGTGAGCCCTGCCGTGTAGCGGGCCCGTTGGGAGCATTGTTGTTGTTGAGGCGGGACTTAGCATGGCGTTTGTGCCGTCGCCTTGGTCGTTTGTCGGTAGTGTGATCTGCCGCGGCCCGTTGGTCCTCGTTATCGCTTCCCTTTGGGGTATCCACCATGTATATGTCGTGCGACGGGGTGGTCGTATTGTGCTGTATGAGCTCTGTTATTTGTTTGTCTTCGGCATCGTCGTCTATTCCGTCGATGTCTTTGGAGTCGCAATCTAGCATGTCGGTTAGATCCTCGACAGTGACTATAAAGTGGGTGGTGGGTGGGATCTGAATTTCTTCGTCGTCCGAACTCCAACCGTCCTGGCCATAGTCCGGCCAGGATTCTCCCGATAGCGAGAGATGCTTCAGAGAATTGTGATATCGCCAAAAGGCGAAAAGCTAGAAGATGTCCGTGGCGGTGAATTCCATAACCAGCGCCAATCCGGTTTAATTGGCGGGCGCGGGAGGCTCGAGTCCGCAAGGAGTCCGCGCCGGGATCACGAAGTTCGCAGGGACAAGATTGGTATTCGCCCATCGCCGTGGATGTTGAAGCCCCGGCAGCATCTATTCACCGACCCTCGACATGGGCAATCGGCTCCGCTAGTGGCCGGAGCGGATCCGATCTTGGCCTCCAGCACCGTCGGCGGCAGAGCCAGATCATGCCCATCGCCACAAAGGCGGCGCGCTTTGGCTGTGGCTCGAGTCCGTCGAAGATCAAGTCTCCGCGGTCATCGGCCGTGAAGTTCAAGCTTCGAATCGACCGACGCCAGGGGCGAAGCTGATCTTCTCGGATGGCCACGAATTGCCCGCAGCAAAGCTGCCGAATCTGAAGATCTGTCCGGGAGAAAAGTCTCACCGGATGTGTTGATGGTTGAAGATGCCATCGAGCCTATCGGGACGCACACGAGGAACTCTCAATGAAAGCACCAAAGTCGGTGTCAAACCGCGGATCTCGGTAGGGGGTCCCGAATCTGTGCGCCTAGGCGGATGGTAACAGGAGACGAGGGACACAATGTTTTTACCTGTGTTCGGCCCTCTCGATGGAGGTAAAACCCTCGCCCTGCTTGATTAATATTGATGATATGGGTAGTACAAGAGTAGATCTACCACGAGATCAAGGAGGCTAAACCCTAGAAGCTAGCCTATGGTATGATTGTTGAGATGTAATGTTCGTCCTACGGACTAAGGCCCTCCGGTTTATATAGACACCGGAGAGGCTAGGGTTACGCCAAGGAATGTACCTTCCGGACACGAGCCGGAGTCTTCAATCTTCTATCTTCGTAGTCTGGGAGTCCGGCGGATATTAATAGCCCGGCTATCCGGACACCCCCTAGTCCAGGACTCCCTCATTCCCCAACATCCTATTCATCCAGCCTCCACCACGCATGTAACGCCCTCGATGCGGCTATATCTCCCACGTGTCGAAGCACGACTTAGAGGCATAACCGCATTGAAAGCAATGTCGCAAGTGAGGTAATCTTCACACAACCCATGTATGTAATACATAAGGGAAAGAGATACATAGTTGGCTTACAATCGCCACTTCACACAAATAAATGAATAAAGCATAACAACATCCAGATACAATCAAGGTCCGACTACGGAACCAAAATAAAAGAAGAACCCCAAATGCGACAAAGGTCCCCGATCGACCCCAACTGGGCTCCACTACTGATCAACTAGAACGAAACAACACAAAGAGCAGGATCATCATCGAGCTCCTCCTTGAGCTTGGTTGCGCCACCGCCGGGTAACATAGGCACCGCAAACTGGTTTTGAAGTATCCGTGAGCCACGAGGACTCAGCAATCCCATTACCATGGGTATCAAGACTAGCAAAGCTTAATGGGAAAGGAAGGGGCAAAGTGGTGAGGTTGCAACAGCGACTAAGCAAGTATGGTGGCTAACATACGCAAAAGAGAGCGAGAAGAGAAACAAGCGGAACGGTCGTGAAACTAGCAATGATCAAGAGGTGATCCTGAACACCTACTTACGTCAAACATAACACGGAAACCGTGTTCACTTCCCGGACTCCGCCGAGAAGAGACCATCACGGCTACACACTCGGTTAATGCATTTTATTTCAGATCTGGTGTTAAGTTGTCTACAACCGGACATTAACAAATTCCCATCTGCCACATAACCGCGGGCACGGCTCTCGAAAGTTTATACCCTGCAGGGGTGTCCCAACTTAGCCCATGACAAGCTCTCGCGATCATCGGCGAATAGACCTTCACCCGAGACACTCCGATCAGGCTCGGTATCCCGGACATCAAGACATTTCGACAATGGTAAAACAAGACCAGCAAGACCTCCCGGCGTGCCGACATCCCGATAGTAGCCACACAGATCTCGCCTCAAAGCCACGACCGGATGAGCACTACGTTCAACTAGAACTAGCCCTCAAGTTTCCCCGAGGTGGCGCTGCAAGTGGCTCTAGTTTGGACCAACACTTAGACAAGCATTGGCCCGGGGGGGCTAAAATAAAGATGACCCTTGGGATGCGCGACTCCCAAGGAAAAAAAAGGTAATGGGTGAGGCAAATGGTAAAAGTCAATGTAGGGCCTTGCTGGACAAGTTTTATTCAAAGCGAACTGTCAGGGGGGTCCCATAAATCACCCGACCGCGTAAGGAACGCAAAATCCGGGAACATAACACCGGTATGACGGAAACTAGGGCGGCAAGAGTGGAACAAAACACCAGGCATAAGGCCGAGTCTTCCACCCTTTACCAAATATATAGATGCATTAATAATATAAGAGATATTGTGATATCCCAACAAAACCCTGTCCACCATGGAGAAATATTCAACTTCACCTGCAACTAGCAACGCTATAAGAGGGGCTGAGCAAAGCGGTAACATAGCCAAACAACGTTTTGCATAGGAACGGTGTCAAAGGTTAGAGGTTCATGGCAATTTGGGATGGCTGGACAAACAGGTAATAGGTAGCGCAGCATAGCGAAAGAACGAGGCAACTAGCATAGCAATGATAGTAGTGAGATCCAGGGTAGCGGTCATCTTGCCTGACATCCCGCAAGGAAGAAGAACGAGTCCATGAAGAAGACGAACGGATGAAGCCGAACCAATCGTAGACGAACGAATCCTCACGACCGCAACGAAACGGGAACTATCGAGAAGAAGCACACAACAAAGTAAACACACCACACATAGACAAGACATGATGCACAACAAGCATGATGCATGACCAAGCTACATGAAGCTACTCATGGCAAGAGATGATGCAAACAAGAACAACACATCAAGGCAAGTCTAAATGAGGCCGGGAACAACATATAACAATTCCGGTAAGTCCTCATATGCAAATTTTAGATTTGGTACTGTTCTGCCCTAAACACAATTTTATTGTTCTTAAACAGAAAAATAAAGTGCACCATGTTAAACTAGGCATTTTTCCACCCCATTTACATATAAAGTTTATTAAAATTGGAGCTACGGTTATTTAGTTATGAAATAAATCATTTAACATGGCATTTAAGCAAATTTAATCAAACAACATTTTTAAACATGGGTGAAAGTGGAAAATTATTAATCTACACAAAATTCTAAGCAGTTTACATGTTTAAATCATTTTAATCCGATGCACGATTAATGAGTTATTAAATGCATGAATATGAGGGTCTTTTCTGCAAATCTGCAATTCCTCGGATAATTAGCAAATTCGCAGATCTGGGAAAAAAAAACATCCGGCTGAAACTTGCCGCCCAATAGGAACAGGGAACCGGAGGGGCGGCTCACCCATGGGCCTTGGCCCGGACGGTGGAGAGGAGGCCAGGCAGGCTTGGGCTGGGCCTCGCTGGACTGGGCCGTGGGGGAGGCGCAAGGCCCACGCGGGGGAGGAGGCCCAGACGGCGGCGCCTGAGGTGGCTCGGTCGCCCTCCTCCACCGAGCAGGAGGGAGGCGGCTATGGCGGGGCGGCGCGGCGCTGCAGCCAGGGAGGCCGGAGGACGCCGGATGACGGAACGGGCAGATCCGCACGGGATCCCGGATCCGCCGCGCTCGGGCGGAGGAGCACCGACGGGCAGGCCGGTGAGCTCGAGGCCATGGCGGACGAGGCACCAGCGTGGCGAAGGCGCGCCGCGAGAGGTGGCGGCGACGGAGCTGGCGAGGCGCGGCGGCGCCGGAGGCGCCGGCGAAGCGGCGGCCGCCGCGTCTTGCGGACGCAGACGGGCGACGGCAGTACGGTGCGGCGGAGGGCTGGGCGGCGCGGTGAACGGGCCCAAGGGTCGCTGGGCTCTCAGCCGGCTCTCGGCGGCTGCGCGCGAGTGGGAGGCGCGAGGGATGACATGGCAGCGGCCGATTGGCCAGGAGCGGCGGCGGAGGCGACGTGTCACCCCGGAATTGGCGGGGCGACGTGGCTGAGGGCGGCGGACACGTCCGGCGGCGCACGGACCTGTCCGGCGGGCGAGAGAGAGGCTAGTCTAGGGTTTGGACTGCGGAAATGATCCGGGATTTCGGGGGGAGGGGCTAGTTTTATAGGTTAGAGGGAGCTAGGAGAGTCCAAATGAGGTGCGGTTTTCGGCCACGCGATCGTGATCGAACGACCGAGAGCAAGGAGGGGAGTTAGATGGGTTTTGGGCCACTTTGGAAGGGGTGTTGGGCTGGAAACAAAAGAGGGCTTTACGGTTACCCGCTAACTGCTGAGTACCAAACGACCTCCAAATGGCACGAAACTTGACAAAGCGGTCTACGGTGCTATACCAAGGCCGCTATAAACCTCGGCCATTCGAGAAAGTTTAACACCCGCCACAATAGGAGAGAAGAAGGGGACGCCATGAACATAGGAGCGCCGGATTGCAAAAGCGGACAACGGGAAAATGCTCGGATGCATGAGATGAACACGTATGCAAAATGAAATGCACATGATGACATGATATGAAATGCATATGATGACATGAGACGAGATGCATAACAAGAACAAAATGCAAAACAACAGACAAAAACCCAACCACGGAGGAAATAACATATGGCATCTCCGGAAAAGGCAAGAGTTGGAGTTATGAATATGGAAAGTTGTATCCGGGGCGTTACAATACTCCACCACTACGAGAGGATCTCGTCCCGAGATCTAGGATGGCACCGGAGGGAAAACGAAAAGGAAGAGAGGAGGTAAAACTAAGTTGCTTCTTCGACAAACGA
Organism: Aegilops speltoides; assembly: GCA_021437245.1. Lineage (NCBI taxonomy): Eukaryota > Viridiplantae > Streptophyta > Magnoliopsida > Poales > Poaceae > Aegilops > Aegilops speltoides. Next base: position 96,051,641 of record CM038141.1, on the reverse strand, counting down.
GTGAAACCATGAACCTTGAGATGTTGAGCAATTTAAAAGAAAGAGTACAACCGAGATGAACGAGATTACAAACAATCCGTTAGAAAAGATGAACAAGGAGTATTACGAGAACTTGAAGGTTGAAAGACATGGAAATAAGAGCTTCACGAACGAAAAGAATATGACCACATCGGTATAATGAGATAGCCAAGGAACAAGAATGGCAGAATTTGGACAGCACTCCGGTAGAAAAGAGAAGAAAACTTGATGAGATGAAAAGATATTGAAGAAATGATACAACACTCCGGTTAAATGGATAAGCATGAAAAGAACACGATCCTCACAACTTGAGATGATGAGTGAAGAGAGCAACATCACAATGCCTCCATAATGAAAGAATAGAAGATAGATCATTCGGATAAAGGGACGAAGAAGAAAATGACAACTTTTGCCACAAGTGAGCTTGGAAAGCACCCTTCCAAGAAGGTTACAACGGGGTTGTTGGGAAAAACCAACAATAAAATGAATAAGCTTGTAGTGGGCTTATGGCAAACATCTCAAAATTATGAGGTGACCACCGGCCACTAACGGAAACAATTGATTACTTGAGATGAACGAAGAGATGCAAAACTGCTTTCGCCGAGAGGACAGGAGAAAACTTGGATCATTGATAAGCACCACCATAGCAACATTCCTTAGGGAAGGCTTTAGGTGAAATCTATACCAAGATAACTGCAGAGAAGAGATTGATGGATTTAAACTACCTCATTCTTGACAACATATGAATCACGAAACATGAAGGAAATTGTCAAGAGTGACATAACACCATCTCAAAAGATAAGATAAAAGGAATTGCACTTTGAAATGCAAGATGAAGAATACTTGAGCTCCTCAAAACAAAACATGTGTTGAGCACCATGTTTATTTTAGAGTATAGCTTGGCGGGTCATAACTTCGAGAGAAAACTTGAAGAACAATTGAAAAATGAAAGGAATCCTTGACGAACCACCATGTAGAGCCTCCATGAAGAACTCCGGTAATAAAAGGATGATACAAAGAAAGAGAAGTTGAAAACACAAGGTGAATCCTTGCAATGATTTAGATGGATCTTCGTGATGATGAGAGCTTGGAGCTCCAGGAAAAAAAGAAGATGAAACAAATGAAACCGAGAATTTTAAGGGCCTCCGGAATAAAGAATTAATCACTTGGATGAACAAGAATAAGAATTATGTTATGCTTATCCCTCATCAATTAAATTGATGACAATCAACGGATTTGGCATACTACTTATTCTCGTAGAAAGGATTAAGAGAGATATAGCGCAAACTTGAGAAGGTCTTCAACGAACCACCGGTGGGATTTAGAAACAACGAATATTTAATATGATAACGAAGGAAGTGAAATCTTGAACGAACCACCGTAAGAATTGAAAATGAATGTAGCAAAGGCACAATTCACCGGGAAGAATTGGAAAACGAATAAAGATACTTGAGGGAATTTAAATACAAATGAACGAATAGATCACTAACTGATAAGAGAATACTTGAATGATGCACCGGTATGATTTGGAGAACGAGAGCTGAAAGCTAAGAATGAATAAACCTGAATTGATGGCCTCTGGATGACAAACTGAGAAGACTCTTGAATATCTCCTGATGGGTGAAAAAGATTCTCACAAACGAAAATAATTATGAGAGGATGGCAACAAGCTAGCACCATGAATCTTCAAGAGAACGGACCAAGATTTAGGAGAAATCCTTCTTCAGTCTTCAAATGTTGAGAATGATGATGAGAAGCATCACCAAGAATTATTGAGGCACACCGGAAGAATTAAAAGCGAAGAGGTTGATCCAGAATTTGAAAGATCTTGGAGAAAAGCATTTGACTGATGACAACTCATTCTTACGTCAAACTTGGAGAAGAATTTAGGATAGCTATGGGAAAATAGAAGAGTCAGGTAAGATCCTGGGAAAAGACCTATGGGTTAGGGCCCACTCAAAAGAACACCGTTGAAAAGATTTAAAAGAGATGTTGCACCGGTTGAATTAAATGACTTGAATGAGATTCCAATCTCGAAAGAGCTTGAACGAATGCAGAGTGGAAACACGAATCTTCGAGATATCTTGAGCACTCCGGAATAACAAATAGCGAGAAGTAGAATGATTAATAGATACACCGGCATAAGAAAACACTTGGAATGAGAAAAAGAATATGATCAACACCGAAAGCTTGAGTTAAATCCACCGGAAAAGAATACGAGAATGAATAATGATGAACTAGTAGAACATCTTCTTGAGAACCACCGGGTAAGAACATTGACGGAAAAGAATGGAGAAACTTCACGAAAATAAAAGGATACTTGGTAAAGAAATCTCAGTCCTTGAGGAAAAAGGGTGGGTGGGTGGGGAAAAACAAAGACAACTTGGGATGAACGAAACAAACACCGTTGAGAAAACGTAGAATTGATCTTGCGGATGGGGAGAATGATGGGATCATCTCGAAGAGAAGCGCACCGGTTGGAAAAAGAATTAACATGACAACCTCAATGATCAAAAGGATTAGTATTCACATAGCAATATGAGAACACCGTTTAGGAAAAGGTATGGATTCAACATTTGACTTCGAAGCAACCCGAATACCACAAATAAAACAAAACAAAGGATTTGGCTTGCAGAATAAGCCGGAAACAAACATATGATAGAGATTTACCCAATCCCATATCATGCATCTGTCGGAAAGATATTCTAGGAGCTACTTGAATTCCCACCTATAAACTCCCGAAACTTTCTGGTTATGCAATCTGGTGTTGGGGATACAGGGGAAGCAATATATCTCACCCAAACTAACAATACCTACATCCAAGCTGTATCCATCCGTCAACACATAACCAAGAAACCTTCGGAAATCGTGTACCTCAACCTTCGAAAAGCATCCGTTATACGAGTCATGGCAATACTCCCGTACTCACCTCAGTACTGGGTTAGCGGGGTTATCTCACCAACAACTGCATAAAAGAGATTTTTGAAATTATGACGACAACACCTCGGAGCTCAACTCCCCGGGACACCTCCACTAAAAAAAACCCCTGCTGACGGGAGGCACCAAGACAATGTTGTCATCATAAAACCATCGGAACGATTCCAAGATACCCGCGTGATCCTAAAAAAAAAATTTAGTGAAATTTGAGAAGAGAAGAGTCAAAACTCTACGTTAGGAGACCTCACCAGAGCGACGAAGGGACTGAGGAGTAAAAAGAATTCCTAACTCTCTGATATATATAATCCTAAATGACTCAAAACATTTTTTCTAGACACAACTCGGCCGCTAAAAACGATCAAGCAAAGGGGCTCCTAAGGTCGGGAAGGCTCGATACCAACTTGTAACGCCCTCGATGCGGCTATATCTCCCACGTGTCGAAGCACGACTTAGAGGCATAACCGCATTGAAAGCAATGTCGCAAGTGAGGTAATCTTCACACAACCCATGTATGTAATACATAAGGGAAAGAGATACATAGTTGGCTTACAATCGCCACTTCACACAAATACATGAATAAAGCATAACAACATCCAGATACAATCAAGGTCCAACTACGGAACCAAAATAAAAGAAGAACCCCAAATGCGACAAAGGTCCCCGATCGACCCCAACTGGGCTCCACTATCGATCAACTAGAACGAAACAACACAAAGAGCAGGATCATCATCGAGCTCCTCCTTGAGCTTGGTTGCGCCACCGCCGGTAACATAGGCACCGCAAACTGGTTTTGAAGTATCCGTGAGCCACGAGGACTCAAAGAATCCCATTACCATGGGTATCAAGACTAGCAAAGCTTAATGGGAAAGGAAGGGGCAAAGTGGTGAGGTTGCAGCAGCGACTAAGCAAGTATGGTGGCTAACATACGCAAAAGAGAGCGAGAAGAGAAACAAGCGGAACGGTCGTGAAACTAGCAATGATCAAGAGGTGATCCTGAACACCTACTTACGTCAAACATAACACGGAAACTGTGTTCACTTCCCGGACTCCGCCGAGAAGAGACCATCACGGCTACACACTCGGTTGATGCATTTTATTTCGGATCTGGTGTTAAGTTGTCTACAACCGGACATTAACAAATTCCCATCTGCCACATAACCGCGGGCACGGCTCTCGAAGGTTTATACCCTGCAGGGGTGTCCCAACTTAGCCCATGACAAGCTCTCGCGATCATCGAAGGAATAGACCTTCACCCGAGACACTCCGAACAGGCTCGGTATCCCGGTACATCAAGACATTTCGACAATGGTAAAACAAGACCAGCAAGACCTCCCGGCGTGCCGACATCCTGATAGTAGCCGCCACAGATCTCGCCTCGTGCCACGACCGGATGAGCACTATGTACAACTAGAACCAGCCCTCAAGTTTCCCCGAGGTGGCGCTGCAAGTGGCTCTAGTTTGGACCAACACTTAGACAAGCATTGGCCCGGGGGGGATAAAATAAAGATGACCCTTGGGATGCGCGACTCCCAAGGGAAAAAAAAGTTAATAGGTGAGGCAAATGGTAAAAGTCAATGTTGAGCCTTGCTGGACAAGTTTTATTCAAAGCGAACTGTCAGGGGGGTCCCATAAATCACCCGACCACGTAAGGAACGCAAAATCTGGGAACATCACACCGGTATGACGGAAACTAGGGTGGCAAGAGTGGAACAAAACACCAGGCATAAGGCCGAGTCTTCCACCCTTTACCAAATATATAGATGCATTAATAATATAAGAGATATTGTGATATCTCAACAAAACCCTGTCCACCATGGAGAAATCTTCAACTTCACCTGCAACTAGCAACGCTATAAGAGGGGCTGAGCAAAGCGGTAACATAGCCAAACAACGGTTTGCATAGGAACGGTGTCAAAGGTTAGAGGTTCATGGCAATTTGGGATGGCTGGACAAACAGTAATAGGTAGCGCAAAGATAGCGAAAGAACGAGGCAACTAGCATAGCAATGATAGTAGTGAGATCCAGTAGTAGCGGTCATCTTGCCCGAAATCCCGCAAGGAAGAAGAACGAGTCCATGAAGAAGACGAACGGATGAAGCCGAACCAATCGAGATTTAACGAATCCTCACGATCGCAACGAAACGGGAACTATCGAGAAGAAGCACACAACAAAGTAAACACACCACACATAGACAAGACATGATGCACAACAAGCATGATGCATGACCAAGCTACATGAAGCTACTCATGGCAAGAGATGATGCAAACAAGAACAACACATCAAGGCAAGTCTAAATGAGGCCGGGAACAACATATAACAATTCCGGTAAGTCCTCATATGCAAATTTTAGATTTGGTACTGTTCTGCCCTAAACACAATTTTATTGTTCTTAAACAGCAAAATAAAGTGCACCATGTTAAACTAGGCATTTTTCCACCCCATTTACATATAAAGTTTATTAAAATTGGAGCTACGGTTATTTAGTTATGAAATAAATCATTTAACATGGCATTTAAGCAAATTTAATCAAACAACATTTTTAACATTTTTAAACATGGGTGAAAGTGGCAAATTATTAATCTACACAAAATTCTAAGCAGTTTACATGTTTAAATCATTTTAATCTGATGCACGATTAATGAGTTATTAAATGCATGAATATGAGGGTCTTTTCTGCAAATCTGCAATTCCCTGGATAATTAGCAAATTCGCAGATCTGGGAAAAAAACATCCGGGGCTGAAACTTGCTGGCCCAATAGGAACAGGGAACTGGAGGGGCGGCTCACCCATGGGCCTTGGCCCAGACGGTGGAGAGGAGGCCAGGCAGGCTTGGGCTGGGCCTCGCTGGACTGGGCCGTGGGGGAGGCGCAAGGCCCACGCGGGGGAGGAGGCCCAGGACGGGCGCACAGGGTGGCCTGGTCGTCCTCCTCCAGCTCGAGCAGGAGGGAGGCGGCCATGGCAGGGGCGGCGGCGGCGCCCGTCAGCAGGGAGGCCGGGAGGACGCCGGGATGACGGGAACGGGCAGATCCGCACGGGATCTCGATCCGGCCGCTCGGGCGGATGAGCACCGACGGGCACGCTGGTGACTCGAGGCCATGGCGGACGGGCACCAGCGTGGCGGGCGCTGCGGGAGGTGGCGGCGACCAGAGCTGCAGCGGCGCGGGCGCGCCGGAGGCGCCGGCGAAGCGGCGCCGCTGTGCGGACGCAGACGGCAACGGCAAGGCGGTGGCGGCGGAGGGGCCAGCGGCGCGGGCGAACGGGCCTCATGGGTTCGCTGCTGGCTTCAGCAGCCTCGGCGCCGCGGGCGCGAGCGATGACGTGGCAGCGGCCGATTGGCCAGGAGCGGCGGCGGAGGCGACGTGTCGCCCCGGGATTGGCCGGGCGACGTGGCTGAGGGCGGCGGACACGTCCGGTGGCGCACGGACCTGTCCGGCGGGCGAGAGGGAGGCTAGTCTAGGGTTTGGACTGCGGAAATGATCCGGGATTTCGGAGGAGGGGCTAGTTTTATAGGTTAGAGGGAGCTAGGAGAGTCCAAATGAGGTGCGGTTTTCGGCCACGCGATCGTGATCGAACGACCGAGAGCACGGAGGGGAGTTAGATGGGTTTTGGGCCACTTTGGAAGGGGTGTTGGGCTGGAAACAAAAGAGGGCTTTACGGTTACCCGGTTAACCGTTGGAGTACCAAACGACCTCCAAATGGCACGAACTTGACAGGCGGTTCACGGTGCTATACCAAGGCCGCTGGCAAACCTCGGCCATTCCGAGAAAGTTTAACACCCGCCACAACAGAGAGAAGAAGGGGACGCCGGGAACATAGGAGCGCCGGATTGCAAAACGGACAACGGGAAAATGCTCGATGCATGAGATGAACACGTATGCAAAATGAAATGCACATGATGACATGATATGAAATGCATATGATGACATGAGACGAGATGCATAACAAGAACAAAATGCAAAACAATGTATAAAAACCCAACCGCTGGAGTAAATAACATATGGCATCTCCTAAAAGGCAAGAGTTGGAGTTATGAATATGGAAAGTTGTATCCGGGCGCGAGAGCGACTACTCCATCGGCCATCGCTCAACCACCCTCCACCGCCTATTGTTCATCCAACCTCCACCGCTTCACTGCTCATCCAGCCCTCCACACCACGGGGTCTGCTCAACCACCCCTCCACGGCCACTCCTCCACCGTCTACTGTTCATCCAGCCCTCCAAACCACGGGGTCCTATTCAACCACCCCTCTACGGCCACCCCTCCACCAGCTACTGCTCATCCAGCCCTCCACACCACGGGTTCCTGTTCATCCAGAGGCAACGCCATCACTCACTGTTCATACAAACCCCCCCGCAACGCTCACTGTTCATCCCAGAGGCAACATCGATCAGCTTCTATTAGTAGCGAGAGCGGCGAATCGGTCCATCGGGTTCGCTAATCGCCATCGATCTATCGCCGAGTTCAAGAACGCGTAGTTGCAAAGGCAATCGCTGGGTTCAGCGAGCCCAGCACCTCACTCAGGTTCAGTTAGAGCTAACACCTAGCACACACGCGTGTACGTACGAGAGAAACGCGCATCGCTCGGCCCCCGACTCCCACCGTAACCGGCAACTCCCTGAAATTTTCCTCCCCCACTAGTAGAAAAGGGGGCAATGGTCCAGGCCGGTCCAGCCCATTAGTCCCAGTTCAATCCAGAACCGGGACCAATGGGGGCATTGGACCCGGTTCTTGAGCCCCGGGGGCCGGCCGGGCCACGTGGGCCATTGGTCCCGGCTCGTTCGACCTTTTGGTCCCGGTTGGAGGGACGAACCGGGACCAATGGGCCTCGCTCCTGGCCCACCACCATTTGGTCCCGGTTGGTGGCACGAACTGGGACCAAAGGCAAACCTTTAGTCCCGGTTCATGCTATCAACCGGGACCAATGGTAGTGCCTATATATACCCCCTGCTCGCGAGCAGAGCACTCCCAGTGCTTTGTTTTTCGTGGCCGGCGAGGGGAGAGCTTTGTGGTGCTCTAGCTCACCTCCTATGCACACGAGGTGTTCGATGGAATGCCCGAGCCACACTACTTAAGCTTTCTCCCCTCCAAGCTCGACCGCCAAGCTCCATTTTCCTCAATATTTGTCTAGATTTAGCGGTCCGTCACGCCTGTCCCGCCTCTTCACCGTCTGCCGATCACCCGCCGATCTCATCGCCGCACCACCGTGGTGAGCCTCTTGGTCTTATCTTCTTTCCGAAAGGAAAAATATTCTTACTTGTTTGTTTAGATAGATACTTGTATTATTTTCTTACTTTTATTATTGCATCTTATATAGTGCGATGGTTTTGGTATCCGCCTCGCGGCCCTCGCCTTGTCTATGATTCGGATGTGGTATATATTATCTTTTCATAACTATTGGTTCATTTATTGTTTATGACAATTATGCCGACCAACGTGACATAGATTTTATTTATCTAGGAGGTTGTTGAACCGGAAATTCCATCCGACCCTATTGTCAAGAGGTTAAATTTAGTTGAATAAGAAAACAATTTCTTGAAGGAAAAAATTAGAAAAATTGAGGAGGAGAAGATGATATTGGAGTTGCATGTTGTGGATGTCGTCGATGATCACAAGATCAAGATGGATGCAATGCGCTTGAAGATTAGAAAGATTAGAAAATATGCCATTCATACCGAGGCTTGGTATCATTATGCCGTTGGATCGGTTGTTACATTGGTTGCGATTATGATCGCATTTGTTTTCGCATTGAAATGTTTTACATAGTTTCAAAGGTATGGTTTAATTAATTTAGATGCTCTGCAGAGATTTATGTTGTTAGATGAGAACTATGTCTGTACTTTGGTTTTAATGTGATGATGAACTTCTATTAATTTGGTCACTTCATTATATAATGCACGCAGATGAACCGACAATGGATGTACGGTTCAAGACACACCTCCGAGTACATTAAGGGCGTGCATGATTTTCTCGAAGTGGCTGAGCCAAACAAGCAGAATGGTTTTATGTGTTGTCCATGCCCTATATGTGGGAATACGAAGTCTTACTCTGACCGGAAAATCCTCCACACCCACCTGCTTTACAAGGGTTTCATGCCACACTATAATGTTTGGACGAGACACGGAGAAATAGGGGTTATGATGGAAGACGGCGAAGAAGAAGAGTACGATGACAACTATGTGCCCCTGAATACGGTGATGCTCCCAAGATCAAGAGGAACCAGACGATGTGCACGATGATGCTGCAACGGGTGAAGCTCATCAAGATCAAGAGGAACCGCACGATGTGCCCGATGATGATGATCTCCGCGGGTCATTGTTGATGCAAGGACGCAATGCGAAAGTCAAAAGGAGAAGCTGAAGTTCGATCGCATGCTAGAGGACCACAAAAAGGGTTGTACCCCAATTGCGAAGATGGCAACACAAAGCTCGGTACCATACCGGAATTGCTGCGGTGGAAGGCGAGAATGTCAGGCTCGACAAAGGATTTGAGATGCTACTTAAAATATTGAAGAAGAAGCTTCCAAAGATAACGACTTGCCCGACAAGACATACGCAGCAAAGAAGGTTGTATGCCCTCTAGGATTTGAGGTGCGTAAGATACATGCATGCCCTAATGATCGTGATCCTCTATCATGGTGCGTAGAAGGATCTGAACGATGCCCGGTATGCGGTGCATTACGGTATATGATCGACGAGATGACCTCGGTGATGTTGACAATGAGCCCCCAAGAAGAGGGTTCTGCGAAGGTGATGTGGTATGCTCCTATAATACCACGGTTGAAACGTCTGTTCAGAAACGGAGAGCATGCCAAGTTGATGCGATGGCACAGTGAGGACCGTAAGAAAGATGGGAAGTTGAGAGCACCCGCTGATGGGTCGCAGTGGAGAAAAATTGAGAGAAAGTACTGGGATGAGTTTGCAAGTGAGCCAAGGAACGTATGGTTTGCTTTAAGCGCGGATGGCATTAATCCTTTCGAGGAGCAGAGCAGCAATCATAGCACCTGGCCCGTGACTCTATGTATGTATAACCTTCCTCCTTGGATGTGCATGAAGCGGAAGTTCATTATGATGCCAGTTCTCATTCAAGGCCCTAAGCAACCCGGCAATGACATTGATGTGTACCTAAGGCCATTAGTTGAAGAACTTTACAGCTGTGGAATGGAAACGGTGTACGACGTGGGATGAGCACAAACAGAGGAATTTAACCTAAAGGCATTGCTGTTCGTGACCATCAACGATTGGCCCGCCTCAAGAACCTTCGTGATGCATAAACAAGGGATACCACGCATGCACGCACCGCTTACTTGACACCGATAGTATATACCGGCAAGCTGCAAGAAGAATGTGTACCGGCTATCATCGATTTCTTCCGACCAACCATCAATGTCGAAAGAAAGGCAAGCATTTCAAAGGCGAGGCAGATCACCGGAAGAAGCCCGCCATGCGCATCGGTGATCACGCATTTGCTATGGTCAATGATTTACACGTGATCTTTGGAAAGGGTCCCGTGGACTAGCTGTTCCGAGTGACACCGGGGACACGCACCCATGTGGAAGAAGAAATCTATATTTTGGGACCTACCCTCTATCGAAAGACCTAGAGGTCCACTCTTCGATCGACGTGATGCACGTGACGAAGAACCTTTGCGTGAACCTGCTAGGCTTCTTGGGCGGTATGGGAAGACAAAAGATACAATGAGACACGGAGGACCTGCAACATTTGCACGAAAAAGACGGCATGCCTCCAAAGCAAGATGAAGGTCCCGCCACTATGTTTTACCAAAGAAGAGAAGGAAATCTTCTTTGAATGCATGCTTAGTATGAAGGTCCCGATCGGCTTCGTCGAATATAAAAGGAATAATAAATATGGCAGAGAAAAAGTTTCAGAACCTAAAGTCTCATGATCGCCACGTGATTATGACGCAATCGCTTCCGGTTGCATTGGGGGGCTTCACCGAAAACGTCCGATTAGCCATTGTGAAGCTATGTGCATTCCTCAATGCAATCTCTAAGGTGATCGATCCGAAATCATACCAAGGCTAAGGAGTGATGTGGTGCAATGTCTTGTCGGGCTGAGCTGGTGTTCCCACCATCCTTCTTCAATATCATGACGCACGCCCTAGTTTATCTAGTTGACGAGATTGTCATTCTGGGCCCCAGATTTCTACACAATATGTACCCCTTTGAGAGGTTCATGGAGTCCTAAAGAAATATGTCCGAACTGCATAGGCCGTAGGAAGCATCTCCATGGGCCATCAAACGAGGATGTCATCGGGTTTTGTGTTGACTTCATTCCTGGCCTTAAGAAGATAGGTCTCCCTAAATCGCGGTATGAGGGGAGACTGACCGAAAAGGCACGCTTGAAGGGACTCAATAATATGCAGGACGGATATTCTGGGATGGATATTCTTGGTCTCAAGAACACTACACAGTTCTATAGAACTCTACCTTGGTGACCCCGTATGTCGATGAACACAAGAATAGTCTGCGCCCAAACACCCGAGCAAAGGCGACGATCGGATTACATGTGAACACATCAGACTTTCAGCAGCTTGGTTGGAAGCATGTATCGAGGTGACAACACTGCTTGTAATGAGCTATACTTGTTATCCAGGGACCATCTTTCACCGTATTGATTTGGAAAGGATACGAGATAAATGGGAATACATTTTACACGATCGACCAAGATCAAAAGAGCACCAACCAAAACAGCGTGTCCGCTTTGATGCAACAACCGAGAGGGAAAGGACACATATTATGGTTACATAGTGGACATATGGGAACTTGACTACGGACATGATTTTAAGGTCCCTTTGTTTAAGTGCAAATGGGTCAATCTGTCAGAGGCGGGTATGTAGACCCACAAAGACGGAATGACAACAAGGATCTAAAAATCTTGGGTACATCGACGAACCGCTCGTCCTAGCCAATGATGTGGCACAAGTTATCTATGTGAAGGACATGTCTACCAGTTAGAAAGAGAAAAGATAAGGAAGCTAATACATCATACGATGAGCCAAAGCGCCACATAGTTCTTTTAGGAAAAAGGGACATCGTGGGAGTGGAGGACAAGATGTACATGTCTCAAGATTATGAAAAGTTTCATGAAATTCCTCCTTTAAAGTCAAGGCTGACCCAAAGATCCCGATAAACGATGAAGATTATCCATGGTTACGGCACAATAAGCAAATGACACAAGCGAAGAAAAAGTGAAGACTTTCTCCCGCAACTATTATGATGATACCATGCCAACTTTGTAACTGACGAGTATGATACCATGCCAACTTTAAACTTTTTCAGAGTTCATTTGAAATGCTTTAATGTCTTATGGTTCGGCCCTCGTAATAATAAAAAATAGCAACAATAAGTATTTTGTTGTAAGTAGAAACAAAATAAAATAAATAAAGCAAGAAAGAAAACAAAAAAACAAAAAAAGTGGAAAGTTTATAATTTTCCTAAAACTAAAAGCAAAAAGAATTAAAAAATAAAGCAAAAAAAAAAGAAAATAAATAATGCGAAAAACAAAACAAAAAAACAACAATAAGTATTTTGTTGTAAGTAGAAACAAAATAAAATAAATAAAGCAAGAAAGAAAACAAAAAAAGTGTTTTCAAATTTGAAAAGTAATGGCACTAATAGAAAGTTTATAATTTTCCTAAAACTAAAAGCAAAAGGAATTAAAAAATAAAGCAAAAAACAAAAGAAAATAAATAATGCGAGAAAACAAAACAAAAAACTGGAAAAAATAAAAATAGCAACAATAAGTAAAGAAAACAAAAACAAAAAAAAGTCACCCATCGGGCCCACACGGCTGAATACGACTTGAATCCCTACTTTGGGCCAGATTCAGTTCCTTGAGGCCCGTAAGGCCCATCGAGCAAAGCAAGAGCTAGTAGGCCCATAAGCTCTGCAATGGAGAGGAGCTCGAGAGGGTTGCGGCAAGGGGGGCTTATAAACCATCAAGTGCCCCTCTCAACTAGCGAGGTGGGACTAAACTTTGGCGCGATGCGCGGCAAAGACAGGGGTTTTGGTCCCGTTGGTGGCACCAACCGACTAGCAGATATTCCCGTTGGTGCCACCAACCGACTAAAGGCCGCAGCTTCCTGCCCTTTGGGCTGCCGAAAGAGGTTTTGGTCCCGGTTGGTGGCACCAACCGACTAGCAGATAGTCCCGTTGGTGCCACCAACCGACTAATGCTCCTTGTATATAAGTAGCACTTCACGCTTTTTGCGAGTTCATCGCCACCGCTTGCCTCCCGACGACGCCGACCACATCGACGCCGCCAGCGCTTCGACGCCGACCGCCGCCGCTGCCGCTGCCGCCGTCGCCTGCGTTCGCCGCCGTCGTCGCGGCCTCCCGAGCCCGCTGCCTCCCCCGAGCTCAAGGCCATTGCCGCCGCCGCCAGTTGCCCTATCGCCGCCGCCCGCCTCAGGCGCGCCTCGAGCCTCGCCCCATCGCTGTCAGCCCGCCACGCCGCCGCCTCTCGGCCACACAGACCGCCTCTGTTTTTTCATTTTTATTAGTTTAATTTTTTTGTTCAATGTATATATATGTGTATGTATGTATATATATATATATGCGGCTCTTTTTTTCTTTTTTATTAGTTTAGTTTTTTGTTCATATATATATATAATGTATATGTGTATGTATGTGGCTATGTGTATGTAATGTTCAAAAATTGTTCAGAGCATGTTTTTGTTCATATATGTATTTATTGTTCATATGTGTATTAATGTTTTCATATATGCAAAAGATAGATTTTAGAAAAGTTAGGTTTTTTTTGTTCATAAATTTTTTGGTGATATTAATTATTGTAGAATATGCAAATGTTTGTATATTCATATGAACAATGCATTAGGCAAAACCTTTGTTTTTTTCGAAATTTTCTATTTGAACATTTTTTTAACACAAGCAATACTAAAAGAATGAGAGGAAAAAGGAAAATAAGAATAGGAAGAAAGGAGAAAAAGAGGAGAGGAAGAAGAGGAGAAATAAATAAGAAGAGGAAAAAGGAAGAAAAAGAAGAGGAGAAGAAGAAAGGAATAGAGGAGAAAGAAGAAATTCTATTTTTTTCTTCTTTCTCCTATATTCCTTTCTTCCTCTCCTCTTTTTTTTCTTCCTCTTCTTCCTTCTTCCTTCTTTCTCTTTTCTTCCTTTTCCTTAATTATTTTCCTTTCTCGAGGGAGAAGAAGAAAAAGAAGAGGAGAAGAAGAAAGAAAGTAATAGAGGAGAAAGAAGAAGCTTCAACACGAGCTAGGGGGTGGTACGGATACCCCCTCCCCGATAACTCTCGAGGACACCCAAACCCTAGAGAGAAAACGATGTTGGTCTCCTACCCCCTCCCGCCGCGCCCCTACCCGACAAATTAACTCTCTCGAGGCGACCCAAATTTATCAAGTTAAAAGAGCGTTGTCGTCGAGGCCACCCCAAACCCTTGAAGCGTTGTGTCGAGGCGACCCCAAACCCTAGAGAAGCAGCGTCGAGGCCACTAACATGATTCCTTATTGTGATTAGCTAGCTAGTTCTACGCTTGCCACTAATATATATATCCATCTGTACCATGTTTGAATAATAATTGACATGTTGTAAATATTTCCAGAAACTATGGAGCACTCCCGAGACGAAGAAACAGAAGCGATGTTGGGGGACATAATCGCAAATGGAAGTGATGATGTTGCGTCATTTCTCATCGACACCGATGGTCAGCTGGAAGGACTGGATGAAGAAGAGGGCTATGTTTATGATGGCTTCGACCCATTAATGATGGTACAAGAGGAGGAGTATGTTCATGATGCCTCCGGTGACACAATGGAGGTACAAGAAGGAGACCCCGCTGACTGCTCCGGTCACCGAACCGAGTCCGACCAGGTATATATATATATTAGTTAAGCCCGTGCTGACTAGTTAATTGATGCATCCATTGTTTTTGATATGTACACATATTAATTACTGTCGTCTTTCTTCCTTATAATTTGTATCCCTTCGGATCGAGCACAACTTCGGTAAGGAGACGAGGCCCGAAGAAAGAGTTGAGCTCGGATGAAAAGTTTGAGATCATAGAAATCGCGCCCGACGGCGAACCGATTGAACCCATCCGGACAAGGAAGGCATTTTCTGCTCAGTGCGGGGTTCTTGTTAGGGACAAGATCCCGATTAGCATCCAGCAATGGTATAAGCCTGCTAAGGATGAAGACGCTGAGGTGTCTTATGTCAATGATATGCAGAAAGAAGATCTTTGGACTGAGCTGAAGGCAAATTTCACCCTACCGCCAGAGGAGGATCCGGAGAAGCCAGTTAAAGAGCAATTAATCAAGTCTTGTGCTCTTAAGAAGATGGCAAGCCTAATGAGGAGGTGGAGGAAAGAGTTGAACCAGTTTGTCGAGAAAAGACACCAGAATTCATCGGCAAATATGAGAAGATCAAAGATCACTGGCCTGCATTTGTGGCCCACAAGACATCGGAAAAGAGTAAGAAGATGTCGGAGACAAACAAGAAAAATGCTGCAAAGAAGAAGCTTCACCATCGCACGGGATCAGGTGGCTACCTCAAAGCCCGGCCTAAGTGGTCCAAGGCTGAGCATGATCTGCTTGAAAAGGGATCGAACCGAGACAATGCATCGCCGCACTGCTGCGGACTTGGTTCTTCGGGCTGGCGGAACCTTGACCCTGTAATGTGGAAGTGTCGATGGACGGACGAGCAACTCGCAAACACCACCAAGAACCTTCGACACTATATCAATGCAGCGCAGCGAGGGACGCTCTTCCAAACAGGAGAAGGACAAGCTCACAATGGCCCTTGGGAATCCCGAGCACCCTGGACGGACACGAGGCACGCCAGCTCCATTCCGTGGAAGGTTGTTTTCCTGGACGCAGGGGTTACAAAACCCACGAGAGGAGGAAGAAACCGAGCAGACCAAATGCAGCGCTTCTTGAAGGGTAATGGGGCTAGAGGATCGAGAAGAGGAACGAGAAGCAGCAGATCGCAACAAACGACCTCCGCCAAGCTTCCCCGGTTACCCCGCCATCTCAGCGGAGAAGCAGCATGGCTTCCACCGAGCTGCTTCAGCCGGAGCATGTCTTGACGGCCTCGCCAGCTATCCCGTGGATGGTATCACTGAGTCTCAAAATTGCCACATTATGGCGCGATGGATGAATTTGAAGGTCAAGGCGGCTGTTGGCCAAGTATATCCTAGTGGACCGGCACAACTTATCACCGCCACCGATTCCGTATGATTTGCTAAGGTGATGGTGGATGAAATAACGGAGGGATTTGAGGACCTCGAGCTTGAGCACCCTACCGTGAAGGGGAGACTAGGCCGGGTTCTCGCTCAAGACTCCATGCCTATGGCGGAAGGAGCTCATCAACCTTCTCGAATCGACGCCCGCCTCCTCCTCCTCCTCGGGCGAGTCAGGCACTCCGCCTCCTCCGCCTCCTCCTCCGCGAGTGACGATCGGGGCACGCAGGCGGCACTCCGCCTCCACAGCCTCCTCCTCCCATGAGTGACGATCGGGCACGATGGCGGCACTCCGCCTCCTTCTCCGGCGCGGCGGCACTCCGCCTCCTCCTTCTCCGCCTCCAAGGCAAGGGCTTAAGAGACCCGCCGCCCTCGCCCGCGGCTGTCAGAAGTCCTTCTCCTCCGCCTTGTAAGCAAGCACGAAGAAGACAGACGCCGCAGCCGCCCATCTGCCCGGCCTAGCAAAGACAAGAAGAGAGAGGCAAACAGATACGGTCCACCTCTAAAGCCTCTAGAGAAATTACCGTGACGAGAGGACCAAGGAGGAAAACAATACGATCATGCAGCCCACGTGAAGGAGTTCTTTGATGGGGTGAAAGCAAAGAGACATCCACCTCCGGAGGAGAAGGTACATCCGTGAAAGCAAAGCGCACTCGATGCCCCGAGGAAACCACCAAAGTCTCCGCCGAGAACCAACTATGAGCGACATCGAACAGACATATCTCCAAGCCAAGCGGTTGGGAACTACCGTCGGTGATAAAAGGTCAAAAGAACAACGAGCAAAGGGGAAAAATTGCCCAGCCAAATAACAAGCACGCAATCGTGCCCCCCGCTCAATGTGTCTAATCCTCCGGGGGCGGTGGCTGCTATGGCAATCTTGAAGATTACCCGCCCGACGATGCACTTACTGATTTCATGGAGGTGGACATATTCAGATACGAGTACGGGAAGCCTCTCGTCAAAGATGAAAAATCTCTGACAACAATGATGCAAAGCTTCCATAGTTGGTACATGAAAACCTGCAGAGAGTCTGAGGGGACGAACAGTATGTATCTGAACATTAAAGAGGAGTGAGGGAGTCCTGGACTAGGGGGTGTCCGGACAGCCGGACTATCATCGTCCGCCAGACTCCAAGACTATGAAGATACAAGATTGAAGACTCCGTCCCATGTCCGGATGGGACTTTCCTTGGCGTGGAAGGCAAGCTTGGCGATACGGATATGCAGATCTCCTACCATTGTAACCGACTCTGTGTAACCCTAGCCCTCTCCGGTGTCTATATAAACCGGAGGGTTTTAGTCTGTAGGACACAACATCCATTACAACAATCATACCATAGGCTAGCTTCTAGGGTTTAGCCTCCTTGATCTCGTGGTTGATCCACTCTTGTAATACACATCATCAATATTAATCAAGCAGGACGTAGGGTTTTATCTCCATCAAGAGGGCCCGAACCTGGGTAAAACATCGTGTCCCTTGCCTCCTGTTACCATCCGCCTAGACGCACAGTTCGGGACCCCCTACCCGAGATCCGCCGATTTTGACACCGAGAAGGAGCACGACCTCGTTTCAAATGATGTGTTGTGTGTTCCATTTGAGGAGTTCTTCGAGTTCTTCAATCAAAAGGCCCTCGATAAATTAATGGTCTTTTGCTACTGCCTGTAAGTACTATTTCTGTCATTAAGTCTCTATATATAGCTCGGCTCTTTCATTGCATGTATTTATAATTAATTATCCTCGATATATTATGCAGATTGAAGATCGTCGAGTGCAAAAATAAGAAATTTATGATATTGGGTTCATTAACACAAATATCATAGATGTAGTTCTGGTTGAAAAGAACGTCAAGAGGCCGAGGACAACTTGCTACAATCGCTGATCGAAAATCAAAACAAAGATACCATACTCTTTCCTTACAACGCCCGTGAGTGTTATCTGTCGTGTGCATATTCGGTTTCCCTTATTACTCGAGCGAGGTTAATGTAATTGATGAGTTATGCATGCGCGCAGTACCACTATATTCTTCTCGAGATTAAGCTTGAGCGTGGACTAGTAACCGCCTTTAGACTCCAGACGGAAAGATCCCAAAGACCTATGCGGACATGACTGAAATGCTTAGCAAGTAAGTTCAATCGATCATTATCGCACCATATCGGCAACTTTTTGTTCATTTCCTGATATCTCAAGTAATAATAATTATTTTCTTTGTCTTGCAGGGTTTGGAAACAGTTCACCGCACAAGCTCCGGATCGCCAAGGAGCTGCGATATGTATACCCAAAAGTAAGTACTATCGCTAGCTAGTTGCGCGCGATCTCCCATTAATTTATAGCTATACTTTCATCAATGCCATTTATAATGCTTCATTATCGCTTGATCGACCTCTATTTCTCGTGAAAGTGCTTGTGGCGGGAGGAAGGAATGATTTACGTGGATACTACGTGTGCGAGTTCATCCACAACGCGACTTTGAAAACAAGCGGGCTACTCTAGAAGACAATATGAAGTGCGTAAGCAATAATATTCACAAATTCATTTTATTACACCATCATTTCGTTGAGTTTCACTCATATATATATGTATTAATTAACCCCTTCTTCAAATTAATTAGATGTGGCAGATGCGGATGAACTCCTACCACCAGATCGCATGAAAGCAATTCAAGAGGAATTGGTGGATTCTTTCTTGAACACGCCATCAAGAAAGCCGAGAATACCACGTGGAAGTTGATTTCAAATGCTAGGGTTTGTAATTAAGAGATCTTATACATATTGTACATGTATGTACCCAGAAAAACTTGTTGTTCGACCAATCTCTCGGAGAAGGAGAGGTCGATCGATCACTTTCTCGGTATGCATGACTTAACTTCAGATCAATGGTTTTCTCGATCACTTATGTATATATACTATGTAGGCCGACCAAGCACGGACATAAGAGAGGACACTTTCTCTATTAATTAGCTAGCTAACACAATATACTAAACACCTAAATTAAGCCCCCAAAACCCCAACCCCCTCCTTTAAAAAATAAAACCCCAGCCATCGAATGCAGACGCTGGATGTTTTTGTCCCGGTTGAGCCACCAACCGGGACCAAAGGCCCTCGACCGGCTCGGCGCCAGGCCACATGGAGGCAGATTGGTCCCGGTTCGTGTTTGAACCGACTAATGGGTTGAGGTATTAGAACGACTCCATTAGTCTCGGTTCCCGAACCGGGACTAAAGGCCCTTACGAACCGGGACTAATGGATTGTTTTCTACTAGTGCCCCTCGCTTCTACCACGGTTTTTTCCGCCATGGACGCCCAAAGAATGTCATGCAGCTGCGCCTCCGCCCGCCCAGACTAAAAGCCCATTTTCTCGTCATGATTTTTGTCATAGAAGTAGGAGCCCACCACATCTATGATGATACCGGGTTTTGTCACAATTATCGTCATAGAAGTGTCATATGTATGACAGAAAAAAATTTCTTTCGGCCCAAAATGTCACGGATGTGTCTTTTTTTGTAGTGTGTCTCGGCGCAACATGACCGTTGGATCAAACTCAGACGGTGCAGATCAGTTACTGTAGCACAAAGCATGTGGGTGTGCTTGGTTGCATTCTCATCTCAATATAGTTGTTTCCTCTTCATGTATTTTTGTCAACCTACTAGTGTGGACTCATGCACCCTTCATGCACTCTGCCAAACACCCAAAAGTGGGTCGCGAAGGAACTTTTGCTCCCATCCTGCACCCTTCATACACCCCGCCTAACACTATTTGTGCTTCATATGGTTCATGTTTTGTGGAGTATCAGAGCACTGCATTCTCCGTACGCTGGGACCTAGTTCTGTTAACATTGATCTCACTGCTCATTCTCGACCGACAAATGTAAAAAGCGGTACTATGTTACATATAGGAGTGATTGACATGCGACAACATCATTTGTTATCGCTATATATTACTACACTAGCAACAATATTGTGTAGTATCGACGATGAACCATCGCACATGCCTAGTAGTAGGAGCACCGTATGTTCAAGTGGCTGCCGTGTTTCGACTCCGCCTTAAGAGTGGAAATTTCATCAGAATCATTTTTTTCTTCGTAAAACAGTGGACACGCTTCATCAGGCGGATCCTCCTCCAGCAATGCACTAAATTACTCACTTTCACTGACATGTGGGACAGCCACCACCTGGGTCCACCAGTCGTGCACTAAATTACTCCGTAGTAGAGTGACAGTAGACTACCCCGATCGAAGCGCCGCAGTAATGCCCGATGAACCATCAAATCACAAAACTTCCTCCTTTCCAGCAGTAAGTTGGACGGACGAAGCAACCATCATTTCACTCTTGTGTCTCAGCTTCCTCTCTTGAAGAAAACCCCCACTCGCTTCGCTTCTCCCTCATCTCGTTCCTCCTTTCACTCTTCTCTCTTAGCTTCCTCTCTTGCATGGACGCTGAAGCACCGGCCGACGTGATGTCTATGGCTCTGGCCAAAACCGTCGAGGCTCATGGTACGAATAAGCGCAAGCACCCCTGCCAAGACTACCGCAGACAAGCTCAAAGCCATCGCCCTATCCAAGCCCCCCTCTCCGGGATCCCTCATTAAGCAAGTCCAGGTAATGTCTCTTGTTGACGATCTTTTTCTCGATTTTGATCGTGTTTCTTAATCTAACACACAGTACTAGTACTGGTAGTACAACTTTCTGGGTGATCTTGCAAGTGATTTTAGTGTGCCAAATGACGGTTCTAAATTCCTCTTTTGACCAAAACATGCAAGAGGTTGACACTGATTTCTTATAGATTACTTTCAACTACTCCCTCTGTCCCAAATTTCTTGTCATAGATTTGTCTAGATACGGATGTATCTAATACTAAAATGTGACTTGATACATCCGTATCTAGACAAATCTAACACAAGAATTTTTGGACGGAGGGAGTACTTTATGAACATCAATGCTACCTTTGAAGAGGGTATATTTGCCTCAGTAACTTGTGTTATGGATATTGCAAGTAATCCCTCTACTCTCATGCCTTTGAAGACATGTTCTAGTGTCTTTGTTCACTCATTTTTGTGCGTATATGTAGTCATATATGGAGTATAATATCGAAAATCATCTTATATTTCTGAACGGAGGTAGTAACAAAATATGGTTTCTGTTTGAATTAGAACCAGGTCCACGGTGGAGATGAAGTTCTCAAAGTCATGCCTGGTGAATTAGAAGACCTGATGATGAGTTCTTCTGCTGAACTATCTAGCTGCTGTGTCCTTGTCGCCACGTGTCCGGAACTAGTGTTTTCCTATAGCTTTGTTGTCAGGCGCGTTCTCGAGGTTGTAGTTGACCACAACAATTTCCTGGCTGTGCCTTCGATTACGAAGGGTCTGGTTCTTGTAAAGCTTCCCCACAAATCTCATTCGGTCTGTCTTCATCATCATGTTTATGAGTGGAAAGACCACTCTGTTAGGTTCTCCAAGGTTGACAAGATGGTGATGGTGCATGTAGACATCTCACATGAAGTTCATGGCCTAGTCAGTTATGCGGGGTTCATCCCGTAGGTCGGTGGCAAGAAATAGTCTCAGAGTTTAGTTAGTGCAACTTTGCTTGTCCGTAGTAAGTACTATTGTTCAAGACTTGATTTGTGTTTGTGAACCCTGTATTGTTTATTAGTACTGCCGCTTTTGGTGTGTGGTCAGTCCTGAGAACGGTCTATGTTAATGTCTGTCCACTCAATTCAATCTGTATATTTTGAAGTATCCAGATCATATTTTTTTGTGAGGACAGCTTATCAATTATGGTTACACACCAATATCTATATGCATTGCAGGGTTTATCGCACCCACCAGGATTTCCAGTCCCATGGATGTTCGGTCCATAAGATTTGTCACGACCTTTGGACTGTCCTACTTGTGGGAGTAGGCGGGGCCCCTGCATGCCACCCGTAGTTGGACGATCAATCTTCTGTTTAGTACTTCAACATAGTGATTTCCTGGTAAGGATTCACTCGTGTCACATCAAGTAAATTGTCGGTGTACTAAAGTAGGGGTACCTTAGTACCCCGAACTTGTGCACGGGCAGTCGCAGCGCCCCGCGGCAAGGCTTGCTAGGCGCCCACCAAAACCCTCCGTCAATACCTACTACTGCCATTCAAGAACTAAGTATCAACTGAGAAGACAAAGGCCCCGGCAAGAGGAGCTTGCCGGGAGGGCCGACCAAGGCGTTCCAGAGGAACTTGCCGCGACGCCCCGTGCGTCCCGGCAAGGCCCGACGGCCGACAAGCTTGCCGGCCCGGCAGGAGAAGTGCCGCGGCAAGGCGCTTGCCGCGGCAAGGCGGCCACCCAAAACTCCAGCGCATCCAGCGAGGTGTCACCCCAAGGCCATCCCAGAGGCACGTGGCGAGGCAATGCGTAGCTATGCGGAGTGAGGTGGCAAGCGAGCCGACAGAGACGCCATCGTGGCAACCGTGGCTCACCTAACGGTCGCTTTTTACACCGTTAGCGACCGGACGGGCATTAAATGCCCTTGTCCCCGCCGCCGAGTTAGGTAGGGGCACGCTGGTCATCGCAGTACCAACCATGCTTTTACCTTTCTACCCCTCTCCCTATGATGCCACCTGTTGGTGCCCCTTCGACTATAAAAGGTGGCCCATGCGACGAGAAAGGGTTCGGTCCATTCGACACCCACAACACCACCATACGCCAGATTCTCGAGCAAGATCAAATACAAACACAAGGCAGCGAGGGGTTTTATCTCCGGAGAGCCCCAAAGCTGGGTAAAGATCGCCTGCCTCCCCAGCGAGCCCGACCTCGATCTGCTCACAGACGCCTCCGCTCCTCGCCGGGACTTAGAAGGGGCCCCGTGCCCCATAGGTGCTCGTGGTCAGCCAGAGTCCGCCCGACATCTTTGGCGCGCTGTAGGGGCTGCATCGAGGTCGTGAGCATCCGATCCGTCTCCGCCGCTCAAACGCTTACATCAACATGCCACCAAGAAGAAGCCTTCGGAGGTGGCCGCCCGCTACATCGATTCTACCACCTCACGGAGCAAGCGGGCGGTGGAGTGGACGCCGGCGGAGGAACGGGCGCCGACGGGGGACGACGCCGTCACCAGATCCAAGAACAAGGCCCATAGCAAGCTGCCGGGCGACGCGGCAGACGCCGCACCCTTCCTGTGAGGTGCAAGGTCAATAACGCCCGGTGCTCCTAGCACCGTACTTGCATTGGAGCAAGGCTGCTGGTGGGTCGCGGGACATTCGAGGTCAAGATGCACGCCAAAGATGTCGGGCGCAAGTGAGGTACGGTCGCCCGCAGGTGTTGCTCCTCCCAATCCAGCTTGGGAGTCCGAGCACATCCGCCTCCTCGCGCCGCTTCGCCGCCGCCACCCAAGACAGCGAGGAAGCGCCGCCCGAGCCCACTGCTTTTAGATTACCCTCCGCGCCGCACAAGATTGACGATCGAGGATGACCATATATAGCCTCATCGGCTTCGCTTAACGGCGACAAGCCCCGCAACCGAAAGTGCATCGGCTTCCGGCGAGCCGCCTGCACAAAGCCGGCACCGACAAGACCGCAAAAGTGCCACTCCGTGCACTCCCAGCCCCGAGGGCTAAGATCGCCGCCCGCCGCCAACCCCGACGCCGACTCCACGCGTCATCGGACCCACGAACTCGCCGTGATCAACGCCACGCTCTCCAAGAACGACAACACGAAGACGCCGCACCAAGACGAGCGAGAAGGGAAACGCGACGTCAATCGACAGCGCCACCGGCCTCACAACATGCATGCACCGGGGAACCAGCGACTTGCAGACGCGTAGGTTACCCCGCTCACCCGTGAGCTGCGCCGCCCAAAGGGCCCAAGACCAAGAACTTCAAGCCCGACGCATTCGAGAAGTATGATGGCAGGATACATCCGTCGGAGTTCCTCAAAGATCTACACCATTGCGGTGCAGGCGCCGGAGGGCGCGACGAGAAGATCCTTGCCAACTACTTCCGCCGTGCTCAAGCCCAACGCCGATCTTGGCTCATGCACTTGCCGGACGGCTCCATCTCTTCATGGGCGGACTGGTCATCAGTTTGTCGGCGCTTTCACGGTGGCCACAAACCCCATGGCCAGAAAGCGATCTACATTTGCTCGCCCGTATGAAGGAGAGCCCTCGCGCAAGTACATATAGAGATTCGCCAGTGCGGCGAACATCCTGCACATCCACCCTGCCGCGGTTATCAACGCTGCTCCATCGAACGCAAGCAACCACGTGATGAGGGAGGAGATGGCGATGTGCAAGATTAGAGATGTCGCGAGCTTTATGCTCTAGCCGACAAGTGTGCACGGGCCGAGGAGGGGAGGAAGATCCCGAGAGATCGCGGGAGCGTATGATTTGACAAGGAGGACGCCGCCCCGCAAGGAAGAACCGGAGGCGTAACAATAGGAAGAGAAAAGCTAAGGATGTGCTAGCGGTCGAAAGCATTCCGCAACGGAGGCAGCTCCGACAAGGCCAAAGCCGGCGACTCCGCGAGGCCGTGGTAGCCGCCGACAAGCAGATGGCTCCGGCAAGCGGTATTGCAATATCCACCGTACCAAGGGCCATGATCTCCAAACCTGCAAGAAAGTGGAGCAGATGGCGGAGCTACAAAAGGCTGAGTATGAGCGACGCGATAAGGAGAGAGCCCAGGGAGGTGGCGGAGGATCCGGCAAGAAGCTTCCCGCCCGGGGAGGTAACTGCGACAAGGCGAAGCCGCGACAAGGAGACAGGCCTCCCCATGGCCGCGACAAGGATGAGGATGAAGATGAGGATGATGAAATGGAGGAAGATGAGACTGACGACCAAGAGTTTCAGAAGGCAACAGAGGTGTTGTGCATCGACGGCGGCGCTTCTCTGCACACCTCACACCGCCAACTCAAGCAGTGGGTGCGAGAGGTGAACGCAGCAGAACCGTCCGTCGAGTCGCGCAAGCCTCTGAAGTGGTCAGGCACGCCCATCGTCTTCGATGTTGAGGATCACCCCGATCGCATCACCGCGGTCGGGTGCTTGCCGATGTTGCTCTCACCAACAATCCGCAACCTCAAGGGCACGAAGATGTTGGTTGACGGCGGGGCCGGCCTGAACCTGATTTCCTCCGCAGTGCTCAAGAAACTCCAAATCCCCGACAGCGAGCTTGAAGAAACTGGTACATTCCAAGGAGATCACACTGCCAGTGACGTTTGGCAGCGAGCTGAACTTCAGGACAGAGAAAGTCACGATCGACGTTGCTGATATCCCGTTGCCCTACAACGGGATACTAGTCCGTCCTGCGCTCGCCAAGTTCATGGCAGCCTCTCACTACGCCTACAATGTGCTTAAGATGCTTGGTCCGATAAGTGTCATTTCTGTCCAAGGTGACAAGAAGTATGCGCTTATCTGCACCGACAAGATCTACCGAAGCAGAGCGCGGGCAGAGCGCAAGCCACTTGCCGCCGATGCTCCCCGGGGGAAGAAGAAGGTCAAGTCCGGCAAGGATAGCTCTGGTGCCCACTCTGGCAAGCGCACCTCCCCGGAGCACTGCGCTGCCGTCGAGGACGCGCCATCGAGCTCCGCCGGCAAGTGCAAGAAGGCAAAGATAACTTCACCAAAGACCAAGCCCGGCAAGGATAGCTCTGGTGCCCACTCCGGCAAGCGTACCTCTCCGGAGCGCTGCGCTGCCGTCGAGGACGTGCCATCGAGCTCTGCCGGCCAGTAGGGTGAAGAGAGCGGTCAGTTTCGAAGTTTTTGAGTCATACCCCTTGAAGGTCCATACCTTGTACGGAAAACTTGTGCGCAAAGGGGACGAATCGTGGCTAAGTTGCACCTTTAATCTGTTTCGAGTCCGCTCAATGATGGGAGCGCGCTGCAACTAGTCCGACGAGTTCTTCCTGCCGGAGGCAACACCGCCGGCGGGCTGCTGATGTTCCGCACTCAGCAAGTGTGTTTGCGCCGGCAGGGTCCCTGAAAGCGCGCGGGAAAAAAAACCGTACAAGGGAGGATATCCGGGGAGGAGTGCGGCCCCGCCGAAGAACAGAAGATGAAAAAGCTAAGTTGCCCAAGTTTGAGTACAGAGCATTTTCAGTTTTAAATCTCTATGTTATATTCCTTGAACGTCGCCTTTGTATGGAAAACCCGCGCTGGAGGGGCCAACTCGTGGTTAAGTTGCGCTTGCTTTGTTTCGAGCCAGCTCAACAATAAAAGTGCGCCGCAACTATCCCGACAAGGTTTCTTGCCGGAGACAACACCGCCAGCGGGCTGCTGATGTTCCGCACTCAGCAAGTGTGTTTGCACCGCAAGTTTCCTAAAAAGCGAGGGTAGGAACATACAAGGGTGCAACAGGTAGAGGAGGTAACATAGCAAGCCATGCCGTATGCGCCCTTTGTATGAGAAACTCGTGCGAGGAACCGACTCATGGCTAAGTTAAGCCCTTGATTTGTTTTCGAGTCCGCTCAAACAATGAAAGCGCCTCGCAGCTATGCTCCGACGAGGTTTCTGCCGGAGGCTACACCGCCAAAGAAGCTGCTGATGTTCCGCGACTCAGAAGCGTGTATGCGCCGCAAGTTCCTAAAAAGCGAGAGTATGAACATACCAAGGATTTAAACACCGCATTGCGTTGCCCAATGCGAAATTTCGTTACAAAAGTAACTTATTACAACGCCGTCTAAGTTATTTTCGTAACTCGAATGACAGCACCAAAGAAAAAAAAAGCAGGAGGGTGCACCGGCACCTGGGCCCCGGCAAACCAACGTTGCTGGGGGCTGCGAGTACCAAGGTTCCCTCACGACTAGCCAGGGCCGCCGGGGGGCTGCGATGCCAGCGGGAAGAACAAAGGAAAAGGGCGCAGGCTCCGGAGTCCCGACAAGCCAGAGTTGCCGGGGGCTGTGATATCAGATGAGTTTTCCATCCCTCTTCATGCATCCTTCTATGGACCGGGGGATGCGAGGCCGTGTCCTTGGACGAGCATGCCTTGTATGGGAAAACCTGCGCGAGGAGCCGAATCGTGGCTAAGTTGCGCCCTTGATTTGTTTTCGAGTCCACTCAACAAAACAAGTGCGCTGCAACTAGCCCGACAAGGTTTCTTGCCGGAAACAGCACCGCCAGCGGGCTGCTGATGTTCCGCACTCAGCAAGTGTGCTTGTGCCGGCAAGATCCCTCGAAGCGTAGGGTGGAAACATACAAGGCACAGAGTCAAAAAGGGCGTAACCTAGCAAGCATTCCCCTCTTTTCACTAAAAAACATCCCATTCCAATACAAGTCCATAGAGGATGAAAAACATGAAAGAGAGGATTACAAGTTTTAAATGCAGCTAAGGCCCGAAGGCTTACAAACTAAGAAGATAAGATGCCCGTAATCCCTCTCCTGTTTCTCTCTCCAGGAGGTAGGTCAAGGAGGCCCCGGCAAGAGAAGTTTGCCGGGAAGGGCAAAAGGGCGCCTAGGTGAGCTACGGCGCCAGAAGACACCAAGAGAACACCCCAGGGGCCCGCCAGAGCTTGGCGGAGACGGAGGCGCCGGAAGCAGAGCTCAAGACGGGTGGTGGGGCGTCAAGACGCTGCCGAGGGCACCTCGCCAGATCGTACTCGACGGCCTTGCCGCCACCCCTCTTCCTCTTCCGGCTCTCCCACGCCAGCCGCCCAAGGACACGCCCCGAGGAGTTCAAGGCCGGCGATCCAGATGATGGGTCGCCAGGTGGCCGAGGCGACGACCGGCGCTTAGTCGGACCCGCCCGCCGCCGTCGTCGCTGCCGCTCTCCTCCTCGCTACTCTCCCTCGAAGAGTTCGCCATCGGAGGAGCTGTCCACGCAGCATCTCGCCCGGTGCCGGAGTCCCGAAGACCTTAACGGCGAGAAGGTCGCCTCCATTAACTTAAAATGGAGGGTGAACCCCGCCAAGCTGTGGATGCGAGTGAATGTCTTCCACCCTCGGTCGGTACATCACGCTAGGGGCTGGGGATACGACACTAACTCGAAAAGTGCGCTGATCCCGCAGCCCCTCATGCGCAACTCCAACATCTCGGCGGTCCGGTTCATCGCGCAAATGGAGCCGGAAGTCAAGGCGGCGACGAGGTGCTCGGCGCAGCTTGATGAAGAACTCCCACGGTCGCCCCGGTGTGGACTGCCTCGAGAAGAGGCGCTGCCGGGCGGAGGCGAGGGTGGCGCACCGCCCGCCGCCTCTTCCCGAGCGCCTGACTGCCCTCGACCTCGTCCGGCCTCGCCCCTCCCTCCTCCCCTCAGGCCGGCCCGCTACCACAAAGCGGATATGGAGAGGCGCTGCCTGCAGTAGCGACCCTCGCTGCCACCATTGAAGGACCAGGATTCCCTCCCTCCATGCAAGATGGGAGGAAGGATAGTAGAAGTTGAAGCAAAGAGAAGATGAGGAAGTGCGAGATTTTTGTGCTCCCCTTCCGCCCTTTTTAAGAAGCGGTGGGGCTCGCCGCCTGGCCAGCCAATCGGAGCTGGGAGGGCAGAGGAGCGACTGCCCACCACCTCCGCCTGCGGATTTGCTCGGTTTCCCACCTTCACCGCCCACGACCCCACGCGCATGAGAGCCGCGTGGCGGGGAGGCGAAGCCGGGGCGACAGATGAAATGACCTCACTCTGCCCCGTGATACAAGGGATAGGCGCCCTGAAAATCACGCGCAATACCCACGCCTCCCACGACGCCGCAATCGACGCGTGCCGTTGCGGGAGGGCGCGGTGGACACAGAGTCTGATTTTGTGTGGCCCCAGGCCGCGCGTGCCCGAGCACTATTTTGGGCCTGGACCAACAATGCTCGGCACCGTGTATGGCCCAGGCCCAGGGGCTCCTATCGGTGTACTAAAGTAGGGGTACCTTAGTACCCCGAACTTGTGCACGGGCAGTCGCAGCGCCCCGCGGCAAGGCTTGCCGGGCGCCCACCAAAACCCTCCGTCAATACCTACTACTGCCATTCAAGAACAAAGTATCAATTGAGAAGACAAAGGCCCCGGCAAGAGGAGCTTGCCGGGAGGGCCGACCAAGGCGTTCCAGAGGAACTTGCCGCGACGCCTGCAAGGCCCCAAGAAGGCCCGACGGTCGACAAGCTTGCCGCCCGGCAGAGAAGGGCGCAAGAAGGCGCTTGCCGCGGCAAGGCGGCCACCAAACTCCAGCGATCCAAAGGACGTGTCACCCCAAGGCCATCCCAGAGGCACGTGGCGAGGCAATGTGCAGCCATGCGGAGCGAGGTGGCAAGCGGAGCTGACAGAGACGCCATCATGGCAACCGGTGGCTCACCTAACGGTCGCTTTTTTACATCACATGACCGGACGGGCATTAAATGCCCTTGTCCCCGCCGTCGAGTTAGGTAGGGGCACTTTGTTAGTCATCAAGTACCAACCTGCGTTTTTACCTTTCTACCCCCTCTCCCTACGATGCCACATGTTGGTGCCCCCTTCAGACTATAAAAGGGAGGCCCATGCGCACGTAGAAAGGGTTCGGTCCATTAGACACCCACAACACCACCATACGCTCGTATTCTCGAGCAAGATCAAATACAAACACAAGGCAGCAGGGGGGTTTTATCTCTCCGAGAGCCCCGGTTGGGTAAAGATCGCCTGCCTCCCCAAATAGCCGACCTCGATCTGCTCTGCTCACAGACGCCTCCGCTCCTCGCCCGGACTAGAAGGGGCCCCCGTGCCCCATAGGTGCTCGTGGCCGCTCAGAGTCCGCCCCGACATAAATCTTATTGATTTACTGTCTAAATCTTATTGATTTAATGTCATGTTTTCTTTCTTTTCCTGCAATTTTACGATGTAGGTTTTGCCTTGTGACATTCATCACAAAATAAACCATTTGGTTTGCTCTACAATGGCTATTTTTGCAGGTTTCACTTCTTATGTCGTGTCAGTAACGAAGGCACTGTCCATCACTTATATTACTGGAAAAATTGGATCAGTTTGTTGTCTCAGTACAAGCTGAATCCATATGATGAACTGCAGTTTGGTTTAACAAAAACGCCACAATTAGTCCATCTCGCGTTTAAGAGAAATATAGAAAAAAAAACTGGATCACGGTCACGGATCCTAGTCAAGTTAGAAATCTGATCATAGCAGACCAGACACGATCGCCGCTGTCTCGCACATCGGTACCACCTTCAGCAACGGATCGAGCACCGGCTGTTGCTCTAGCACTGACAGCGGCAGCAGCTCAGTCTGATCTAGCTGAGGATTGGGCACCGACCTCGCCACCGATCACCGATCACCGGAGGATCGGGCATCGACACCGGCACCTGCTCCGACACCGGCACCAGCTCTACAACGAGCACCGTCTCCGACAGCAGCAGCGGCTTCGGCACCTGCACCAACACTTGCACTTGCATCTTCTCCGGCCCGTGCAGTTGCACCGGCAACAGACTGGGGTGTAGTTCGTACTTCATATACCAAAGTCCTTACAAAAACCGACATTTCCACCTTCTTGGTAAGCATTGGCCTCCCAAGTGCTTCGTTCTTTTTTCTTTCCATGTTGTTTCACATGATTCACTCTGTTGATCTAACTGTTTGCATATGTCTTCTTGTTTGCAAACAGGAATTCCTAGAGCAACGATGGAGTCATTCAACAATCCGGGCGACCGCAGCCAAGTTTCTCTTACCATGCGCAGCCTTGGTGTGAATGAACCTGCTCAATATACCGTAAGTACAAAGGACGGTTGCATGATGATTGATTCTAAAGGATGGTCAAGGTTCAAATATAAATCATATGTTGCGGTAGGGGATGATGTCAAAATCGAACTTTCTCGGCAAGGAGAGCTGGTCCAAATCAACTTTGAAATTCTTCAGTAGTAGCACGCAACTGCCGAACTGATCTATCCGACGAGAGATTTTTATGTAATAATCTGGCATGGTGAAACAAGTGTCCTGTGTGTATAAGTAGTATGATAGTATTATTTATCACATGGTGTATCCTTGACAGAATTGTAACTCTGATTGCTGGTTAGGAACTGTCGTTCGATTTCATTCCAACAGTTGGCGTGCTTTATTCAATTTTGTGTATTTGCCTTGCGACAGCATCTAAACCCAGCGCCGTACCGATCGCTTGCAATATGAAAAGCGCTTAGGTAGAACACATGGGCCCCCAAACATGCAGGGTCGGCCTGCGGCCCAAAGTCCAGAACCGTGAGCCTATCTGAGTATTATATTCTCAGCTGAACCCCCATAAAAAAAGCTGAACCCCCATAATGCTCGTGCGTTGCAGAGGGGGCATATTTATCGGCAAGGTGAGCCTATATGTGATATAAAGGATTTGTATATTTCTTTACAGAGCGAGTATCTCTTTGTCAAACAAAATATTTATATGTAACTAGTTACTCCTGGCTTTCTACTTCCTTTCGCTGATATGTGGGGCAACCGGCAACGGGGTCCATGTGCCATATGCACAAATTAGAGTGCACAACTTCACGATAGATACACCCCGGTCGTAGCTCCGCAGTAATGCCCAATGATCCGTCAAATCACAACCCCCCCTTTCCAGCTTAGCAGTAAGCTGGACGGACGAAGCGGGAATATTTCACTAGGCATGAATCCCCTTCTCCCTCGTCTGCTTGTTCAGAGAAAACCCCCTCTCAGTGATTGCATAGGGTTTTCTCATGGGGAACCAGGTACGAATTGTTCATCCATCCCCGATAAATCCAAGTCCCTTGGTCGCGGGTAATCCTAGGATGGCAGCCGCCGCCGTTGATGCATTTTTCTTCCTACTGAATCGAGTGTGTTTCATTTGCAGTGCCCAAAGTGCGAGTACCCTACAGGTTTCTGCGCCCTCGGCGAGACGCCACACTTGTTCCTTCTCATCCTAACACAGCATTTTGAAACACGCACAGTATGTTCCTAGAATCCTCTTTTCTATCCGGGAGGGTGGGTTTTTTTGAACATGTTGTGTTCTCATATAATTTTTCCTGCAGTGTATTATTTGCTCTGCCAGAACACATGTACTCAAGATGCTCGGCCTTGCCATAACTAAATACACTAGTTTAATGCTCACAGTGAAGACAAGCCATGGATATAAGTTTCGAGTTGGGTTCATGAACCAAGAAGATCACTCCTTTTTTATGGCCGAACTTGAATAAACTTTCTCAAGTGTTACAGACTGAAAGTTGGCACACGAATGTTGATCGAAATAGCAGAACCTGGTCTCATCTACACTGCGATCTTCCACCCCGATGTCGTTCCAATTGTTCATCCATGTTACTTTTGTATCTGGTTCTTCCTTGTTGCCTCGATTACTTCTTAATCCACCTATTCTGTCTAACTAATCACAATTTAACTTTATAAGTAGCAACGAATCTCTCACGAAGATGCTACTTCCAACTAATATTTTTTTTAATTGGTGGCATGTGTAGGTTTTTTCAGAGTTAAGCAGTTTGCTCGTTTGTTACTCTGTAATAACTCGGCTGTTACTGATGGCACTGAAGTTGACTGGATCGACATCCACAAGTTCCTACACTTTATTGATCGTCTTGAGGTCCTTGTGGGGTGTTTCAATGGTGGAAGGTCACGTGGGATATGTGTGCCACTCCTGCACTCGTTGAACAGGTCCAACTGTGTCGAGAAACTTATGGTACAAGCTGTTTTCTGTTATATATGTTGTTCATAAACTCGCTATACACAGTTTTACAGCCAGTGATCTTCTTGAAACAGAACCCACTCAGTTCTATTGTTCCTATACAAATGCCTGACCATGGTCGGGTCAGACTTGCGCTTGGTCACAACATGATGTTTATGTCGACCTACTCAATTCCCCTTGGAGGTGAAAAGATACTTATTCATGGGTGGTCTCAAATAATGAAGACCCGTCCATCTTAGAATAGGACAGAAGATTATGTTCATGCTTTTCCGTGGCCGGCTCTAAAGTGAATATCCTGTTTATTGACCACATTGTGAGATGAAGCCACTTTCAAAAGGTTATGGATGCGCGGGGTGGCATCTGGGCCTTGTCCTGGGGCTTGGCGGCCTCACCCTTGGTTAACTGTAGGCAAAGTAGCATAGTTCGAGGCGTGCTTTGTATGGTTGAACCTGTATAAGTACTCATACTGCTTTTAGCTTTGGTTGTTAAGTGCTCCTGCTGGTTTCAGTTAAGGTTGTTAAGTACTCTTGCTGCTTTTACAGTCTAT
Organism: Aegilops speltoides; assembly: GCA_021437245.1. Classification (NCBI taxonomy): domain Eukaryota; kingdom Viridiplantae; phylum Streptophyta; class Magnoliopsida; order Poales; family Poaceae; genus Aegilops; species Aegilops speltoides. The sequence goes on along the minus strand of CM038141.1, from coordinate 96,018,370 downwards.
CGTGTTTCTTCAGTCCTGTCTTCCTCCGGCCGCCAAAACCAAACCAGCGCCGGCAGGGCCGCCTGCTTCCGCCTCCACGGCCGGTCAGCCTCAACAAGACGACGCTGCCCCACCGTCTCCTAAATCATTAACACCGACATCCTCCGCACGCTTTGGTGCGCTCGCCGCGGCGCCACCCTCTCGCGTTGACAACATGGTCAACAAACAACAGGAATCGACAGAAGTACGTGGAGAGGATGATAGTAGGGGCCCACCACGCCAACAGATGGAAAAATAAAATGCTTCCTCCTAGTGTTTTCGACATCCGGGACCCATGACATTGTGAGCGATATAGTCAATAGACAAGACAACAAGACAAGATCGGCCGACACTGGGCGAGCTACTCGAGCAGATTTTTTTTGTTATTGTTGAGATGGAGCAGGTTTGAACTGGTCAGGCCCGCCTAGCCTGTGCTTATATTTTATGTTCACCAAAGACCAGCCCAGCTATTTTTTCTTTGTGAAAATGAGCCCAGTTTATTTTTTCTGAAGAATACCCAATCCAGGCCTACTTATTTTTCTACGCCCTGATGGGCTGCAACTTTTTCAAGACGCCTGCAAATTTTGAAAGTAATATGAAATGGGTTGTAAATATAAAAACAGATGGCAAATTGGAAATAACTTTATAATTCTTGAATTTTTTTCATATTTTCAGATTCCTATTTCACTGGGCATTAACCTAATTTAAATATACCTTCAAAGTACTTTAAATCTGGCTCAACATTTCGGTATTGAAAATAGTTTGGAACCCATAGAAATATGCGAAATTGGCCCTGGACAACCAAAAAAAAGACTGCAATAAATGGCATAAGAAGTTGCCGTGAGCTATATATAAATTATTAAAAAAAAAGAGGGAGTGGTCTGACTTCTGGGCCTGTGCCTATGCAAGATTTCACTACTAGGGAAAAGCCTAGCAGCAGCGCGGGTTTTGGGCCTCTCAGTAGCGCGGGGACCGGCGCTACTAATAAGGCGCTACAGCCAACGTATAGCAGTAGCGCCTGTTGTCCCACGCTACTACTATACATGAATGGTTGTAGCGCTCTTTAGAAAAGGGCGCCATCGATATTATTCTGCAGCGCTGTTTACAGGAAGCGCCATCGTAAGGCGGCGCCATCGCTAAATTCCCCGCTACTACTAGTTTTATTAGTTTTTTTCCTGCATATTTGTTTTGTATTTGAATAGGCTTTATACAATAATCTTTAGCATATCATACACATACAAATGTAATCATAGCATATACATGCAATTAGTCTCATCAAATCATGTCATCATCATAATCATCATCCAACACATCCGAAAGGCAACGAAAACGGGATATTGTACATTTATATTGAAGGGGGACGGTGTGACAGATACCGTGAGGGCGTCAAGCTCAGCCAAAGACGAGGTACCACCGAGCATGTCCGATACGGGAGCCGGTGCGGGAGCAGGTGCGGGAGCCGGTGCGGGAGCCGGTGCGAGAGCAGGTGCTCCCAAGAAGTCAGCAAGGGGAAAGTCCTCTGCATTTTTTTCTGGATTTTGCCTTGTCCAAGTGAAAACGCCCGTCACCAAGGAAGTAGACAAATCTGCAACCACCTGTTTTGCGGCAGCTACCGCTATTCGATCGTTCGAGATGATTTCTTCTCAACCGCAATCTCAACCTTCTTGTCGATGTTTTCATCAGTTAACCTCCGTCTTTCCTTTCTCTCCTCCGTTGTCTCACGGTAGTACTTCTTCCACGTGGCGCCGTCTCCAACACCGTGCATGCACCATACGACGGTCGAGTATCCACCGGTTGTCATTTCAATATGTTCAACGCCCGGTTTTATGGAGTGTCCCACTTGGGCCTCGCCAATGCCTTAGACGGCGAGTCGCTTTAAACCAATCCGTGCTGCTCTCTCTACAAAAGGCACAAGGATCGCTATAAATATGACTAACGGTGTAGTCGAATTGATTAGAAACTAAAATTACCAGCAGTCTCATGAACTCCGTAATGACCGGTGTTGTCTCGTAAACCTTCTTCACTGGGTCCCAACGGTGCCGGGCCCTCAGGACGTCACACTCCTGCGGGACGGTGAAATCCACCGAGGGTCCGGATGCCTGCACTCATGCTTTCGCGTCCTCCTTGGCCCATTTGGACCTCTTTCCGCCGTAACCACGGCTTCCGAGGTGGTGGCTCCCAATGTTCCTCTTTTGAAACCCCTTCATGTACTTAGACTTTTGTTTGGCAGCTTCGGCCTCGCAAGCCTCCTTGAATATTTGAAACTGCTCTTCCGTGATTGTCTGATTATCCTTTACAATCTCGGAGTAGGGTTCCTTGTCGTTGATCTTTGCTTTCACTCAATTTTTCCAGGCGGCCAACACGTCGCTAAACTTGGTCATGGCGTGTTTGTTTATCTTCTTCATTGCCGGGTCCTCATCTGGATCTTCATAATCCTTCTCATTCCAACCCGGGAACAAGAATATCTGGTGAAACTTCTTTAGGAGGGAGCTCCTCATATTTTATATCTTCTGTAGTTTCTCATGGCTAATGGTGGCAGTTGTCCGTACGATGCAGCCTATTTGATTGTCGTAGCACGCGCGCGCTTCCTCGGGCGCCTTTGGCTCAAAATTGCCGTCGTCCACCTCCGTGACCACCAGTCTAGTAGTCCTGAGATTGTTAGGAACCCGTTGCCACTTTGCTTTTGGTTCTACACTGGCTCCGCTCCCCGAGGCAGCACCGGTCTCAGCACTGGTCTCGATGCCGGTCTGAATCTCAGCGCCGGTCTCAGTCTCAGCACTAGTTTGTGTGTCGGTCTCAGTCCCCGATGGCACCGGTGGGCCCAGCAACAACATCGGTTGATCGTTGGTAAGGCTAAAAAATTCGTCTGCCGCCCGGTAGACGTCATCGCAATCACCAAAACCCTGTCCTTCATCGTTGCTAGCCATGTTTCCTATGATTAAATCTAGTCAATTAATTCTAGACCTAATAAAATGAATAATGACATAAAAAGGCCTATTGTTTTGCAGGAATGTTGACTCCTTCCTGGTGCGGCAAATCCGGCACTCGATATGTCCTAGTTTGTAGCACAAGTCATGCCGAAATTCTCGGAAAATTTCGGCATGACCTTTGCTAAAAAGTGGACAAATCGACAACCTGAAATTTGCCAGAACAGAAATGAATCAACATTCCGGCAAAACATAGGCCACTCAGCATCATTCATGGAAACAACAAAGACACTTCGGCACAATCGAACTACTTCAATGAAAAGACATAACATGAGCAAACACTATTGAGGAATTTGCATATAACATGGCCACTTCAATGAAAAGATATACTCAACAATAATGGAATATGCAAATGAACATCAATGACATATATCATATAAAAACAATCTTGTTTTTTGTTTACAAAGCAACAATTAGTTTGACCAAGTTTTTGAAAAGAAAAACAATTCTGTTTTTTGTTTATAGCTAAATGCCATAGCTACTGTTTTTTATTTATAGCTAAATACTTTTGTTTTTTGTCTAAAGCTAAAAGTCTAGGAACTACATTTTCTCTAACCCTTTTGACCTCACCAAAATTTCCACAACAAGACCTTAGTACCTACACCCAATTTCTTCAAAAATATTCAGGTCCATAGTCCAAATAATTCAAATTTCATTTGAATGAGATTTGGAACAAATTCAGGTCCGTAGTCAAAATATTTTTTATAGCTAAGTGTTTTTTGTTTATACCCTCTGTTAATTTAAATCTAAGTGCTACTATTATTTATATACCCTCTATTAGTTTAAAGCTAAATGGAATTACTGTTTAGGAATTTTCATAAAAATTGCCCTAGCTAATTTCCTAAAAAAAATTGCTAATCATTTTTCCTAAATGCTATAAAATGCCTACTACCCTAAAAAATCTAGGGTTCATATGAACACCTAGGGTTCATATGAACATCAACACAGTATCAACATATATATAATTGCCCTAGCAGAGAGAGAGAGATGAGGGTAGGGGACAGGAGAGGCAGAGCCTTACGGTCGGCGGCGAGGGCAGGCTCTGGCTCGGGCAGCGGAGGTGAGGTCGAGGGCGGCGGCGGTGAGCTTGAGGGAGGCGACAGTGAGGTCGACGACGGCCTCGGGCGGGGCTATGAGGTCGAGGGGGTGGCCTCGAGCGGCGGCGGTGTGGTCGAAGGCGGCAGGCGGCGGCGGCGTGGTCGAAGGCGGCCTCGGGCAGTGGCGGTGTGGTCGAAGGCGGTAGGGCAACGACGGCGATGGAGCAGTTGGGGGACAGGGGGGAGTAGAGAGGGGGGGAGGACTTAGCGAAATTTTGAGCCTGGGCTGCCGGGATTTGAGTCAAACTTGCAGTAGCGCGTTTTACCGAAACGCGCTATAGCTAAGATAGCTATAGCGTGTTCCAGGGAAATGCGCTACAGCTATCCCTTTCTTTTTTCTGTTTTCTTTTTCTTTTGTTTTCTTTACATTTTCTTTTTTTTCATTTCTCCTTTTTCTATTTCTTTCATTTTCATTTACTTTTCTATTTATTTTCTTTTACATAGCAGTAGCGCTCTACAGAAAAATGCGCTGCTAAAATTTTTTTAGCAGTAGCGTGCTTCTGGGAGAACCGCTACTACTATTCCTAGCCTACCGGCACTAGTGAGGGAATTTTAGGATTAGCGCTTTTCTGCGAAGACGCGCTACTGCTAAAACAATGGTTGTAGCGTGGTTTTGCAACAAGCGCTACTATTAAGTAGCGCTAGCGCTGAGTTTTGACCAACGCTACTGCTATACCTCTGTGTATACCGTTTTCATTAGTAGTGTCTTTATAGTTATTATATACGTCAACAAATGATTCTAGCAGACGTGTTTCTTCAATCTCTGATATTCTTGCTCCAGCCGCCAAAGCAGGGCCGGCGGGACCGCCTACTCCCGCCTCCCATGGTCGGCTGTGCTGCCCCGCAGGCCTCAGCGCCCCCTACTACTCCCACCGCTGGCCAAGGCATCCTCTACTCACCCACACCCCCTGTTATTCTGCGGCGACGGAAGCCTCACACCGCAGCCGAACCGGTGAACCCTTGTACTCCTCTCCACGCGGGCTTCCACTACCGCGTCTTCCCCAGCTCCGTGTGGTCCCCTTCCTATGCCTCGCCGTCGTTCACTGCCGTGGTGGTCTCGGCGCGGCGTGGTCAATGTGGTCAACGATCGACTTCCATTGGAAGAGTAGTGTACATGGAGAGGATGACAGCAGGGTCCACGGCAGCCGCAAGGAAGTGCCTCCTTATTACGCGGAAAATAATTATTCCTCCACCTGACAACAGGGACCCACCGGACATGCCACCGATTTCATGAAAAATGTTTCGCGATTTCGCGAAAAATGTTCCCCATTGTCACTCGGACCCACCAGAAGTGCTTCCTTATTACGCACAGAAAAATGAATACCCCCTGCTAGCTGGAACCCACCTTGGTGGGAGGGTAACTTGTGGGCCTACTAAGTTGACTGGGACAGAGGCCTTTGTCAACTTTAGTCAATATATGAACGATTCTAGCTCCAGTGACCGTACGATGTCCATCCAACGGCCGTAGTGCTTCTTCAACCTCTGGTCTTCTTGCTCCAGCCGCCCAAAGCAACGCCGGTCGAGCCGCCTGCTCTTGCCGCCTATGGCCGGCTGTGATGCTGCGGAGGCGTCACCGCCCCCTACTACTCCCACCGCTGGCCAGGCCATCCCTCTACGCACCCACACCCCCTGTTATTCTGCGGCGACGGCAGCCTCACACCATAGTCGAACGAGTGAACCCTCATACTCCTCTACACGTGGGCATCCACTGCGGCGTCTTCCCTGGCTCTGCGTCGTCCCCTTCCTAGCCTCACCGTCGTCCACCGCCCTGGTGCTCTTAGCGCGGCGTGGTCAACATGGTCAAGGAACGACTTCCATCGGACGTGGACTGTACGTGGAGAGGCTGACAGCTGGGTCCACAGCCGCAGCAAGGAAGTGCCTCCTTATTACACGGAAAATAATGATTCCTCCCCTGATAGCAGGGACCCACCGGACGCGCCACCATATTTCGCGAAAGAAACGTTTCCCTCCTGGCTGCTGGGACCCACCAGCTACACCTTCGCATGTAAGGAAGTGTGTCCGGTCAAAAAAAAATGATTCGCCCCCTTGACTGTTGGGACCCACTAGCTACATCTTCGCACACAAGGAAGTTCCTGACAGTCGGGACCCACCTGGTCAAAGCGTACGTAGCGCTGTCATTCTGGTCGCGAACATGTACGTACATATATACTGGTCGATGTAGAGGCGCGCACGTGTCATAGTAGAGGCGCGTACGTGTTGTAGTATAGGTGCGCACGTAGCATGTACACGTACGTATAGCGGCCAGTGTGCAATAAATAAAATACGACCACGTATGTGTACATACAGGCAGGGTCTGGAACGCCTACTCACGCATACGTATGGCCAGGGCTCATGTACATGGCTGGGTCAGAATGGAGAAACAGCATCGTCGTCGTGTTCATGGGGAGGCAACGGAATGCGTTGTGTTCATGGGGAGGCAATGGAATGCGTCATGTTCATCGGGAGGCAACAGAACGCATGGGAGCCAACCGGCTGGGTCGGAACGGAATGTGTCGTCGTGTTCATCGGGAGGGCTTGGACGAACATGCGATGGAAACGAGGCCTGGCGTACCACAGAACGGAGGAAACGGCCTTGTGTTCGACTGGCCACGTTCAAAACAGGATCCTATTCATCGGGAGGGGTCTGGCGTACCACGAAATGGAGGAAACAGACCTCCTACAGTCGAAATGGGGGTCCTGTTGATCGGGATGGGTGTGGCGTACCACAAAACAGACGAAACGGACTTGTGTTGGAGCGCTACGGGCGAAACGGGGGTCCTTTTCATCGGGAGGGGTGTGACGTACCGCAAAACAGGACTCCACGGGATACTCTTCATCTCCACCGTCGACCTCCTCTAGCCTCCACGGGCTAACGTCGACCTCCTCCAGCCTCCATGGGCTCCTGTTCATCTAGCCTCCACCGTGGTACTCCACCGGCTACTGTTCAACCACCCCTCCACGGGCACCCCTCCATCATCTACTGTTCATCCAGCCCTCCAAGGGGTCGTCCTGTTCATCCAGCCCTCCACACCATAGGGTCTTGTTCATCCAGAGGCAAAGCCACCACTCACTGTTCATCCAACACCCCCCCCCGCAACGCCACTTTGCTCATCCAGAGAGGCAACATCCATCGGCTTCGATTAGCAACGAGAGCGAAGAATCGCCGATCGGGTTTAGTTAATAGCCATCGATCGATCGCTCGAGTTCGAGAACGCTTAGCTCAGGTGCAATCGCCGGGTTCGATTAGAGCCCAAAGCCTCGATCGGGTTTAGTTAGAGCCAACGCCTCGCACACACGCAGCGTACGCGTGTCTGAGAAAACGCGCGCATCACTCGCCCCGACCTCCCATCGTAACTGGGAACTCCCTAAAATTTTCCTCGCCCTTGCTTCTACCACGGTGTTTTCCCTTATGGACGGCGCAAAGAATGTCATGCAGCTGCATCTCTGGCCCGCCCAGGACGAAAAGCCCATTTTTCTGTCATGATTTTTTTTCATAGAAGTAGGAGCCCACCATATCTATGATGATACCGGGTTTTGTCACAATTATCAACATAGAAGTGTCATATGTATGACAAAAAAAACTTCATTCGGCCCAAAATGTCACGGATGTGTCTTTTATATGTAGTGGTAGCCGCAGCTATCATGTTATCTAGAGGATTAGAATAATGACCCGGGAGCGTCGGAACATGCTGAGGAGGGTCAAATTCAAACATGGGGAGTCTGCAGCACGTGGCTGAACCGGTGTCCCAACCGCCGGCGCCTCAATGGCTCGTTCCACAACAGGCGGGTTACTAGTTCCTTCCCCAGGCGTGTTAAAAAGGTTTCTCGCATTGTTAACCGGGGGTAAACGACTCGCATGCCTTCTGTTCAAGACAGCATTTGATGCGTCCTGGTCCAAGCTCAAGTGAAAAATTTCTTCTTGAAGCCATTCTGCCTCTCTCTCCAAAGCGGCTCGCTCCATCGCCATTTGGGTGTTCTGAGCATTTAAATCCTCCTTTGCTTGAGCTAACTCATCATGTAACTTTGCAACGTCCACATTATGTTGCATTTGGTTCACCGGGGTCACCTATGCCGTCAACAATGTTGCCAGAGCCTCCAACACATCTGATAAAACATGAGCCGGCGGGCACACAGGGCCTCCTACCCTAGTTGCCATTGTCGTTGCTGAGATCATTGATACCGCTGTTGAAGAATTCTGAACTGGCTGTGTACCGGCCATGAAGATTGTAACCCGGTTTGGCAGCTCATAGGGGTCCGGAATAATGTCGCCATCGGAACAGCCCCCAAGCCCACTATCCTGCACTTGATACATGGAATTGGTCTCGCCGATTGAGGACTCATCGCCTGAATAGACGACTATCTCACCACCATACATAGATCCTCCTTCCATACTACTTGAGTAAAGCCAACAAATACATGCTTCGGGGCGGCTTGAACATTTGGCGGGTCACGCGTGCTGAGCCATCTCGGCGATGTCGGTGCAAGTGTCCGGCTCAGCTTCCGACTCGCCAATCTTGCCGATGAAGACATGAATTCCGCCAAAGGGGAACCGGTACCCGTACTCGATTGAGATGGCCTCGGGGCCCCAGCCTGCATCATCGATGTATAGCTTTCCGCGATGACTCTTAGTCATCCGGCCCATAGTGTATCCCTTGAGCCTGCGAAGTTGCCCTTCTAGAACTCAAAACCATCGTGCGTTGGCCCCACGGTGGGCGCCAACTGTCGTGGAATTGTCACGGCAGATGCCCTAGCATGAGGACTTAGGTGTGGAGCCATCACAACGTAGTTAGCTTGAAGGGGTTAAACGGGACAACGAACACAGGGTTTTCACCCAGGTTCGGCCCCTCGCAACGAGGTAAAGGCCTACTCCTGCTTTAGGTTGTATTGCTTGGGTTTCGATTACCAGGGAGCGAATACGCTTGACCTAGTTCTCGACTTGTTATTTCTTGCCCTAATCCGCCGCCGGGTCACCCCTTTATATAAACAGGCTGATGCCCGGTGGCATACAGAGTCCCAGCCAGATTATACACAACATGTACGGCTCGGTGACAAAACTAAACTTTCCTTAACATACTAGTTAAACATATGGAGGTTTATGCCCGTGGGCCTCAAGTCTCCTCCAGGTCTTGGGTCTTAAGTAAGCTTGCTTCATGAACCGCCATCTTCAACATCTTCTTGGGCCTTCTCATTATGAACCGCCAGTGGTATGACCTGGCCCCTCCTAGGCGGGTCATACCCAATAGTTATATCCCCAACAGAGAGTGTGTATTTCATAGATCCTGCATTAGAAAATGGCACAACATTAGATGGTAAGGACCTACAGGACTGGGCCATTAACACGGTCGTATGTATCTTCAAAAACATGTCCCATGTAGAATCATTTTTCTAGCCATATCATGAACGGTAAGTCAAGTAAACAACCACACATACATTGATTGTCTTTCAGATTTTGACATAATTCGTAAGTTCATGGATTTCTTAATATGTAGGAATCACTGGATATTGGTATTCATTGTTCCAAACAAGAACACAGTTTACCACATGGATTCTCTTAGAGAGTCAATAAATGCTCAAGATCTGACGCATCTTCAGCAATTCATGGATAGGTATTGAATTCTATGATGTTGAAATTAATTTGCATTCATATCTCATTCAATAATTGATGTTGTCAAAATTCATCTTCATTTGCAGTGTGCTCGCATTGTTGAAAACTAAACTAGGGAATTGATACGTCCATTTTGCATCATGCTTTTATATTGATATTTATTGCATTATGGGCTGTTATTCCACATTATATCACAATACTTATGCCTTTTGTCTCTTATTTTATAAGGTTTACATGAAGAGTGAGAATGTCGGCAGCTGGAATTCTCGACTGGAAAAGGAGCAAATATTAGAGACCTATTCTGCGCAACTACAAAAGTCCTGTAACTTCACGGAGAATCATTTTGGAATAAATAAAAAATATTGGTTGAAGAAAATACCAGAGGGGGCCACCAGCCAACCACAAGGGTGGAGGGCGCGCCCTACCCCCAGGGTGCACCCACCGTCCTTGTGGGCCCCCTGGTAGACCCCCGATGCCTATCTTCTCCTATATGGTGTGTTTTGACCTGGAAATATAAGAAGGAAGCTTCGGGATGAAGCACCGCCGTCTCGAGGCGGAACTTGGGCAGGAGCAATCTAGAGCTCCGACAAAGCGATTCTACCAGGGAAACATCCCTCCGGGAGGGGAAATCATTGCCATCGTCATCACCATCGATCCTATCATCAAGAGGGGGTCATTCTCCATCAACATCTTCACCAGCACCATCTCCTCTCAAACCCTAGTTCATCTCTTGTATCCAATCTTTGTCTCAAAACCTCAGGTTGGTACCTGTGGGTTGCTAGTAGTGTTGATTACTCCTTGTAGTTGATGCTAGTTGGTTTATTCGGTGGAAGATCATATGTTCATATCCTTAATGATAATTAATACTCCTCTTATTTTGAATATGAATATGCGTTTTGATTAGATACGTTTGTTCCTGAGGACATGGGAGAAGTCTTGTTATAAGTAATCATGTGAATTGGGTAATCGATCGATATTTTGATGAGATGTATGATGTCTCTCCTCTACTAGTGTTATGTGAACGTCAACTACATGACACTTCACCATGATTTGGTCCTAGGGGAAGGCATTGGGAAGTAATAAGTAGATGATGGGTTGCTAGAGTGATAGAAGCTTAAACCCTAGTTTATACGTTGGTTCATAAGGGGCTGATTTGGATCCATATGTTTCATGATATGGTTAGGTTTGCCTTAATTCTTCTTCCGCGGTTGTGGATGCTTGCGAGAGGGGTTAATCATAAGTGGGAGGCTTGTCCAAGGAAGCGCAGCACTCAAGCACCAGTCCACCCACATATCAAATTATCAAAGTAACGAACGTGAATCATATGAGCATGATGAAAACTAACTTGACAACAATTCCCATGTGTCCTTGGGAGCGCTTTGCTTTATATAAGAGTTCATCCAAGCTTGTCCTTTGCTACAAAAACTATTGGGCCACCTTGCTTCACCTTATTTACACTTCTTACTTGTTACCCGTTATGAATTATCTTATCACACAACTATCTGTTACCGATAATTTCAGTGCTTGCAGAGAATACCTTGCCAAAAACCGCTTGTCATTTCCTTCTGCTCCTCATTGGGTTCGACACTCTTACTTATCGAAAGGACTAAGATAGATACCCTATACTTGTGGGTCATCAAGACTCTTTTCTGGTGTAGTTGCCGGGAGTCAAGCGCCTTTGGTAAGTGGAATTTGGTAAGGAAACATTTATATAGTGTGCTGAAATTTACGGTCACTTGTTACTATGGAAAATAATCCTTTGAGGGGCTTGTTTGGGGTATGTTCACCTTGACCGGAAGAGCAAAGAGTTGCTCCTCAACCTACTACACCTACTGAATATATTTATTATGAAATTCCTTCGGGTGTGATAGAGAAACTGCTAGCTAATCCTTATGAAGGAGATGGAACATTACATCCCGACACCTAATCTATGTGGATGAAGTTTGTGGATTATTTAAGCTTGCAGGTATGACCAAGGATGTTTTAAAGAATAAGATCTTCCCTTTATCTTTGAAGGGAAAGGCATTGACATGGTATAGGCTTGTGATGATATTGGATCATGGAACTACAACCGATTGAAATTGGAATTTCATCAGAAGTTTTATCCTATGCATCTAGTTCATCGTGATCGGAATTATATATATATATAATTTTTGGCCTCGTGAAGGAGAAAGTATCGCTTAATCTTGGGGGAGGCTTAATTCAATGTTATATTCATGCCCCAATCATGAGCTTCCAAGAGAGATTATTATTAAGAAAAATTATGCTCAGCTTTCTCATAATGATCGATCCATGTTTGATACTTCTTGTACTAGTTATGTGAAGAAGGATATTGAATTCAAATGGGATTTATTGGAAAGAATTAAACACAACTCTGAAGATTGGGAACTCAATGAAGGTAAGGAGTTACGTATAAACCTTAAGTTTGATTGTGTTAAATCTTTTATGGATACCGACGCTTTTCGTGATTTTAGCACTAAATATGGACTTGACTCTGAGATAGTAGCTTCTTCTTGTGAATCATTTGCTACTCATGTTGATCTCCCTAAGGAGAAGTGGTTTAAATATCATCCTCCCATTAAAGTTAAAATAGTAGAACCTATTAAAGTTGAAGAAGAAACCATTACTTATAATGTTGATCCTATTGTTCATACTCCTTATAATGAGAAACCACCTTTTCCTGTTAGAATAAAGGATCATGCTAAAGCTTCAACTATGGTTCGTAAGAGTTATACTAGAACACCTACACCCCCTGAACAAATTAAAGTTGAGCCTAGTATTGCTATGGTTAAGGATCTCTTGGCCGATAATGGGCATGTTATTTATTTCTGTGATGAAGGTGCTACAATTGCTAAACTTGATATGAAAGATAAACATAGACCTGTTGTAGGCATGCCTGTTGTTTCTGTTAAAATAGGAGATCATTGTTATCATGACTTATGTGATGTGGGTGCTAGTGTGAGTGCAATTCCTTATTCCTTGTATGAAGAACTTATGAATGATATTGCACCTACTGAGATAGAAGATATTGATGTTACTATTAAGCTTGTCAATAGAGATACTATATCACCAATTGGGATTGTTAGAGATGTTGAAGTCTTGTGTGGGAAAATTAAATACCCTACTGATTTTCTTGTTCTTGGTTCCCCACAAGATGATTTTTGCCCCATTATATTTGGTTGACCTTTCTTGAATACCGTTAATGCTAAGATAGACTACGAGAAAGATATTGTTACTATTGGTTTAGGGGACATGTCTCATGATTTTAATTTCTCTAAATTTCATAGACAACCCCATGATAAAGAATTGCCTAGTAAGGATGAAATTATTTGTCTTGCTTCTATTGATGTACCTCCTACAGATCCCTTAGAACAATATTTGCTAGACCATGAAAATGATATGTTTATGAATGAAAGAAGGGAAATAGATGAAGTATTCTTTAATCAAGGGCCTATTTTGAAACACAATTTTCCTATTGAAATCCTCGGAGATCCTCCTCCACCCAAGGGTGATCCCATGTTTGAGCTTAAACAACTACCTTATACTCTGAAATATGCTTACCTTCATGAAAAGAAGATATATCCTGTTATTATTTGTGCTAACCTTTCATAGCATGAAGAAATGAAATTATTGAAAACTCTGAAGAAGCACCGTGCCGCTATGGGTATACTCTTGATGATCTTAAGGGCATTAGTCCCACTCTATGCCAACACAAAATAAAATTGGAGAAAGATGCTAAACCAGTTGTTGATCATCAACAACGGATAAATCCTAAGATGAAAGAAGTGGAAAGAAATGAAATACTAAAGCTTCTGGAGGCAGGTATAATTTATCCTATTGCCGATAGTCAATGGGTAAGCCCTGTTCATTGTGTCCCTAAGAAGGGAGGTATTACTGTTGTTCCTAATGATAAGAATGAATTGATTCCAAAAAGAATTGTTACAGGTTATAGAATGGTAATTTATTTTCGCAAATTGAATAAAGCTACTAGAAAAGATCATTACCCTCTACCTTTTATTGATCAAATGCTAGAAAGACTATCCAAACATACTCATTTTTGCTTTCTACATGGTTATTCTGGTTTCTCTCAAATACCTATGTCAAAAGATGATCAAGAGAAAACCACTTTTACATGCCCTCTCGGTACCTTTGCTTTTAGACGTATGCCTTTTGGTTTATGCAATGCACATGCTACCTTTCAAAGATGTATGATTGCTATATTCTCTGACTTTTGTGAAAAGATTGTTGAAGTTTTCATGGATGATTTCTCCGTTTACGGAAACTTCTTTTGATGATTGCTTAAGCAACCTTGATCGAGTTTTGCAGAGATGTGAAGAAACTAATCTTGTCTTGAATTGGGAGAAGTTCCACTTTATGGTTAATGAAGATATTGTCTTGGGGCACAAAATTTCTGAAAGAGGTATTGAAGTTGATAAAGCTAAAGTATATTCTATTGAAAAGATGTCGTGGCCTAAAGATATCAAAGGTATAAGAAGTTTCCTTGGTCATGCTGGTTTCTATAGGAGGTTTATTAAAGACTTCTCTAAAATTTCTAGGCCTCTCACTAATCTCTTGCAAAAAGATGTTCCTTTTGTTTTTGATGATGATTGTGTAGAAGCATTTGAAATACTTAAGAAAACCTTGATTTCTGCACCTATTGTTCAGCCGCCTGATTGGAATTTACCCTTTGAAATTATGTGTGATGCTAGTGATTATGCTATCGGTGCTGTTTTAGGACAAAGAGTTGATAAGAAATTAAATGTTATTCATTATGCTAGTAAAACTCTAGATAGTGCCCAGAGAAATTATGCTAGTACTAAAAAGAATTTTTAGCAGTTGTTTTTGCCTGTGATAAGTTCAGATCTTATATTGTTGATTCCAAAGTAATTGTTCACACTGATCATGCCGCTATTAAATATCTTATGGAAAAGAAAGATGCTAAACCTAGACTTATTAGATGGGTTCTCTTGCTACAAGAATTTGATTTGCATATTATTGATAGAAAGGGAGTAGAGAACCCCGTTGCAGACAATTTGTCTAGGTTAGAAAATGTCCTTGATGACCCACTGCCCATTGATGATAGCTTTCCGATGAACAATTAGTTGTCATAAATGCTTCTTGTAATACTCCATGGTATGCTGATTATGCTAATTATATCCTTGCTAAATTTATACCACCTAGTTTCACATACTAGCAAAAGAAAAAGTTTTTCTATGATTTAAGACATTACCCGGGATGACCCATGCCTTTATAAAGAAGGAGTAGATGGTGTTATTAGATGTTGTGTACCTGAGCATGAGCAGGAACAGATCCTACACAAATGCCACTCCGAGGCTTATGGAGGACACCACGCTGGAGATAGAACTGCACATAAGGTATTGCAATCCGGGTTTTGTGGGCCTACTCTCTTCAAGGATGCTCGTAAGTTTGTCTTGTCTTGTGATGAATGTCAAAGAATTGGTAATATTAGTAGACGTCAGGAAAGGCCTATGAATTATTCACTTGCTATTGAACCATTTGATGCATGGGGCTTTGATTATATGGGACCTTTTCCTTCCTCTAATGGCTATACATATATTTTAGTTGTTGTTGATTACGTTACTAAGTGGATAGAAGCTATTCCAATTAGTAGTGCTGATCATAACACTTCTATTAAGATGCTTAAAGAAGTTATTTATCTGAGGTTTGGAGTCCCTAGGTATTTAATGACGATGGTGGTTCACATTTTATTCATGGTGCCTTACGTAAAATGCTTGCTAGGTATGATGTTAACCATAGAATTGCATCTCCATATCATCCTCAGTCTAGTGGTCAAGTAGAATTGAGCAATAGAGAGATTAAATTGATTTTGCAAAAGACTGTTAATAGATCTAGAAAGAATTGGTCTAAGTAACTTGATGATGCATTATGGGCTTATAGAACTACTTATAAAAACCATATGGGTATGTCTCCGTATAAAATGGTTTATGGAAAGGCTTGTCACTTAGCTCTCAAACTAGAACATAAGGCATACTGGGCTATTAAAGAGCTCAATTATGATTTCAAACTTGCCGGTGAGAAGAGGTTATTTGACATTAATTCACTTGATGAATGGACAACCCAAGCCTATGAGAATGCCAAGTTGTTTAAAGAAAAGGTTAAAAGATGGCATGACAAAAGGATACAATAGCGTGAGTTTTAATGTAGGTGATCATGTTTTCCTATACAACACTCGTTTAAGATTTTTTATAGGAAAGCTTCTCTCTAAATGGGAAGTTCCTTACATTATCGAGGAGGTCTATCGTTCCGGTGCCATAAAAATTAACAACGCCGAAGGCACAATTTCGAAGGTGGTAAACGGTCAAAGAATCAAACATTCTATCTCATGTACTCTCATAAATGTCGAGACCAATATAATTAATACTGTAACACCGGAGGAGTACATAAGGGACACTTTCTAGGACGTTCAGACTCCGAAAAGGAATATGTATGTGGTACGGTAAGTAAACCGACTCCAAAACATTTCCAGTAGCAATTTTTCTCTATTTTGGAATATTTAAAATTTAGGAAAATTAAATGTAGTCCGAAAGAGACACAAGGCCACCACAAGGGTTCGACACTCTTACTTATCGAAAGGACTATGATAGATCCCCTATACTTGTGGGTCATCGGGAACCTCTTCAAGAGTGAACTACCTCTGCATCACTATATTGTTTCTCCAGTAACACACTAAAATCTGTTATTTTTGGAAAATTTCTCCAATAGTCTGCAAATACCTTTTCTTACTCTAGTCAAATGTTCAAGCTTCTAAATAAACATCTTTCTATTTCTTTACAAAGAAAGAATACATCTAACACCAATTAGGTTTTTCCTAACAGGACAAATACATGACTAATTCTGTAAAAAAATTCAGTGTCCTCGGCAACAAGCAGGGCCCAACCTTTGTGGATACTATGTTTGCAGACACATGATCTCCATCTGCAAATCTGTTGATAGTTGTGAAGATCCTCGCAAATTAGTACCAGTAAGTCTATCTTAATTAATATCTTCTACTCCACTCATATGTCACATTCTGGTATTAAAAATACAGCAACTCATCATAGAACCGAGGACCCCTGAACCACTCCCCGCTGGTGAATTGCTGATGTTTAGAGATTTAGCATCGACTTCTTCCTAAATCACTACATGAGTCCCACTAGTGATAATGAATATTTCAACATGCATTCTCCTAAAACATTGAGTAAGAGTTAGCCGCTAAACATATACACATGGATCCATTGTTTTCCATCTGATGAGCTCTTTGTATTTCGTACACTATGATTAATTATGTAAATGCATATATGTGTCAACAAATCATTGGAATTTAGCTACCATATGTTCAATTGCAATTGTTGCAAAATCTGATGAATGTTCTTACTGTGGACACTATTTGTTCAATTGAATATTGTGGAGAATTTGCTTTTTGCATGCCGTTTCAAAATGGGATATTTTTGTTTTAACCTGGTAATTGCTCCGCACACGGTTCAACTAAATGAGTGTGTGCGATCCACATCAGAAAGCTTACGCCAATCATACCGGAACCGTCGGTGATACACAGTAGATCGCAAATGATTTGCAGTGCTACTACGTGTGCGTAGGGTCTCCAAAACCACTTGTGATATAACGTTATCGCACATGAGAGCTCAAAGTAAACCATGCCCAATGTAAAATCCAATCCCAGTCATAAATTTTTCAGGAGATGTGTGGGATCCCAAATGAAAAGCACATGTCACTCTTGTCGCAACCATCAGTGATACACAACAAATCACAAACGGTCTGTAGCACTTGTATGTGTGCGAAGGGGCTCCTGAACCGTTTGTGTTAGAACATTATCACACATAGTAATTGTTGGGAATCGTGTGGGATGGAGTCTTGCATGGCAAACGGGTTCCACAGAAAACTTGTGTGCGATGGGGCACATATCACACACAGTTCATATGTTGGCCCGTGTGCCTTACATATTTTTTCCCAGATGGTTCATTACGACACACCGTTTGGTTTCACTGTGTCGTTAGAAATGTTTAATCACCGATCCCACACGTGCGAAAGATTTAGTGTGTGCTGCATCGCACATGATTACATTTTGCAAGGCCTCTGGATCATGGCTCCATATCCCCGACGGTTTCTTGGTCATGTGGGAGGACCCCCCTATCGCCCACACTCACTTGGTGACAGTTCCAAATGCCATCGTGGAAAGGGATTAAAACCCATTTGTATAGCACCTCGCTGTACCAGTGTCATATTTCTTCTTGATAGTAGGAATAGGGTATTCAAAACCTCCAATGGCAATAGTTGAAATATTTCCAATAGAATTGAAGCTATTAACTTGAGGTTGTTTCTTTAGAAAGTGTACCGTGTGCTCATTACCATTAACATGAAAAGTGACATTGCCCTTGTTGCAATCAATAACAGCCCCTGCAGTATTCAAAAAGGGTCTACCAAGGATGATCTACATATTATCGTCCTTGGAAATATCAAGAATAACAAAATATGTTAAGATAGTAACGTTTGCAACTATAACAGGTACATCCTCACAAATACCAATGGGTATAGCAGTTGATTATCAGCCATTTGCAAAGAGATTTCACTATATGGTATAAAGAGAAAGGCATAACACTAACACCGGCCCCAAGATCAAATAAAGCAGTTTTAACATAGTTTCTTTTAGGGTTTTTGACATCTGTGCCCCTGGTTCCTTAGTTGTACTCGTTCATCCCCATGCTCTTAACTTTTGCTCGCTTTTCCCCACTCCCTTGTCTGAAACTCCCACAAATGGGCAAACTGGACATTGTCGTCCGGTCAATGGCTTGACAGTTAACTCTGACTAGTGAGGCCGCATAGGCGTTTTGTTTTTGCATGCAACTGACTGCGGTCGTGGGGTAGCACGTGTCCATGGAACATGCCAAAAGCGTCCCATCGTATAAGAGGGGGAACCACCTATGGGCGCATCGCCCCTACCATTTCCCCAAATCACCTCCCTGCCGCATCGTCTCCCTCTACCCCACCATGTCGTCTTGCTCTCCTCCACCGCACCATCTCGCTCTACCCCACTTCATCCTCTTCCTCACCTTCATCGCCTTCCTCATACCAATGGTGGACGCCGTGGCGACGCCGGTGCAGCGGCTGGAGATCTGCAGGGCGCGGTGACCGTGGCAGATGTAGTGCAGGACGTTGGCGACATCCATGGTGGTGCGAGGAAACTCACAACCGCTATCACGACTATGTATGTGGGGAAGGAGGTGTCGGGCTCCGCCTCGGCACTACCGGAGCTGAAGGTGACAGCGTCGAGCGGCGCAGTCCATCCAGATGCATAGCCTGGCAAGGAGAAGGTGGTACAGGAGGTACTTCCATTTTCTTGTACCCTAGTTGCAATATTTAGATTATAGAGTTAGTTTCATTGGTTGGATTGTTATTTGTAGGGTAGTACAGATGGTTAGAGTAGTTGGTTTGAGCGATGGGGTTTTCTATATAGGAGGGTGGGGGTTTTTGTACTAGGTTTTTTGGATTACATTCATTGCAAAAATGCTAGACAGATCTTAATGAGAGATAGGGATCTTAATGAGAGATAGAGATAGAGATCTCTATGCTTAAATGCTACACGTGATTATTAGATTTGTTTCGGATGCTACACAGATTGGGGTTTTGAATTCTATAGAGTTGTATGCTTAGATTTGTTTTTGAATGCTACACAGATTGGTGTTTTGAATGTCATTTCCCAAATTGAATGCATTAGTTTTGATGTACCTATCAATTGATTAAGAACTTACTTGATTCATCAATATATAAATTTTCCACAATATGTAGTTATATTAGATTTGTTGTTCAATGTGTGTGCATGACAATGGAAAATGCAAATAGGATCATAGTATGGATAATATGATCAATGTGTCATGTGTGCATATCTAAATTATCAGTTGGCTTCTGTATTTACAAGTAATGGATGTAATTGTATATTCAGGAGGATTATACTGTGGGGAATAAGAGGAAGATGGACCTTACTGGGTTCAACGACCCATACAATCCAGAGTATAGTGATGACGAAGAATATGAGGTAAGCCTACTTGAAATTTAGATTGTTCATTTAGTTCCTTTGACATGGTTTATATGAATCTATAATGTATTAATGTAATTCATTCATGTGTGCAGTATGAGTCTAGAGAAGATGTGGACAATGACAATATCATGTGATTCACAGCGAAGGAGGAGGAGAAGATCAAGGCCAAGGGAGTTGCTTCCTTCTACAACCGCAAGATCAAGAAGTGGCACTGCCCAAACTGCACCACCAAGCCAAAGCCAAAGGATGGCCGCTTTGATCACCTTGTGTCTCATGCAGAGGATGTAGCGATTCGCGGGGAGGACTACAAGATCAGGGGCCAACATGTTGCCCTCCCGAAGGCCATGACTCCTCTTCCCAAGTGATGTGATGATGTTTTATCTTTTACTTTTGGGAAACTGAATGTGGTTGTTTGGTAAACTTTGTGTGGTGGTATCTATAGTAAACTTTGTGTGTGATCTATGGTAGTAATGTATTATGATATCTATATTTGTCTATCCTTAAATTTGCATGTGGTGTATGGTATGTTCTGTTTATATGTTGTGAGCTATGAGTTTAGGTGCTGCAATGATCACACATCACTACTGCAGGATGCTACTAACGCGACACTATGATCAGAGACCCTTCGACAAAACTGTGTGTGATGCAATAATCACAAACAGTGATGTAAAAAATCGTCAAAAAAGGTGCAAAACATTTGCAATGATGGATGCATCAAACATGGTTCAGATTTTAGTTGCATGTGTGATGTAGGGCTTACGGTTCAGTTCAATGAACTGTTTCCGATGAGGCAAAAGGACAAAATAGGCAGCCAGATGAAGGTGTGTGTGATATATGGCATACTGTTCATTCGGATGAACTGTTTGTGATTAGGCGGAACAAAAGAAACAGTCAGCCAGATCAAGGTGTGTGTGATAGAGGCAAACAGTTCAATTGGATGAACTGTTTGCATTGAGCCAAGATAACGAAATGGTTCAATATAACAAGATGTGTGTGATACGCGACAAACAGGTATGTAATCAGAAATGTGTGTGAAAACCGATAATAACACAGACAATTGCTGCCAATAAGACGTATGTGTTGTGTGATGTGATATGCTCTATCTACACAACATCTATTGGCCATTGGGCGATGGGCGGTCATTTGGGTACGCCATAAGGATGCAAAGAGGCATCCTATATCAGCAAGGACTAGTTGTTCCACCAATAGCTCATCTAAGAGAACTCTCAAGTTAACTATGCTCAGGCTGGAGCAGCCATCCGATGGGTGACTGGATGGGAAGTTTTCTTAATGTTAAATTAACTGATGGGATGGGTCATAGAGGTCAAATTAAATTACCTCTATGATCCATCTCATCAGTTAAATAAACCTCGAGGTCCTTGTTTGTTTTTTTAACACATGTTAAAGAAGGTCTACTTCATAACTTTTTGACAATGTGCGATACGTCGCATACAGTTGATCCATCCAAGCTGTTTGTGATGGAATAAGCCATGTGTGTATTGGGCAAACGCTTGCTGGTATACAACCATTTGTGATTGATGAATTCATCACCGACGGGTTGCCTAGTGTGGTACGTGTTCATCTGATCATCATCTACTTCTTGTGCTAGCTCGATGTTCCTTCTATGCTAACTTTCCATTAATTGATGGCGTTTTATGAACATGCCACCGTTTCCTGCCATTTCCTCACCTATTTCTCGCCACCCAGCGATATTGCACATAAACCTAGGCGGCGGGCGACGCACGGAGGCAACAAGCATAGCCTGTAGCACATCCACCCTTTCCAATCATGCCAACCCACCATAGTGCCGCCTATGCCATCAACCTCGTCGACAAGGAAAACGACAAGGTGCCATGGCCCATCAAGGCCGAGGAGCTCCCCGGCAACGCGATGGATGACGCCATGATGCACGTCATCGCCAGGGTTGAGCAAACCCTTGGCACATGGCGCTTCAGCGCCGCGGAACAAGATAGGCATGTTAGCACCGAGAGGCTGTAGCTCACCGCATAACATGATCGATGGCACGCCGTAGAGCAAGCTAGGTGCATCCATGCCGATAAGATGCGGCTCACCGCAGAGCGAGAGGTGTGGCGCACAGCAAGAGCGGATCCATCAGCACTAGCCTGCTATCAACAGGGCCTCGCAGCTGGGTACACATCCCATTAATACCTCGATTCCTCGCCAGGAGTGGGCAGAGGCCCTATATGCTATACTTGCACCAGAGGCCGGCCGCGCCGTACTTGCACCGGACGCCCATCGTGCCATTCGCATGGGTCGCGCCGTTCGCCTTGTCCGCGGCCCGCTTGATGCCAACGCGCTGGTTGATAGGCTCAACCGCCTCCTTGGCCCAGGTGTCCACCTGGGCGCAATAGAAGAACATGGTCATCGCATCCTCGAGCTGGTGATCTCTGATGAAATAGCCAACTTGGAGCTCAAGATCGCGCTCCAGATGTACCGCAAGCATGTCGACCACTTGGACGAACGCTTGCATGAGTTCAGGCAGAGCCAAGAGCTACCATAGGTAAGGGCTGCTGGCCATGGTCTCATTAGACGTGTTTTATTTTGTTGAGTCGTTTCGACGTGGATAGCTATGTATTCACAGCAATCATAACATTGCTCTGTTTCAATCTGTGTACTCTGTTTTATGTTCTTATATGTTCGGTTTCAATGTGTGCATATACGCTTTCCATTCTGCATATGTGGATGATAACAACTAGATACAAATTATTATACAAAAACAGATAGAAAATGGAATTCATAATATATATATTAATTGTTCATTATTTCATCACGAATATATATATAATATCATCACATATACGTGATGATACTTAACTACTAGGTACAATGCATAAATTGAACACGAACAATACTAAAACTAATAATCTCTCCTGGGGCAGTATTCCGGTAGTCCCACGCCAGCAGCTCCTTGGTGTGTGGCATCTTCCCACCGCGAAGGCAGTACTCCGCCTCCTCCACCTCGCAGCGCTTGATGTACCGATCTGATTCTTGCTGGCGGACGAGCGCGAATGATCTTGCCATTTTGTTGGGCGCCCACCGGAGCTCCTCGTCGGTGGCATGCTGGTGCTTATCGGCCCACCTCCACACAGCGGTGAGGCGCCTAGCGCCTTTGACCTTCCTCGTGAAGTACCCGTCTTTGTACACCTCCTCCGCACGATGATGCGCCCGCCCCCAAAGCTCCACCGCCTCCCTTTTCCAGGCGGCATCACGGGCTTCACAGGCCGCCTGGTACATGGCTTCCTCCTCCACCATCACCTTCTTGAACGCCACTTGCATGGCTTTCTTAGCCGGCGGCAGTGACTTCCAGAGACAAAGATTGTACTGGCACCAAAACCAATCCAAAGTTGGGGGTCCAGCGCAACCTCGTCCGGCGGCGCGTAGGAGTCCTCCTCGTCGCTACTCTTCGACTGAGCATCCTCGGGGGGCGGCGACTGCTCGTAGGCGCGTGGGCAGATCGGCGGCACCATGGCAGAGATTTGAGAGAGAGAGAGAGAGGGAGAGAGAGGGGGGAGGATGTAGATGAGAATGCAAGCGGGATGACATGAGCAAGGTATTCTTTATTGGCGACTCAAATCTAGATCGACGGGAATAATAGAGACGCCGGTCACCAGAATTTATCAGTACTATAGTTTGATCTACACACTATTCCGCGGAAAAATCCATGTGCGAACTAAATAGCTGATGGTTTCCAATACAGAACCATGTCTGATTAATAACCCCCGCCACTCACCTTCGAAACATCAAGGTGCAAAATAGAGTGCCAATCGGGTGGGGGGCGGTTGTCTTGCAGATCTTTACATTTTCTTTTTTGAACACCAGATATTTACATCGTCTGATATTTTTTAACCCGCACACAAGTACACAAACATATGATTTTCCAAACCATTATGGTTAGCCGTTGCATGTAGGTGTAGTTAAAATTTGAATTACGGTCATTAAATGACTAGAAAATCACTTAAATGTCTTTAAAAGGTCAAATGACCCTTAGAATTTTCCAAATTTTCACATGACAGTTGTATTAGTGCATGTTAAACGTAGGAAAATTTTGAAGTCCGTAAGAGGAAGCTATCTCCCATTCGTCATCAAACATGCATTGTTCCCTCTCGGAACCATGAGCCTTCTAGTGAGTTGCTCCAGTTTGTGAGGGGTGTGTGTCCAAACTTTCGTCAAACAAGCCAATTTTTTACCACATCATCTTGGTGGCATGACATTACATCAAGCAAGGTTTCATGTTTTTTGGATCATTTTTTAATTTTTTTGAAATTAAAATGCCTTGGCACTCCATACATGTGTCCATGCCGTGAGACCAATATGTTTGAAAATTCCTTCTAATTTACTACACATGGAATTAACTTGCACACAAGTACACAAATATGATTTTCAAACCGTTATGGTTAGCCGTTGCATGTAGATGTAGTTCAAATTTGAATTACGGTCATGAAATGGCTAGAAAATGACTTAAATGTCTTTAAAAGGTCAAATGACCCTGAAATTTTCCAAATTTTCACATGACAGTTGTATTAGTGCATGTTAAACATAGAAAAAATTTAAAGGGCGTAAGAGGAAGCTATCTCCCGTTCGTCATCAAACATGCATTGTTCCCTCTCGGAACCACGAGCCTTCTAGTGATTTGCTCCGGTTTGTGAGGGTGTGTGTCCAAACTTTCGTCAAACGGGGCAATTTTTTTACCACACCATCTTGGTGGCATGACATTACATCAAGCAAGGTTTCATGTTTTTCTGATCATTTTTTAATTTTTTGGAATTAAAATGCCATGGCACTCCATGCATGTGCCCATGCCGTGAGACCAATATGTTTGAAAAATCCTTCTAATTTACTGCACATGGAATTAACTCGCACACAAGTACACAAATATGATTTTTCAAACCGTTATGGTTAGCTATTGCGTGTACATGTAGTTCAAATATGAATTACAGTCATTAAATGGCTAGAAAATCACTTAAATGTCTTTAAAAGTTCAAATGATCCCTAGAATTCTCCAATTTTTCACATGCCAGTTGTATTAGTGCACGTTAAATGTAGAAAACAAATTGAAGGCCGTAAGAGGAAGCTATCTCCCGTTCGTCATCAAACATGTTTTGTTTCCTCTCGGAACCACGAGCCTTCTAGTGAGTTGCTCCGGTTTGTGAGGGGTGTGTGTCCAAACTTTCGTCAAACAGGCCCATTTTTTACCACATCATCTTGGTATCATGACATTACATCAAGCAAGGTTCCATGTTTTTCTAATCATTTTTAAATTTTTTGGAATTAAAGTGCCATGGCACTCCATGCATGTGTCCATGCCGTGAGACCAATATGTTTGAAAATTCATCCTAATTTACTGCACATGGAATTAACTCGCACACAACTAGACAAATATGATTTTTCAACCCATTATTGTTAGCCGTTGTATGTAGATGTAGTTCAAATTTGAATTACGGTCATTAAATGGCTAGAAAATCACTTAAATGTCTTTAAAAGTTCAAATGATCCCTAGAATTCTCCAATTTTTCACATGCCAGTTGTATTAGTGCACATTAAATGTAGAAAACAAATTGAAGGCCGTAAGAGGAAGCTATCTCCCGTTCGTCATCAAACATGCATTGTTCCCTCTCGGAACCACGA
Organism: Aegilops speltoides; assembly: GCA_021437245.1. Lineage (NCBI taxonomy): Eukaryota > Viridiplantae > Streptophyta > Magnoliopsida > Poales > Poaceae > Aegilops > Aegilops speltoides. The sequence goes on along the minus strand of CM038141.1, from coordinate 95,992,945 downwards.
GCCTTCTAGTGAGTTGCTCCGGTTTGTGAGGGGACTGTGTCCAAACTTTCATCAAACATGCCAATTTTTTTACCACATCATCTTGTTGGCATGACATTACAACAAGCAAGGTTTCATGTTTTTTTGATCATTTTAAAAAAATTTGGAATTGAAATTCCATGGCACTCCATGCATGTGTCCATGTCGTGAGACCAATATGTTTGAAAATTCCTTCTAATTTACTGCACATGGAATTAACTCGCACACAAGTACACAAATATGATTTTTCAAACCGTTATGGTTAGCTATTGCATGTACATGTAGTTCAAATTTGAATTACGGTCTTTAAATGGCTAGAAAATCACGTAAATGTCTTTAAAAGGTCAAATGAGCCCTGAAATTTTCCACATTTTCACATGACATTTGAATTACTGAACGTTAAATGTAGAAACAAATTGAAGGCCGTAAGGGGAAGCTATCTCCCGTTCGTCATGAAAACTGGATTGTTCCCTCCCGGAACCACGAGCCATCTTGTGAGTTGCTTCGGTTTGTGAGGGGTGTGTGTCCAAACTTTCATCAAACATGCAAAAAAAATTACCACATCATCTTGTTGGCATGACATTACATCAAGCAAGGTTTCATGTTTTTCTGATCTTTTTTTAATTTTTTGGAATTTAAATGCCATAGCACTCCATGCTTAATTGTGTCATAGCCGTTTGAAAATTCCTTCCAATTTACTGCACATGGAATTAAATCGCACACAAGTACACAAATATGACTTTTCAAACCGTTATGGTTAGCTGTTGCATGTACATGTAATTCAAATTTCAATTACGGTCATTAAATGGCTAGAAACTCACTTAAATGTCTTAAAAGGTCAAATGATCCCTGAAATTTTACAAAATTTGACATGAAAATTGTATTAGTACTACAAATTTCTCGTACATTTAAAACACCATCCGCTGCCACATTACTCCAAATTTGTCTTTCACAGCTAATAAAAATATCAACAATATCACACACAGTTTTTTGTAGGAACCGTTTGCGATGGAAATTTCTCGGTCTATTTAAGTCTTCCTCCTTAAGCTTCGTCGACTCGTCTGCTCCAGTGCCGGCATCCCCCCACGAATCCTGATCCCCATTCCCGCACCCCCTTCTTGCAAAGATGACGCCATGGAAACGCTTCGCGAAGGCCCGGACAATGGTCGTGTCCTCCCCGAGCGCCGCAGCCGCCTACGCCGAGAGCACAACCGCCTACGCTGAGAGTGCTGCCGAGAGGGCGTCTGAGGCAGCCAACAGGGCAGCTGCAGCAGCCGAGACGGTTGTTGCTTGTGATATCCTGGCTTATTAGGGATGATAGACTACTCATATCAATAAGGAATTCCTTCTTTTCCGGGAGCCCATTCGGACAGAACTCCAAAGTTAAGCGTGCTCAGCTTGGAGTAGTCTCGGGATGGGTGACCGACCGAAGTTGCTCCGGTGCGCATGAGTGAGGACAAAGTCGCGAAAAAGACTAGTATTGATCTGTGGGGCGATCTAGATCCGCCAAAGTAACGACCACCGGCGGGTGTGTCCGGGCGTTACAAGTTGGTATCGAGCCGACCCTCGCGGTTACGGATGGTTGCGGACAGTGCGCGGTCATGTTGTTCATGACGTTTGTGACCCGTCGTGGCACACGGCATGGCACATGTACGGACTAGATGCACGAGACGGTTGTGCCAAGAGGGAACGTTCACGTGGCCCGACGAGGACGTCGGTTCCTCCGAGTGTGGGTGTATGTGATATCCTCGCTTATTAGGGATGATAGACTACTCATATCAATAAGGAATTCCTTCTTTCCGGAGCCCATTCGACGTAACTCCAAAGTTAAGCGTGCTCAGCTTGGAGTAGTCTCGGGATGGGTGACCGGCCGAAGTTGCTCCGGTGCGCATGAGTGAGGACAAAGTGCGCAGAAAAGACTAGTATTGATCTGTGGGGCCAGTCTAGATCCCGCCAAGAGTAACGACCACCGGCGGGTGTGTCCGGGGCGTTACATTGCTGCTGCTGGGATGGTTGCTGCAAATGCCGGGAGCGCTCGAGCTGCCGTCCATGCCGCCGATGTCGCCCAGGCCCGGGTCGAGGCCACCCATGCCAAGATCAAGGACGCACATGCCAAGATATTCTAGGCCACCTCGAAATCCAGCATGCAACCTGTCGGTGTGAAAACCGGTAGATCTCGGGTAGGGGGTCCCGGACTGTGCGTCTAAGGATCGAAGGTAACAAGGAGGCAGGGAACACGATGTTTACCCAGGTTTGGGCCCTCTTAATGGAGGTAATGCCCTACTTCCTGCTTGATTGAATTTGATGAGTATAGGGGTTACAACAGTTGATCTACCACGAGATCCTGATTGCTAAACCCTAGATGTCTAGCATGTATGATTGTTGTTTCCCCTAAGGACTAAACCCTCCAGTTTATATAGGCACCGGAGGGGACTAGGGTTTTACAAAGTCAGTTTACAAAGGAAGGAAACTACTCATCCGGATGCCAAGCTTGCCGTCCATGGAAAGGAGAGTCCCATCCGGACACGAGAGAAGGCCTTCGGTTCTGTATCTTCATGGCTTGTCAGTCTGGCCAATGTCACATAGGTCGGCTCTCTGAGGACCCCATAATCCAGGACTCCCTCAGTAGCCGAACTTGCCTTCATTGACGATGTTGTATCCGGCTTCATCTCTTCAGCTTTGTAGGGCAATTTCCTCATTGTCCTCCATATAGTTCGGCCTTTACATTTAAATATTGCACTCTTCAGCTTCTGTGCCACCTCACCTCGGCTTCCATGTGTCAGACGAATATGAAGGGTCTAAGTGTTTTTACAAATAACCCCTTGACCATGTAGGGAAGGTGCTTATTTAAAGAGATTGAATCTCAGATTCCATTCCCCACCAGACAAAAATCCTTAGAGCTTTCCAATAAGAAACCAACCAAAGATGGCCAATGCTCTTTGTTCTTCCTCCATCCCCAAGGCCCTCAAGAAGGCGACTGGGAGAGCTGCTCGGTGCCCCACGCCCAATTGACCAAGCTTCAGGTGCAGGGATACCTCCCTCCATCAGATCTAGTCCCCGTTCGGGCGGGATTAACTACCTTCAATGGCGAAGCCCTGGCGGAGAAATTCCTCAATCCCAACTAAGGGGAGCGGGTGTGCTTCGTTTCCTTGTTGCTGAGGGGCATGGGATTTCCAATCCACCCTTTCCTTAGAGGTCTTCTAGAGTATTAGTCTCCAACTGCACAACCTCACGCCGGGCTTTATTCTACACATCACGGGCTTTGTTTCTCTTTGCGAGTTGTTTCTAGGCTGCGAGGCCCATTTCGATTTATGGAGGAAATATTTCTACCTCGTCACTCCCTCCTAGAAGGGATCCATTTTCAAGGTGGGCGATGCCGAAGTATGGCGTATAGGCGGAACTGGATACTTGTCCGGCACTCCGAGGAAGGCATCCGAAGAGTGGCCCTCGGAGTGGTTCTATATTTAAGACGTTGTCCTTCCGGACCCAATCCGGCAAGGTCTTCCCGAATTTTGCTCCGCTCCTTTAAAGAAGTGTGCCAGCTGGCGTCCCCGAAGCTATGAAGAAGAATATAGTGCGGAGGTTAAGAGGCTAGTGAACAAGATCAGAATACTTGCCCACTCCTGACTATCTATAGTTGAGGTAATGGAGATTTCAATAACACAATGCGTTCAGCCACTTCAATCCAGGGGACATCCCATGTGGAATTACAACGGGGAGGACTACGCCTTACGCTCTGGGCGCAAGGGTCCGGCTAATTTCGCCGCGCTGGCCGCCATGTTGGTTGACCTTTTCAAAGGGGAAAAGGAAGATTTCACTTGCCTGAAGTGTCGAGAAGGTTTCTATCTGTATACCCCCATTGACTGGGTGAGTCTTTGATTATAGGGCTTACTCGATTTTTTTCCTCAACTATGCTTTTCAGTCGAACTTAATCCGACTACCTTTAACAGGAATGGAGAAAGGTCGAAAGGGGATATACAGCCCCGCTCCGCAGCCAGAGGACCATAATCGAGACCTTGATCCCGGATTTGAAGAGGATTCGGATATATTTCTAGACTTTAAGGATGGAGTCTTTTATCAAACGAGCTACGACGAAACGGAAGTGGCTATTATATCCGACTACCCCGGCCTTCTCCCTTCCTCCCATGTAAGTACCCAGGAGACATCTCCTCAAAAAGAGTTTTCCCACTACGACTCACCCACCACACTATATTGTGCTCCTAAGGGGCGACGCTCGCACCAGTGTGCTACAGCAAAGGCGTCCTCTAAGAAGACGATGCTTGCACAAGGCGCGTCTCTAAAAAGAAAGGCAAACAACGATACAGCCGGGCCCTCTTCTGAGTCGAAGAGGTATAATCCTTTAACACGCACTCAGCGGATAGATCGGGCGGTGATGTTCCCTGCTGTTCCATATTGCAGGAGGAGTGTATGCCGGACTACATCCGGAGACCTGGACGACCATGCACAGACTAATCCAGCCACGGACCCTGCCACAAGAACTGGAGGGGATGCGGGAGCAATGCCGGATTGTCATCTCCCAGAGGATTCGGATAATGTATCCGTCACAAACTCCGAAGTGGAGAGTGCGATGGGTCATCGGGGACGGAGAGCGGCTATGCGCGACCCACATTTTATCAAAGAGGATTTCAATGCTCTCAGCTCAGCGGATGCTTATATATGAGCTGCTTGTGATGGAGTTGCTGGAGCCACTCACCAGCTTTCAAAGGATATGTGGGTAAGAATGTTTTGTGCAGATTCAATAATCATATGCTAGTAGCCCCCAGTCTTGAAGTAGTTGGTCGAACTGATTTAAGAGTCATTACATTATTAGGTACTTACGGGGAGGAATAACACATTATCAAAGGAGCTGGAAGAATGCCGAACTAAGCTGACTGCTGCCACCGCCGAACTGGAAAATTTGAAGAAATCCAAGAAGGCACCTGATGGTAAGTACAGCAGTAGCTCAGAATTAAGGTTCCGTGCCTACAACGAGGTTGCTTAATTATGCTTTTGTGTTGTTGTTAGGCTCAACAGACCAACTGGAAGAGAGGCTAAGGGCTGCTCAAGCGGACAAACAACATGTCGAAGGGCAAGAAGCCGATGGTCAACATGTATTGGCACGGACCATTAAGGAGAAGAACAAACTACAGGATGCAAATATCAAGCAAGCCGAAGAACTGAAAGATTTAAGAGCCCAATTATCGGATGCTCTGAAGGAGAACAAGAACCTGAAAGGCGGCATATTCAGTATGCTCTTTTAACATATCTGTCACACGGTCTCCTGTTTTGAAAATTTGATAAGTTTGCATCTGTAGGTGTGCTAACCGGACGTCCAAACGAGAAGTGTGTGGATTCAAAGGATACCTACTACAAGAGCTGTCCAAAGTGCACGAGCGAGCTCGGAAAGCTTTGAGGAACATGGCTAAGGCCTTATGGCCGTCCGATTCCCCACCAGGAAGTATGGATTAGCTTGCGAATTTATTCAAGGGAGCTCGTCGTCGTTTGGAGCTATGGAAGATATCGGCATGTCGAGAAAGCGCCCGAGAAGCCTGGGCCATGGTAAAAACACGATATACCAAGCTTGATCCGAATCATATGGTCCGGGTCGAACCTCGGGGATCAGATGGACAAGAAATTCCTGTTAGCTTAGTGTACGACCAAGTGAAAATAGCCGCTAATTTTTCTCAACAAGATTGTAAATTAGACAACCTACTAGAGGGTCTAGAGGAAGAAGAAGTTTTTGAGTCCAAGTAGTACTGTACTTTATCAACAAACTTATCTCGAGCCGAATTGTAAAACGATTGTCATGGCAGACTTTCTGCTTCAACCTCCAGAACCCAAGGTAAATACCAAGGTATGTTTGGAAACTAGGCAGTCCGGTCATAGTTGCTTAAACAGACAAGTTGTATTCGGGGAGTTATGTTACATTACATTTGATTGTAAGAAACATCTTCCAGAGAGAATAGTTCCGTTAAGGGTTCCTTTCCCTGGGCCAGCATGCGTTTTTGCGCATGCATAAGCTGTGGTGCGAGAAATCATAGTACACATTATAATTTGGGGGCGTATATTGCAACAATGGTAGTTTGTCTCTTGTCAGCCGACCGATTATTCCCTTAAGAACGCTCGCTTTTGGCTTCACTCGTCTGAGGTACACATCCGGATAACCCGGTTGTAACAATCGCAGAGGTGCTTCCTTTATGCCCTAGCCGAGTAAGCGGGAACGTAGGGCATAAGCACAGGAGCCAGGCAACCCAGCTTGGCAAAAACTTAAGTCATAAAGGTGCATATAATGGCGAAGACAGGACACATGTGAGTAGACAACTCATATATGCGGTGAGCTTGATGCTCCAAAATAATAATCAGAATAAGCTTCTGTGAAAATAGGCCCCCAGGTATTATGGGGTATGTACATTTAATGATGTATATCCCTCGAGTGTGCGGTTTATTGTCAGGACAGGTTTTTAGGGTATTGATTTTCCAGAAAATGGCCCTTGTGCTCACCAGTCCCAGGATTACTCTTAGCTGAAGAGGCACTAACTTGATACAGAAATTCCAAGCAAAATACAAAATATGTAGTACAAGACCATTTTGGCCTACGAGTACAACAAATGGTCTCTAGTGGTTGATGGCGGAAGTGGTTCGTGGATCATCAGTGTCTATGGGACTCCATTTCCCACAGGAACAGCTGACCAGGTTAACTCCTATCTTCACGAGGCCGCTATCACCATTGCTTAGTTTCCGGGGCTGTCATCGCAACGCTCCTCTCCATGCAAGAAATCTGGCCAAGACAATAGCCAGGGACAAGCCAGTGAGTACTTTGAATGTACTCGCAAACATCATGAACACGGGTATAATATAACAAACGATAATCATGTTCTGAAATACTCTATGACCACAATGTCAATCATAAAATAAAATCTCTGATGCATGCGAGTAGGTTATTTATGTGCAACATGAATATGCAATAATGGGGTAGAAAGCTAGAAAATCACGTAAATGTCTTTAAAAGGTCAAATGAGCCCTGAAATTTTCCACATTTTCACATGACATTTGAATTACTGAACGTTAAATGTAGAAACAAATTGAAGGCCGTAAGGGGAAGCTATCTCCCGTTCGTCATGAAAACTGGATTGTTCCCTCCCGGAACCACGAGCCATCTTGTGAGTTGCTTCGGTTTGTGAGGGGTGTGTGTCCAAACTTTCATCAAACATGCAAAAAAAATTACCACATCATCTTGTTGGCATGACATTACATCAAGCAAGGTTTCATGTTTTTCTGATCTTTTTTTAATTTTTTGGAATTTAAATGCCATAGCACTCCATGCTTAATTGTGTCATAGCCGTTTGAAAATTCCTTCCAATTTACTGCACATGGAATTAAATCGCACACAAGTACACAAAATATGACTTTTCAAACCGTTATGGTTAGCTGTTGCATGTACATGTAATTCAAATTTCAATTACGGTCATTAAATGGCTAGAAACTCACTTAAATGTCTTAAAAGGTCAAATGATCCCTGAAATTTTACAAAATTTGACATGAAAATTGTATTAGTACTACAAATTTCTCGTACATTTAAAACACCATCCGCTGCCACATTACTCCAAATTTGTCTTTCACAGCTAATAAAAATATCAACAATATCACACAGTTTTTGTAGGAACCGCTTATGGATGGAAATTTCTCGGTCTATTTAAGTCTTCCTCCTTAAGCTTCGTCGACTAAATGCTGCTCCAAAGGCAGCATCCCCCACGAATCCTCGATCCCCATTCCCGCACCCCTTCTTGCAAAGATGACGCCATGGAAACGCTTCATGGCGGTCTTGACAATGGTCGGTCCTCCCGAAGCGCCGCAGCCGCCACGCCGAGAGCACAACCGCCTCTGGCGAGAGTGTCTTTAGAGAGGGCGCCCGAGGCAGCCAACAGGCAGCCGCAGCAGCCAGACGGTTGTTGCTTGATATCCTGGCTTATTAGGGATGATAGACTACTCATATCAATAAGGAATTCCTTCTTTTCCGGGAGCCCATTCGGACGTAACTCCAAAGTTAAGCGTGCTCAGCTTGGAGTAGTCTCGGGATGGGTGACCGACCGAAGTTGCTCTGCGCGCATGAGTGAGGACAAAGTCGCGAAAAAGACTAGTATTGATCTGGTGGGGCCATCTAGATCCGCCAAGAGTAACGACCACCGCGGTGTGTCCGGGCGTTACAAGTTGGTATCGAGCCACCTCGCGGTTACACGGATGGTTGCGACAGGTGCGCGGTCATGTTGTTCATGACGCTTGTGACCCGTCAGGCACACGGCATGGCACATGTACCGGACTAGATGCACGACGGTTGTGCCAAGAGGGAACGTTCTGTGGCCCGCACGGGACGCCGGTTCCTCCGAGTGTGGGTGTATGTGATATCCTCGCTTATTAGGGATGATAGACTACTCATATCAATAAGGAATTCTTCTTTCCGGAGCCCATTCGACGTAACTCCAAAGTTAAGCGTGCTCGGCTTGGAGTAGTCTCGGGATGGGTGACCGACCGAAGTTGCTCCCGGTGCGCATGAGTGAGGACAAAGTGCGCGAAAAAGACTAGTATTGATCTGTGGGGCAGTCTAGATCCCGCCAAGAGTAACGACCACCGCGGTGTGTCCGGCGTTACATTGCTGCCTTTGGGATGGTTCTGCAAATGCCGGAGCGCCGAAGCTGCCGTCCATGCCGCCGATGTCGCCTGTGCCCGGTCGAGGCCACCCATGCCAAGATCAAGGACGACATGCCAAGATATTCTAGGCCACCTCGAAATCCAGCATGCAACCTGTCGGTGTGAAAACCGGTAGATCTCGGTAGGGGTCCCGGACTGTGCGCCTAAGGATCAAGGTAACAAGGAGGCAGGAACACGATGTTTACCTGTGTTTGGGCCCTCTTAATGGAGGTAATGCCCTACTTCCTGCTTGATTGAATTTGATGAGTATAGGGGTTACAACAGTTGATCTACCACGAGATCCCGATTGCTAAACCCTAGATGTCTAGCATGTATGATTGTTGTTTCCCTAGGACTAAACCCTCCAGCTTTATATAGGCACCGGAGGGGACTAGGGTTTTACAAAGTCAGTTTACAAAGGAAGGAAACTACTCATCCGGATGCCAAGCTTGCCGTCCATGGAAAGGAGAGTCCCATCCGGACACGAGAGAAGGCCTTCGGTTCTGTATCTTCATGGCTTGTCAGTCTGGCCAATGTCACATAGGTCGGCTCTCTGAGGACCCCATAATCCAGGACTCCCTCAGTAGCCGAACTTGCCTTCATTGACGATGTTGTATCCGGCTTCATCTCTTCAGCTTTGTAGGGCAATTTCCTCATTGTCCTCCATATAGTTCGCCTTTACATTTAAATATTGCACTCTTCAGCTTCTGTGCCACCTCACCTCGGCTTCCATGTGTCAGACGAATATGAAGGGTCTAAGTGTTTTTACAAATAACCCCTTGACCATGTAGGGAAGGTGCTTATTTAAAGAGATTGAATCTCAGATTCCATTCCCCACCAGACAAAAATCCTTAGAGCTTTCCAATAAGAAACCAACCAAAGATGGCCAATGCTCTTTGTTCTTCCTCCATCCCCAAGGCCCTCAAGAAGGCGATCGAGAGCTGCTCGGTGCCCCACGCCCAATCGACCAAGCTTCAGTGCAGGATACCTCCCTCCATCAGATCTAGTCCCTGCTCAAGGCGGGATTAACTACCTTCAATGGCGAAGCCTCAAGGAGAAATTCCTCAATCCCAACTAAGGGGAGCGGGTGTGCTTCGTTTCCTTGTTGCTGAGGGGCATGGGATTTCCAATCCACCCTTTCCTTAGAGGTCTTCTAGAGTATTAGTCTCCAACTGCACAACCTCACGCCGGGCTTTATTCTACACATCACGGGCTTTGTTTCTCTTTATGAAGTTGTTTCTAGGCTGCGAGGCCCATTTCGATTTATGGAGGAAATATTTCTACCTCGCTACCCCTCCTAGAAGGGATCCATTTTCAAGGTGGGCGATGCGAAGTATGGGCGATAGGCGAATCGATACTTGTCCGGCACTCCGAGGAAGGCATCCGAAGAGTGGCCCTCGGAGTGGTTCTATATTTAAGACGTTGTCCTTCCGGACCCAATCCGGCAAGGTCTTCCCGAATTTTCCTCCGCTCCTTTAAAGAAGTGCGCCAGCTGGCGTCCCCGAAGCTATGAAGAAGAATATAGTGCGGAGGTTAAGAGGCTAGTGAACAAGATCAGAATACTTGCCCACTCCTGACTATCTATAGTTGAGGTAATGGAGATTTCAATAACACAATGCGTTCAGCCACTTCAATCCAGGGACATCCCATGTGGAATTACAACGGGAGGACTACGCCACGCCTCGGGCGCAAGGGTCCGGCACTTTCGCTACCGGCCGCTATGTTGGTTGACCTTTTCAAAGGGAAAAGGAAGATTTCACTTGCTCAAGTGTCGAGAAGGTTTCTATCTGTATACCCCCATTGACTGGGTGAGTCTTTGATTATAGGGCTTACTCGATTTTTTTCCTCAACTATGCTTTTCAGTCGAACTTAATCCGACTACCTTTAACAGGAATGGAGAAAGGTCGAAAGGGGATATACAGCCCCGCTCCGCAGCCAGAGGACCATAATCGAGACCTTGATCCCGGATTTGAAGAGGATTCGGATATATTTCTAGACTTTAAGGATGGAGTCTTTTATCAAACGAGCTACGACGAAACGGAAGTGGCTATTATATCCGACTACCCCGGCCTTCTCCCTTCCTCCCATGTAAGTACCCAGGAGACATCTCCTCAAAAAGAGTTTTCCCACTACGACTCACCCACCACACTATATTGTGCTCCTATAGCGGCGCCGCACCAAAGGTGTGCTACAAAGAAAGGCGCCCTCTAAGAAGACGATGCTTGCACAAGGCGCCGTCTCTAAAAGAAAGGCAAACAACGATATAGCCGGCCCTCTTCTCGAGTCAAGAGGTATAATCTTTAACACGCACTCAGCGGATAGATCGGGCGGTGATGTTCCCTGCTGTTCCATATTGCAGGAGGAGTGTATGCCGGACTACATCCGGAGACCTGGACGACCATGCACAGACTAATCCAGCCACGGACCCTGCCACAAGAACTGGAGGGGATGCGGGAGCAATGCCGGATTGTCATCTCCCAGAGGATTCGGATAATGTATCCGTCACAAACTCCGAAGTGGAGAGTGCGATGGGTCATCGGGGACGGAGAGCGGCTATGCGCGACCCACATTTTATCAAAGAGGATTTCAATGCTCTCAGCTCAGCGGATGCTTATATATGAGCTGCTTGTGATGGAGTTGCTGGAGCCACTCACCAGCTTTCAAAGGATATGTGGGTAAGAATGTTTTGTGCAGATTCAATAATCATATGCTAGTAGCCCCCAGTCTTGAAGTAGTTGGTCGAACTGATTTAAGAGTCATTACATTATTAGGTACTTACGGGAGGAATAACACATTATCAAAGGAGCTGGAAGAATGCCGAACTGTCGATCGCCGCCACCGCCGAATCGGAAAATTTGAAGAAATCCAAGAAGGCACTGATGGTAAGTACAAGAGAGCTCGTAATTAAGGTTCCGTGCCTACAACGAGGTTGCTTAATTATGCTTTTGTGTTGTTGTTAGGCTCAATGCACCAACCGGAAGAGAGGCTAAGGGCTGCTCAAGCGACAAACAACATGTCGAAGGGCAAGAAGCCGATGGTCAACATGTATTGGCACGGACCATTAAGGAGAAGAACAAACTACAGGATGCAAATATCAAGCAAGCCGAAGAACTGAAAGATTTAAGAGCCCAATTATCGGATGCTCTGAAGGAGAACAAGAACCTGAAAGGCGGCATATTCAGTATGCTCTTTTAACATATCTGTCACACGGTCTCCTGTTTTGAAAATTTGATAAGTTTGCATCTGTAGGTGTGCTAACCGGACGTCCAAACGAGAAGTGTGTGGATTCAAAGGATACCTACTACAAGAGCTGTCCAAAGTGCACGAGCGAGCTCGGAAAGCTTTGAGGAACATGGCTAAGGCCTTATGGCCGTCCGATTCCCCACCAGGAAGTATGGATTAGCTTGCGAATTTATTCAAGGGAGCTCGCTGTCGCTTGGAGCTATGGAAGATATCGGCATGTCGAGAAAGCGCCGAGAAGCCTGGGCCATGGTAAAAACACGATATACCAAGCTTGATCCGAATCATATGGTCCGGGTCGAACCTCGGGGATCAGATGGACAAGAAATTCCTGTTAGCTTAGTGTACGACCAAGTGAAAATAGCCGCTAATTTTTCTCAACAAGATTGTAAATTAGACAACCTACTAGAGGGTCTAGAGGAAGAAGAAGTTTTTGAGTCCAAGTAGTATCTGCACTTTATCAACAAACTTATCTCGAGTAATTGTAAAACGATTGTCATGGCGGACTTTCTCGCTTCAACCTCCGTAACCCAAGGTAAATACCAAGGTATGTTTGGAAACTAGGCAGTCCGTCATAGTTGCTTAAATGCACAAGTTGTATTCGGGGAGTTATGTTACATTACATTTGATTGTAAGAAACATCTTCCAGAGAGAATAGTTCCGTTAAGGGTTCCTTTCTCGGCCAAGATGCGTTTTATGCATGCATAAGCTGTGGTCGTAGAAATCATAGTACACATTATAATTTGGGGCGATATTGCAACAATGGTAGTTTGTCTCTTGTCACCGAACCGATTATTCCCTTAAGAACGCCGCTTTTGGCTTCACTCGTCGAGGTACACATCCGGATAACCCGTTGTAATAATCGCAGAGGTGCTTCCTTTATGCCCTAGCCGAGTAAGCGGAACGAGGGCATAAGCACAGAGCCGTGCAACCCAGCTTGGCAAAAACTTAAGTCATAAAGGTGCATATAATGGCGAAGACAGACACATGTGAGTAGACAACTCATATATGCGGTGAGCTTGATGCTCCAAAATAATAATCGAATAAGCTTCGTGAAAATAGGCCCCTGTGTATTATGGGGTATGTACATTTAATGATGTATATCCCTCGAGTGTGCGGTTTATTGTCGACAGGTTTTAGGGTATTGATTTTCCGAAAATGGCCCTTGTGCTCACCAGTCCTGTGATTACTCTTAGTAAGAGGCACTAACTTGATACAGAAATTCCAAGCAAAATACAAAATATGTAGTACAAGACCATTTTGGCCTACGAGTACAACAAATGGTCTCTAGTGGTTGATGGCGGAAGTGGTTCGTGGATCATCAGTGTCTATGGGACTCCATTTCCCACAGGAACAGCTGACCAGGTTAACTCCTATCTTCACGAGGCCGCTATCACCATTGCTTAGTTTCCGGGGCTGTCATCGCAACGCTCCTCTCCATGCAAGAAATCTGGCCAAGACAATAGCCAGGGACAAGCCAGTGAGTACTTTGAATGTACTCGCAAACATCATGAACACGGGTATAATATAACAAACGATAATCATGTTCTGAAATACTCTATGACCACAATGTCAATCATAAAATAAAATCTCTGATGCATGCGAGTAGGTTATTTATGTGCAACATGAATATGCAATAATGGGGTAGAAATAACATGCACCGATCGGGTGTCTGAAGCGACGCCTCGAAAGGACCATGATATGAAGCATGGCTCAGTCGGGCGTCTATGCGACACCACATAAAGGGCTTATAAGGTAAATAAATAACAAGCATGCCGCAGTCGGGCGTCTGTGCGATGCCACATAAAAGCTTATAAAGTAAATAAATAACAAGCATGCCACAGTCGGGCGTCTCAGCGACACCACATAAAGGGCTTATAAAGAAAACAATCATAGTGAATACCCAGGAGGTAGAACCGTCCCAGGGATACTCAATAAATCAAATAATGAAAATGGTTAGTCCACAATAATAATGAAAATGGTCATGATCAATGTTCTGGGTTAGTAGTTTCTCCTCTGAAGACCGACACTAAGACCGACACTTGACCCGACCCAGACTGTAGCCCTTAACCATGGACACGGCTATTCGAATAGATATTATCTCTGCAGAGGGTGTACTCTTTACCCACGAGTAACGGATTTCCATTAGTCCATCGGGACTAATTCCGTCTACGGTCTTTTAATTGAAAACACACCTGACTTGCACACACCAGCTTAACTTACTGGTGTCTGGAATCACCCACGACACCTGTCAAGTAAAACTCTAAGTGGGGAGGCTACAACCTCGCGTAGCATGGGATCAAATTTATGACGCGCGCTCTAAGGGGTGCCCCCCTCTCGGTCCCAACTGGAAACACCCATGCCCCGGACCAGGTGGCCTGCCTACCGGATGCAGCCGGTATCTTCCACCATGGCCTCTCTCATGCGGTGTGTGCCAAGAAAGGGGTTGACAATTTATCGAACTGCACCCTACCCGCCGCAGGGACCAAAGGGCGACTGAAACAAGTATGGGGTTACTGGAACAAGACTCGATCTACGGTCGACTCAGGAGGTTTAGGTGTTCCCTGCATGATTAGCATAACAACTTATACTTCAACCAACGGACAGAATCACCTCCCGACATACCTCATCATTTCGTACTAGACACAACCGTCTTGACGGGGAACTAGAGACAAGCCCGTGTCTACCCAAGAGAGAGGCTTTCCCAGGTTCCTCCCGGTATGCATGAGAGGCATATGATGGTGACGACTATCCATAACATATCAAACTCCAACAGCATGAATCCTCAAAATGCACTCATGAGTTTGAACGCATCATCACAAAAAAATAACGGATACTCCGTGTGGCGGTGGTATTGCAACCGTATCAGACAACACACACAAAATTATGCCAGGGTTCAGAATGCTTGCCTTCAAGTTGTGGAGGGGTGAGGTGCACTCCAAAACTTTTGAAAGTTATAATCTCCCCTCCAAATTCCTATTTTCAAAAATATTCACAAATCACATACTTTAAAAACAGTACAAAAAGGTTGCTTGGAAAATTTTCAAATATCTTAAAATAAACTAGACTAAATTTGAGAGAGGTAGGAAAAAGAATCAACTCATTTGGAGTTTTATTTAAAAATATATAGCCAATGAAAGTTTAGTCAAATTTCTGGTTTTTAAATAAAACAGAAAAAGAAAAGAAAACGTTTCGAAATGTACATGTCGAACACGTACTCTGCGAATACGCCTCCACTTGCGCCTGCATGGACCGGCGCTGGGTCACTGATAGTGGGTCCGGGGGGGCCCACTGGTCAGGTTTGACTAGTCTCCCACTCCTTCCTTCTCCTTTGGCCGAACGGGGGCGGAGCTCCGGCGACCTTCGCCGGCGAACGACGGCTCCTCGAGGGCATCCGAGGGCAGGGATGGATCCGCAGGACCAGGGCGGTCCTCCTGGTGGTTGACTGGCCGGCGGGGACGGAGGGAGTCGCCGGCGGCGAGCTTCGCGGCGGAGATGGCCTCGGGAGGGATTGGGGTTCTCGGCTATGGTGGCTCTCAGTCAGTGCTGAGGTGATGGGCGGCTCCGCACGATCACGTGGAGTCGGGTGGTGGCGCTGGATTGACGGGAGGGGCTTTGGTTGCAACGAAACAGACCGGAGTGTGGCGGCGGCCGAACCGGCCGGAGACAGGGGAGAAGGCCTTTCCCCGACGATGGCTGGTTGTGGGGGCGCTATGGGTGGCCTGAGGTTGCCTGAGTGGCTGGACGCGCTTGGGGCCCCTACTTATAGTGCGGCTAGGTCGGTTTGCGACGGCCATGGATAGGATCGTCGGCGACCGTCGTTCTGTTTGCTGCAGGAAGACGTGGCGGAGAAGAGCGCTTGCAGACGAGCGAGGGGATGAGTCCGGACTGCTCCAGAGGGCAGCTGGCACTATGGGGTGGCTTGGGCGGTGCCGACACGGCCGGGGCCTGCTGCGGCCGTCAGCTAGCCGCCACGACCGACCTAACGGTACCGCTGTGGGGTGCCAGGGGTGGTTGGGGTGGCTCTGCAGGCAGAGGAGACGGGCGGCGTGGTTGGTTGCTGGCCAAGGCCAAGCCGAACGGGCGCGGGTGGGCGGCGTGGCGACGCTGGCGGTCTTGCGCCGTACAAGACGCAAAACGCGGCGCCTGGCGCGCCCAGAGCACGCATGCTAGCTGCTCGATGAAATACCAATGCATGCTACAGGGCTTGGGTGAGGCTGGCTATTAGCAGACCTAGGTCAGGAGTAGCTAGGAGTTTAGTGGACAAGGTTGCTGGGTAAGTGGATCAAGCTCACAGTGTAAACTAAATCTTATGCCAAATCTGACCATGCACACAAGGTGCTTGATAGAATGCCACATGCACCTAGGCATTTCTTGGGGTGGCCAAACTATCTAGGCCGGTGTCTCTTTAGATGGAAAAGAGGGTGGTAAGGTCAATTGGGCAAAAGAAGAAACTTGCTAGTGGAAGTTTTTCAAAACCTCAGTTATGGACAAAAGGTAAATGGCATTATTGCAAGCACTTAAAATCCTCCAATGGGTCCACCCTCCTAGACTTAAGGGTTTTTTAGGATGGGCTATAAGTAGGAAAAAGAATCAGATGTAAAAGAGCAAGTTAAAATATGGTTGTAGTACAAATCATCAAGTTGGACCAGAATGAAAATGAGGATGATTTACTCAAATTTTTCAAAGAACATCAATGGGTTTTTGCACAAAGATGAATAATGTACTCCTACTAACATCCCATATTTTTGGTAGAAGTTTTAAAGAAATATTTAAATAGGTTGCAGTGCAAAAGTGAAATTTGACCAGATTTAAAAACTTGGTGTAGAACTCAAAATATCCAATGAATGAAATATATTTTTGCATAAAAGTGATTTAAAAACATCACATGACATCCCCAAATTTTGTTTGGAATTTCAAATAAATTTATCAAATGGTTGTAGTTCAAATAGAGCTCCAGAAGTAATGAAAAATCACTTTAAGGAATAAAGCTTAGAGAGGAATAATTATGCAAATAAATTCCACTGATAATAGAAATATTTTATTTGAGAGGGGAAATAAGTCCAATAATGACTGAAAAGTTTTCATTAGGGGTAAAAACTCCATGATAATAAAGAAAAGAATGGTTCTAAAATCAAAAGGAAATCCAGAAAATAAAAGTTTAAGTTTCCTGGCAAAATGTTAATTAATAAAACAATGTTAAAATTTTGGGGTGTCACAACACTACCCCTTAAGAAAAATTCGTCCTCGAGATTTGCTAAGAGTTGTTTTCGAAAATATCTTTCCCGTTAGCTGAAACCAAAAGGTTTATTCACAACACAAACTTGCGTCGTCGAGGTTGGTTTTTGGCAGCTACGCTCGGGTTAAAAATGCAATCGCACATCAACATACTCGTGCATGGCTATTACAAAAATAGGGGTGCACAGGCAAACAATATTTAATTATGGCGATATAGGATCACACAGTTACAAGACGAGGACATACTAAGACTCGGTACTGCTCGAGTGACTCAATCTACCTCGTTAATATCTAAGCAGGCGTGCCTTGCGGACGTCGAGGTTTCACCACGGTTATCACCGTCAGGATTAGCTGGAGGGGGTTGAGGAACTGCAGGGTCGGGGTAGCGATGATGACCATCTCGGGGATTGTTGGCCACAATCCCGTTGGAGCGTGTTCCCAAAAGGCGATGAAGCACTTCTGGAGTCATCAAGGTGTTTTGGTCGATGACTGGGGCAGACCTCAAGGACTCGCTCGGTTGTCTGAACAGCACGACTGGGTTGTCGGCGTTGGGCTCATCTTCTCCTCTTGCCAGGGCTCGGCGGATCAGTTCCCCACGAGCTGCGATTAGATCAAGGGTGATTTGATCGAACAGATCCTCTAGTGCACTTACATAGCGCACTAGATGCAACAAAGCAGGATCCGTCTCGTGATCTCCGTTGGCAACCTGGGGTGGCCTACCATACCCGTCACGGCTGGGGTAGTAGTAGAACGAGCGACAGTTAACTCTGGGTGAAAAATGGTGGAGTTGAACTATAGCCTCTCGAGCAGCTAGTTGGATGGCTTGTGGATCAAAGGAAGTTGTCCTTCCGGTGAACCTGTAGGGGCGTTTTGGCGATAGACCCCTACCATAGACGTGCACGGTGGCCCAGAATTGCCGGCTTTCACCGCCCATGGGTCCTTGGTACACAACGTATTCTGGGGGCTCTTCTAATGCAAAGGCACGGCGGGTGAGGTTCGCGAGCACGGTCACAAAACCTCCCAGGTTGGTTGTTGTGGTCTCATTGTGCATGACGGGGCCAGGCATTATGGCTTGGTTTGGGGAAAGAGTTTGTGCGGTGCTGAGTTGAGGCTAGCCTGCCCTTATTATAGAAAGAGGGGACGGAGTCTTCCTTCGCACGCTTGCGAATGGGACAATTTAGGTGTCGGTCACTGGCGCGCGATTGACAGGCTAGGCTGATAGGTTGGGCACCGACTGCCAAAAGTGTCGGGGTCACTGTGTGGCTATTTTGCACGAGAAGCTTGGCCGGGGTAAGGTTAAGGTCTGTTAGGTTGGTTAACCTATGTTTATTGACCTGGCTAAGATAGGATTAGCCAATGGTTAGCCTGGCTCTGATACCAAATTTGTCACGAGCGGTTTTCCAGGTATTGATTTTCCAGAAAATCGCCCTTGTGCTCACCAGCCCCAGGATTACTGTTAACTGATGAGGCACCAACTTGATACAGAAATTCCAAGAAAAATACAAAATATATAGTACAAGATCATTTTGGCCTGCGAGTACAACAAATGGTCTCTAGTGGTTGATGGCGGAAGCGGTTCGTGGATCATCAGTGTCTATGGGACTCCATTTCCCACAGGAACAGCTGACCAGGTTAACTCCTATCTTCGCGAGGCTGCTATCACCGTTGCTTAGTTTCTGGGGCTGTCATCGCAACGCTCCTCTCCACGCAAGAAATCTGGCCAAGACAATAGCCAGGGACAAGCCAATGAGTACTTTGAATGTACTCGCAAACATCATGAACACGGGTATAATAAAACAAACGATAATCATACTCTGAAATACTCTATGATCACAATGTCAGTCATAAAATAAAATCCCTGATGCATGTGAGTAGGTTCTTTATATGCAACATGAATATGCAATAATGGGGTAGAAATAACATGCACCGATCGGGTGTCTGAAGCGACGCCTCGAAAGGACCATGATATGAAGCATGCCTCAGTCGGGCGTCTAAGCGACACCACATAAAGGGATTATAAGGTAAATAAATAACAAGCATGCCACAGTCGGGCGTCTGTGCGATGCCACATAAAGGGCTTATAAAGAAAACAATCATAGTGAATATCCAGGAGGTAGAACCGTCCTAGGGATACTCAATAAATCAAATAATGAAAATGGTTAGTCCACAATAATAATAATCATAATCATCATATGTCACCGGTCATGATCAATGTTCTGGTTTAGTAGTTTCTCCTCCGAAGACCGACACTAAGACCGACACTTGACCCGACCCAGACTGTAGTCCTTAACCATGGACACGGCTATTCGAATAGATATTATCTCTGCAGAGGGTGTACTCTTTACCTACGAGTAGTGGATTTCCTTTAGTCCATCAGGACTAATTATGTCTATGGTCTTTTAATTGAAAACACACCTGACTTGCACACACCAGCTTAACTTACCGGTGTCTGGAATCACCCACGACACCTGTCAAGTAAAACTCTAAGTGGGGAGGCTACAACCTCGCGTAGCATGGGATCAAATTTATGACGCGCGCTCTAAGGGGTGCCCCCCTCTCGGTCCCAACCGGAAACACCCATGCCCCCGGACCAGGTGGCCTGCCTACCGGATGCAGCCGGTATCTTCCACCATGGCCTCTCTGTATGGTGTGTGCCTAGAAAGGGGTTGACAATTTACTGAACCGTACCCTACCTGCTGCAGGGACAAGTAGCAGTACGAAACAAGTATGGAGGTTACTAGAACAAGACTCGATCTACGGTCGACTCAGGAGGTTTAGGTGTTCCCTGCATGATTAGCATAACAACTTATACTTCAACCAACGGACAGAATCACCACTCGACATACCTCATCATGCCGTACCGGACACAACCGTCTCGACGGGGAATTAGAGACAAGCCCGTGTCTACCCAAGACAGAGGCTTTCCCGGGTTCCTCCCGGTATGCATGAGAGGCATATGATGGTGATGACTATCCATAACATATCAAACTCCAACAGCATGAATCCTCAAAATGCACTCATGAGTTTGAACGCATCATCACAAAAAAATAACGGATACTCCGTGTCGCGGTGGTATTGCAACCGTATCAGACAACACACACAAAATTATGCCAGGGTTCAGAATGCTTGCCTTCAAGTTGTGGAGGGGTGAGGTGCACTCCAAAACTTTTGAAAGTTATAATCTCCCCTCCAAATTCCTATTTTCAAATATATTCAAAAATCACATACTTTAAAAACAGTACAAAAATGTTGCTTGGAAAATTTTCAAATAAATCTTGAAATAAACTAGACTAAATTTGAGAGAGGTAGGAAAAAGAATCAACTCATTTGGAGTTTTATTTAAAAAGATATAGCCAGTCAAAGTTTAGTCAAATTTCTGGTTTTTAAATAAAACAGAAAAAGAAAAGAAAACATTTCGAAATGTACACATCGAACACGTACTCTGCGAATACGCCTCCACTGGCGCCTGCGTGGACCGGCGCTGGGTCACTGACAGTGGGTCTGGGGGGCCACTAGTCAGGTTTGACTAGTCTCCCCCTCCTTCCTTCTCCTTTGGCTGAACGGGGGTGGAGCTCCAGCGTCCTTCGCCGGCAAACGATGGCTCCTCGAGGGCATCCGAGGGCAGGGATGGATCCGCCGGACCAGGGCGGTCCTCCCGGTGGTTGACTGGCCGACAGGGATGGAGGGAGTCGCCGGCGGCGAGCTTCGCAGCGGAGATGGCTTCGCGAGGGATTGGGGTTCTGGGCTATGTTGGCTCTCGGACGATGCTGAGGTGATGGGCGGCTCCGCATGATCACGTGGAGTCGGGTGGTGGCGCTGGATTGACGGGAGGATCTTCGGCGACTGCTGTTTTGTTTGCTGCAGGAGGACGTGGCGGCAACGAGCGCTTGCAGACGAGCGACGGGATGAGTCCGGACTGCTCCAGAGGGCAGCTAGCGTGCTGGGGTGGCTCGGGCGGCGCCGACACGGCCGGGGCCTGCTACGGCCGTCAGCTAGCCGCCACGGCCGACCTAACGGTGGCGCTGTGGGGTGCCAGGGATGGTCAGGGTGGCTCTGCGGTGCAGGAGGAGACGGGGCGTGCTGGCTGCGGTTGGCCAAGGGCCAGAACGGGCGTGGGGTGGGCGGCAGTGAGACGCGGCGGCTCGATGCGCGCACGTGCAAGACATGCACGCTGGGCGTGCCCAGAGCCGCACGCTAGCTGCTCGACTAAATGCCAATGCATGCTACAGGGCTTGGGTGAGGCTGGCAATTAGCAGACCTAGGTTAGGAGTAGCTAGGAGTTTAGTGGACAAGGTTGCTGGGTCAGTGGATCAATCTCACAGTGTAAACTAAATCTTATGCCAAATCTGACCATGCACACAAGGTGCTTGACAGAATGCCACATGCACCTAGGCATTTCTTGGGGTGGCCAAACTATCCAGGCTGGTGTCTCTTTAGATGGAAAAGAGGGTGGTAAGGTCATTTGGGCAAAAGAAGAAACTTGCTAGTGGAAGTTTTTCAAAACCTCAGTTCTGGACAAAAGGTAAATGGCATTATTGCAAGCACTTAAAATCCTCCAATGGGTCCACCCTCCTGGACTTAAGGGTTTTGTAGGATGGGCTATAAGTAGGAAAAAGAATCATATGTGAAAGAGCAAGTTAAAAGATGGTTGTAGTACAAATCATCAAGTTGGACCAGAATGAAAATGAGGATGATTTAATCAAATTTTTCAAAGAACATCAATGGGTTTTTGCATAAAGATGAATAATATACTCCTACTAACATGCCATAATTTTGGTAGAAGTTTTAAAGAAATATTTAAATAGGTTGCAGTGCAAAAGTGAAATTTCACCAGATTTAGAAACTTGGTGTAGAACTCAAAATATCCAATGAATGAAATATATTTTTGCATAAAAGTGATTTAAAAACATGACATTATATCCCCTAATTTTGGTTGGAATTTTAAAAAAAAATTATCAAATGGTTGTAGTTCAAATAGAGCTCCAAAACTAATGAAAAATCACTTTAAGGAATAAAGCTTAGAGAGGAATAATTATGCAAATAAATTCCACTAATAATAGAAATGTTTTATTTGAGAGGGGAAATAAGTCCAATAATGACTGAAAATTTTTCACTAGGGGTAAAAACTCCATAATAATAAAGAAATGACTGGTTCTGAAATCAAAAGGAAATCCAGAAAATAAAAGTTTAAGTTTCCTGGCAAAATCTTAATAAATAAAACAAGGTTAAAATTTTGGGGTGTCACATTTATCCAAACACTGGTAGAAGTCGTACAAAAACGGAAAAGAGAGAAAAGGGTGATAGGAAGAAGAGAAAAGAAAAATCGAAAAAAAAGGTTATAAGTGTGAACTTGGGCGTAGAATCGTCGGAGCCGAGCAGCGTTCCGTGGGTTTGGTTCCATACGGTGATCCGAAGCGTTGCGAAGGCGATAGGCTCCTCTAGTGAGAATTTCATCTATGATGAAGGGACTCTCCCATTTGGGCTTGAGTCTGTTCTTTTTCTTCTCTGGTAGGCGCATGGCGAGTTGACCGACATTATAAGTCTTTGCCCGTACTTCCCTGCTTTGATATCGTCGAGCTTGCTGTTGGTAAAATGCGGAACGGGCCTTCGCGATATCGCGCTCCTCCTGCAAGCCATCCAGATCGTCCTACCGGTCGAGCTCGGCCTCTCTCTCTTCATACATGCGCACTCGAGGTGAGTCATGAATAATGTCGCAAGGCAATACTGCCTCGGTGTTGTACACCATGAAAAATGGTGTGTATTCGGTCGTGCGATTGGGCATGGTACGCAGCCCCCAAAGTATAGAATCGAGTTCTTCAACCCAGTGCTTGTCTGATTCACGCAGGGATCGCACTAGTCGGGGTTTAATTCCGCTCATTATCAAGTCGTAAGCCCGTTCATCCTGGCCGTTTGTCTGAGGGTGATATATAGAGGCGTAATCGAGCTTGATGCCCAAATTAGCTCACCAGGTTTCCACCTCATCGACTGTAAAGTTAGAACCGTTGTCAGTAATGATACTATGCGGGACACCATAACAGTGTACAACACCGGATAAGAAGTCTATAACCGATCTGGCTTTGGCCGTTTTGACTGGTTTGGCTTCTATCCACTTAGTGAACTTGTCGACCATAACCGGTAAATATTTCTTCTTATGGCTTCCCCCTTTGAGGGGTCTGACCATGTCAAGCCCCCAGACCGCAAAAGTCCATGTAATGGGGATTGTTCGTAAGGCAGTGTGCGGCATATGGCTTTGATTTGCAAAAAGCTGGCATCCAACACATCGATGTACGAGGTCTTGTGCGTCTGCTCGAGCCGTGGGCCAAAAGAAACCCGTACGGAAGGCCTTACTTACAAGGGCCTTAGCTGCAGCGTGATGGCCACCAAGACCGGCGTATATTTCAGCCTAGAGTTGTCGTCCTTCTTCTTTGGAGATACACCTTTGGAGTACTCCGGTGGTACTTTTCTTGTACAGTTCCCCCTCATGGACTTCATAGGCCTTCGAGTGTCGAACGATGCGACGGGCCTCCATCTGGTCATCAAGGAGCTCATTCCTAGTAAGGTAGGCGAGGAACGGTTCAGTCCACGGGGTGATTACGACCATGATTTTGTGAGCCGATGGTGTTACTTCGGTGTCCGAACCCCTGACGATATCGGGAATGTGTTCAGAATTTGGGGGTATGATCGGTTCTGGGATGGTGTTGCCGCTATCGTCCTGCCACATGACAGATGGCTTGAAGAGCCTTTCCACGAAGGTGTTAGGCGGGACGGGGTCGCGCTTGGCTCCCATGCAGGCAAGTATGTCCGCATCTTGATTACTCTCTCGAGCCACATGATGAAACTCGAGCGCTTCAAACCAAGCTGATATTTTGAGTACGGCGTTGCGGTAAGCCGCCATCTTCGAATCTTTTGTGTCGAAGTCTCTGTGTATCTGAGATATTACGAGGTTTGAGTCCCCGCATACTTCGAGGCGTTGTATGCCCATGGGGACGGCCATCCGGAGACCATGCAATAGGGCCTCATATTCGGTTGAGCATATAACGGATTGTGTCTCCTGTGGGAGATGTCAAGACGACACCAGCCCCCAATCCGGCTAACATTTTAGAGCCGTCGAAGTGCATCACCCAGTTGGAATATGTGCCGTATTCTTTAGGGAGTTCGGCCTCTGTCCATTCTGCGACAAAGTCAGCCAACACCTGAGATTTGATAGCTCAGCGTGGCTTGTAAGTTATTTCAAATGGCAAGAGCTCAATGGCCCACTTGGCAATCTGACCGGTGGCGTCCCGATTGTTTATAATATCGTTAAGTGGTACTTCGGAAGCCATCATGATCAAGCACTCTCGAAAGTAGTGCCGCAGCTTGCGGGATGCCAGAAAAACCGCATATGCTATATTTTGATAATTCTTTTGATAATGCGGGTATCGGGATTTGCACGGTGTAAGGACTGTCGATACATAATATACTGGTTTTTGAAGTGGGAATTTATGTCCCTCCTCATCTAGTTCGATGACGAGCACCGCACTCACTACCTGGTGAGTTGCAGATATGTAGAGCAGCATCGGTTGGCTGACCTTTGGTGCAGCCAGGATTGGGTTACTTGCTAATAGAGCTTTTATTTCTTCCAGTCCGGCTGTGGCGGCGTCCGTCCACACGAAGAGGCCAGTGCGGCGGAGTAAGCGGTATAGAGTATTCTAATAAATTCCAAATCATGTGTGTCTCAACCAAAAGGTGTGTACAGCAAGGATTATTGTGGTAAACTAAAAAGCAAATACTCATATCTACAAGACGCTCCAATCAAAACACATATCATGTGGTGAATAAAAATATAGCTCCAAGTAAGGTTACCGATAGACGAAGACGAAAGAGGGGATGCCTTCTGGGGCATCCCCAAGTATAGGCTTTTGGTTGTCCTTGGATTGTCTTGGGGTGACATGGGCATCCCCAAGCTTAGGCTCTTGCCACGCTTTATTCCATAGTCCATCAAATCTTTACCCAAAACTTGAAAACTTCACAACACAAAACTCAACAGGAAATCCCAGAAGCTCCGTTAGTGCAAGAAAGAAAAACCACCACTTAAGTTATTGTAATGAACTCATTCTTTATTTATATTGGTGTTAAACCTACTGTATTCCAATATCTCTATGGTTCATACCCCCTGATACTAGCCATAGATTCATCAAAATAAGCAAACAACACATGAAAAACAGAATCTGTCAAAAACAGAACAGTCTGTAGTAATCTGTAACTTTCGAATACTTATAGAACTCTAAAACTCCTACCAAAATAGGAAGTCCTAGGAAATTTTTCTATTGATCTACTGAAAAATAAATCAACTAAAAAACATGTTTCTGTGATTTATGAAAATTATTCTCGTGTGCGCAAAAGTTTCTGTTTTTCAGCATGATCAAATTAACTTTCACCCAAGATGATGGGCACAAACACTAATTAAACATAAAACCACATCTAAACACAGTCTAGATGAATTATTTATTATTAAACAGACGCAAAAAGCAAAGAACAAAATTAAAATTGGGTTGCCTCCCAACAAGCGCGATCGTTTAACGCCCCTAGCTAGGCATAAAAGCGAGGATAGATCTAAGTATTGCCATCTTTGGTATCAGGAAAAAAAGAGAAAATATCCTTTCTATAGCATTCATCCTTCTATTTTGGGAAAGCACGTTGCCATTAATGGAGGAAGAAAGATTAAGCACGTTACGGAAATTTGCATCTAAGCTAGCCTTCATCTCTTTGATAATTTCGTTTTGATAAAAGCATAAGAGAGTGGTGGATTCAACCTTATCGTTCATGTGATGCCAAAATATAGTTTTCATTTTTTTCATAGGTATCTATAGCATCCCCTTCAAGAAAACCTCCTTCAAAAATAGAATCTAGAACTTCCTTGAAAGAAGCGGGTAAGCCAACATAAAAGCTTTTTAAGTATATCTCAATTTGATATCGTGGCACATAGCTAGCTCGAATCCTTAATAGCCTATCCCAAGCATCTTTTAAAGTCTCATCAAGTAAATAACGAAAAATTCCAGAATCATCTTCATCAAAATTACTCAAACTTTCATTGATAACCCTGGTAGGTCTTTCCATAGCATCATTATTTATGAGCTTAGAGAGGATAAAGGGACTATCCAAGGTACTAAAACCTTGGAAAGAACCCTTAGTTCTTTTCGATTCGGCCATGGCAAAGGGAAGGCAAATGGTAAAGAGAGGGCAAATAAAACGGCAAGGGTGAAGTGGGGTAGAGGAAAACAAGAGGCAAATGGCAAATAATGTAATGCGAGGGAGATGAGTTTGTGATGGGTACTTGGTATGTCTTGACTTGTGAGAAGACCTCCTCGGCAACGGCGCCAGAAATCCTTCTTGCTACCTCTTAAGCACTGTGTTGGTTTTCCCTTGAAGAGGAAAGGGTGATGCAGCAAAGTAGCGTAAGTATTTCCCTTAGTTTTTGAGAACCAAGGTATCAATCCAGTAGGAGGCTCCACGCAAGTCCCTCGTACCTACACAAACATAAAACAAGAACCTCGCAACCAACGCGATAAAGGGGTTGTCAATCCATTCATGGTAACTTGCAAAAGTGAGATCTGATAGAGATAATAAGATAAGATAAATATTTTTGGTATTTTTATCATATAGATTGGAAAGTAAAGATTGCAAATAAAGTAGATCAAAAACTTATTTGATAAAAGATAGACCCGGGGGCCATAGGTTTCACTAGTGGCTTCTCTCAAGATAGCATAAGTATTACGGTGGGTGAACGAATTATTGTCGAACAATTGATAGAAAAGTGCATAGTTATGAGAATATCTAGGCATGATCATGTATATAGGCATCACGTCCGCGACAAGTAGACCTACTCGTGCCTGCATCTACTACTATTACTCCACACATCATCCGACTCCTGCCTGCATCTAGAGTATTAAGTTCATAAGAACAGAGTAACGCATTAAGAAAGATGACATGATGTAGAGGGATAAACTCAAGCAATATGATATAAACCCCATGTTTTTGTCCTTGATGGCAACAATACAATGCGTGCCTTGCTGCCCCTGCTGTCACTGGGAAAGGACATCGCAAGATTGAACCCAAAGCTAAGCACTTTTCCCATTGCAAGAAAGATCAATCTAGTAGGCCAAACCAAACTGATAATTCCAAGAGACTTGCAAAGATAACCAATCATACATAAAAGAATTCAGAGGAGATTCAACTATTTCTCATAGATAAACTTGATCATAAACCCACAATTCATTGGATCTCTACAAACACACCGCAAAAAGAGTTACATCGAATAGATCTCCAAGAAGATCAAGGAGAACTTTGTATTGAGATTCAAAGAGAGAGAAGAAGCCATCTAGCTAATAACTATGGACCCGAAGGTCTGTGGTAAACTACTCACAACTTATAGGAGAGGCTATGCTGTTGATGTAGAAGCCCTCCATGGTTGATTCCCCCTCCGGCGGAGCGCCGGCGAAGGCTCCAAGATGGGATCTCGCGGATTTAGGAGGTTGCTGCGGTGGAAATAGTTTTTCATGGTGCTCCTGGATGTTTTCGAGGTACGTGTGTCGGAGTAATGGGCCATGGGTAGGCTGACCCAGGACCCAGGATCTTTCAAGACATCGGGGCAGGCCGCGCCCCTCAGCCGATTCCCAGCTGGCGACCTTCGAGAAGGCCGAGACCCAGCGGGCGACCTTTGAGAAGGCCGAGTCCCAGCTGGCGACCTTCGAGAAGGCCGAGACCCGGCAGGCGACCTTCAAGAAGGCCGAGTCCCAGCTGACGACCTTCGAAGAGGCAGAGCCCTCAAGATGGCGACTCTGGGACAAGCCAACTCCAGGCTTGCGACCTCCCAAAGGGCCGACTGTGAGAGTCGGCCCGCGACCTTTCACGAAGACCGATGCGGGGTACAGCCCCATCGTGGCTGTCCCCTCGACCCACGGAAGAAGGCATGGCTACATGAGCCGCGCCACCGGAGATCTCCGTGAGGTGCGGCATCGCTGCCATGCCTCCTTGACTCAGCCACAAAGCACAAGGCACCGTGCCCACGACGGCGGCACGACGCCCCGGAGATCGCCGGGCCCTCCGCTGAAATGGAAGAAGACGGCCGCAGAGTTCAAGACGGCCCACGGAGTCGGCCTCCCCAGTCGGCCGCCCCGCCAGGCCCCAAAAGCCATAAACCGATTGACGGGAGGGCGATGGTGATCACTTGACAGACGGGCGGCATCGTTTCCACGACCCCATGACCAAGCCTGGTCATCGGAGCGCCAGACAAGTTCTCGCTGTTCATGGGCCCACCGGTCGGCGGGCCCGTGGCCGGCAGAAGGACGGCTGCATGAGAGATCGACGACTGGGGCCACGCCATCAGATACCATTGTACCCCGGGTAGGCCTATATAAACCCCCGGCACCCATGCAAAGGGTTCGCCCTGGTTAGGTTTAGACATATAGCAAGAAGGAAAGAGCTAGCCTTGCTCCTTCCTCGCCTCACACAGCTCAAGGAGCACCATTGTACTATCACCCCATAGTGATCATGCGGAGACCCCGCAGAGCAGCAGAGGGGTATTATCTCCTCGGAGAGCCCCGGTTGGGTAAGATTCGCCGCGCATGTCTTCACCTCATCCCGCTTCTGCACCGCGACGCTCTACTTGCCCCCACCATGATAAGCCACCCGCTGGCATATGTCGCACCCAACCCCGACATTTGGCGCCCACCGTAGGCGAGGTGCACCGCCGTCCGGAGATCTGCTCGACGGAACCTCTTCTCCTCGGGCGAAGCGCAGCCAGCCCGCTCGCCAGATGGAGTTCAGATCGACGCGCTGCGCTGCACTAAAGCCGCCATAGCCGAGCGGCCTCGCCAACTCATCAGCGAGGTGCGCCTCGACGAACCTGCGCCCAGCGCGGGCGCTGGTGGCCCCGAGAACCTTCTCGCGGCCTCTCGACCAACTTCAAGTCGCCGCGGGCCCGGCCAGAGACTTGGAGTCCGAGGGTCCTCCGACCCGATGCTGGTCGACTCCGACGCCAGATCGCTTGATACCTTCCCCACCAACGCAGGTGGTTTACGACGAGCCGCTCAGACGAGGAGAGCGACGGAGCGCCGCCACGGAGGTGCTCGCCATCGCCACGGCGAGCACTCCGTGAAAATGCCCAGACCCGCTGCTCGCGTCCTCGCAGACCTGTCCGCGCCTCTCCAGAGGACGCGGACGCAGAGATGTTGGAAGAGCGCCTTCAGCCTCATTGAAGGCGCCAAGAAGTTGGCAAGCATGAGACGCTTGTCCGGCGCATACCAACACGAGATGGACCGCTGCCAGGGCGGCTCGCCGGCCCGACCAGGCCGAGCTGCCTCGGTGTGGTCCGAGAGCGCGCGCTATCGCCGATCTATTCGGAGCGGCGCCTGCACGCCACCCTGCGGAGAACATCCGCGCCGCCTAAGCGGCGCATCAGAGAGCCGAGGAACCTCGACGCGAAGAGCGCCGGTGATGACGGAACGAGTCCAGCAGCTCCTCGACGCTGTTGCTGCGCAAAACGCGGCAGGCGGCCGCTACCGACGCCGCAGCAATGTAAGAATGACGACTTACCTCGCCGAGATCATAGCGCGACTTTCCCGGACGCCGACCGCGGAGTCCGCGGAGGAGAGAGAAAGAGCCACCAGAGCCACAGCCGGACTCGCATCTCCATCGAAGCGCCTAAGATGGCCGCCCAGAGCAAAGGGAGCGGCGAGATGATTATCTGCCTCCCCGCCTCAAGAGAACGGCGAAGTCTCCCGCCGCTGCCGAGCATCCGACTTTCGAGATCGCTTTGGTCGCCGAGAGGAGTCGGAGAGAACGATGCCCGCCACCGGATCGACCGACCCACGTATCCTCGCGCAAGAAGAAGAAGACGATCCGGTCCGCTTTGTTTCGCCCCGTGATCGAGACGAGCCCTTCCCCAAAGGGTTCACGCCCCTCGATACGCCAAGTACACCGCCCATGAAGCCGAAGATTGGCTGATAGACTACTCCACGGCCGCCAAGACGCTAACGGCAACAAGCGAAGTCGCCGCCAAGTATGTTGCCCTCATGCTCTGTGGCACGCCCGACATGGCTGAACAGCTTGAAGCCCCGCAGCATCAACAGCTGGGTCGACTTCACCGAAGGCTTCATTCGCAACTTCACCAAAGACGCATAAGCGACCTCCCAAGCCGCCGCCAGCTTCCTTATGCGTGCAAGGCCCCGAGGAATCGACGCGCGACTATCTCACGCTACCGGGCGAACTCCAAACTCCTCGCGAGGGCGCACGAGGTGCAGGCCATTGAATATTTTGACGCCGGGTGCCGAGAGGCACCTCCTCAAGCACAAGCTCCTCACGACGAGCCCGAAACCTCGATTTAACCGCTAATCATAGCAGCATAAGCACGCCACGGCCGACTCTATGAAGACGGAGATCCAAGTCAACGCGCAGCAAAGTGACTCCAGTGCTCCCGTAACGCCGGCCGAGACGCCAAATGACGGCAGCAGCAGTAATAATAAGCGCGAGCCCCCACCGACTTCCAACAATGGCGTGTCGCAGCAGAGAAGATCAGCAGCCGAGGGGCAGCCTCGCCAAGCGGCGGGCGGCAAGTCCAATTGGTTGCCGCTTTCTTATGAACAGACTCGATGGTCCTTGTAAGTTTCACAGCGGCGCCGCCGAACCACACCACCGTAGTGCCACCGCTTGTTAGGATCGCCAAGGAGACGGCTCGCTCCGCCGCCGCGGGCCGCCGCCGCTTCCACCGCCTCAGCCGGGCGGCTCGCCACCGGCACGGTCCAAGACGAGTTCCCGTAAGAGCACGGAGCATACGTAGTGTTCACCACCTGGCAGATGATCGGCGCAGCAGCGCCAACAGCAAGAAGAAGTCAACGCAGCGGCCGCAGGCCCCCGAGTTCATGCATCGTCCGAGAAGCCTATCACCGAGTCGGGCGGATCACCCGAGGTGATGCCGAGTCCGGCTCTACGCTGGTTCTCGGAGCAACCTTGGCCACCGACAAACGAGCCGCCTGCTTTCGCCGGTCCCGATAGACGGAGGCAGCAGAAGATAAACATCCCGCATAAGGATACCATGGAGAAGCTCGAATCAGCGGAGGCAGCCGCAGAGCAGCCGCACCGTGTTCCATGGGATTGTACCCGCCTCTCCTGCTCGCCGATTGGCAAGATCCCGATAGACGCCCTCTTCGAGA
Source organism: Aegilops speltoides (assembly GCA_021437245.1). Classification (NCBI taxonomy): domain Eukaryota; kingdom Viridiplantae; phylum Streptophyta; class Magnoliopsida; order Poales; family Poaceae; genus Aegilops; species Aegilops speltoides. The sequence continues at coordinate 95,961,575 of CM038141.1, read as the reverse complement.
CAAAGATCACTTCCGCCGAGAGCCGATCCGTTCGAGGTGGTGGATTTGAGAGCCCGCACCACGCTACCGTTAGGCCGCCAGCTCGCCAAATTCATGGCGACTCCACACCACGCCTACCTCAAAATGAAGATGCCGACCTCCAAGGGGATCCCGACCATTGCCGGGCGATTACAAAGAAGTCGTCACCGCTGCCGAGAGCAATCGGCTGGCCGAAGTCTTTGGTGATCGCAGCCGAGAAGCTCCTTGATCGCTGTGGCGATGGCTGGGAAGCAGCCGAGATGTCGCCCACCCCAAGGAATCGGAGGCGTATGATCATTCAAGCCGCTAAAGAAACCACGAAGATACCTTTGGACCCGGAGCACCCGGAGAGGCACGCTGTCATGGGCACAGCCTCGACAAAGAATAGGAAGGCGAGCTCGCCGATTTCCTCCGTGAGAATCGACATCTTCGCGTGGTCCCCAAGGACATGCCAGTGTACCGACGGAATTCGCCGAGCACAAGCTACATGTCGTGCCGATGAAGCCCTTCAGCAGCCTTTGCGCTACCGTCAAGAGAAAAGAAGAGTAGTGGGAGAAGAGATAGCCCGCCCCGCAGCCGCTTCATCATGGAGGTGTTTTTCCTAATGGTTGGCCAACCCCGGCGGGTACTAAAGAAGAACAAGCAATGGCGGATGTGCATTGACTACACCAGCCTCAACAAAGCTCGCCTCAAGGATCCGCTTGTTCGCCAAGGATCGATCAGTGATAGACTCCACACCGGATGCGAGCTGTTGAGCTTCTTGGATGCCTACTCAGATATCACCGATCAAGCTGAATCCAGCAGACAGATCAAGACCGCATTCATCACGCCGCTTGGAGCCTTCGCACCGACAATGACGCTCGCTTGAGGAATGCCGGCGCCACCTTTCAGCGCAGCATGCGTAAATGCCTCCTCAAGCAACTCGGCAGAATGCCCATGTTTATGTGGATGATGTGGTGGTAAGACGGAGAAGCGGGACGCTGCTAGAGGATCTTAAAGAGACATTTGAGAATGCGGCCGATTCCAGATCAAGCTCAACCTCAGAGAATGCGTGTTCGAGTCCCAGCCGCCAACTCCTTGGTTTTCTCGGTCTCCTAACGCTGCATAGAGTGTAACCTCAGAAGATCAAGGCCATAGAGAGGATGGAGGTACCCAGCCGATCGTTGATGTGCAAAAGTTCACCGCTGCCTGTCTTCAATAAGCCGATTCATCACCGGCCGGGCGAGAAAGCTCGCCATTGTATCAACTAATGAAGAAGACCACTTTTTCGAAAGTGGAACCACAAGGCGATGAGGCATTTCTCCAATCAAGAAGATGTCGGGCGACTTCGTGTTTGGCGGCTCCGACCCCAAAGAGCCCATGTTTGTACATCGCCGCCACCACCGGGTAGTCAAGACAGCTTATTGTAGTTGAGCGCAAGGAGGAAGGCAAGCGCCCCGGTCCAGAGACCAAGATATTACCCGAGCGAGGTAATCGCCGACCTCCAAGCGTAACTACCTCACTACCGTAAGATGTGCTACGGCGCATTTTGCCGCCAAGAAGCCAAGCCCTACTTTCAAGAGCATCCAATCACTCGGGTTTGCACCGCCCCACTCGCCGAGATCATCGGAAGTCGAGATGCTTCCGCCGAGTGGCCAAGTGGGCTATCGATCCGCTCCCTACACGATCTACTACCAACCTCGCGACCGCCATCAAGTCGCAGCGCTTAGCCGACTTCCTCGCCGACCGGGCCGAGACTCAAGACTCGCCGCCATACCGACTCTACTCATTGGCGATCGATTTCGACGGCTCCAAGATGCGCCCGCCTCGAGCCGGCGCGCCCCTCACCTCCCCAAGGGCGATAAGCTCAAATACGTCTGCAAATCCACTTTGCCGCTTCCAACAACGCCGCCAATATGAAGCGCCATCCACGGGCCCGCTTGTTAAGGAACTCGCATTCGCCGGATCCCGTATACGGGCGACCGACTTGGTGGTGCAAAGCAATATCCGCGATCGACGCCAAGGACGCAAACATGGCAAGCTACCGCTTTTGGTGCAGCAGCTCAGCGGATATTTTGAAGGATGTGAATTCTCCATGTACCAAGAAACGACAACGATCAAGCAGATGCTTTGCGCGAGTCGGCTCCACTCGACAGCGATACCTTCGGCGCGCCTTCAGCCTCCTCGCCGTGATATCAAGCCTTCACCGAATCCGACTCCATTTTCGTGCCGGTCCCCGCAGATAGTCGGATCCGACTCAAGACCCCAAAGAAGCGACCTCAAGAAAGCTACGGTCAGCCCGGGATCGCGCCACCGGTCGGGATCGGGATCGCGCCACTGGCCTGTGGACTACGCCACCGCCTGTGGATCGGCTGGCTGCCCGGAGCTGCCCCAGTCAGCCCAGAGATTCCCTCGATTCAGCAAGCGGCAGCAGAGTCCAACCCGCCGCCTCCCAGCCCAGCCACCCTTGTCCAAGTCGCTGCGGTGGCAGTCGGAGAGATAGCAGCGCCTTCATGGGCGCAGCCCATCCTCAAGTTCCTAGTCAACAAGGAGTTGCCTGCAGAAGAGACTCTGGCTCGGCAAGTACAACGCCGAGCGGCAGCCTACACCATAATCAACAGAGAGTTAGTCAGACGCAGCCTCACTGGTGTCCACCAGCGCGAGAATCGAGCAAGGCCAAGCGATCCTCAAAGACATCCATCGTATGCAGTGTGGTCACCATGCGGCCTCGAGGGCACTTCAGGCCAAGGCCTTCGATGGTTTCTTTTGGCCGACTGCCTGGAGGAAGCTAAAGAACTAGTCAAGAAGTGCAAGGTGCCAGTGTTCCGCCCAAGCCCCTTCACCAAGCCAGATCAAGACAATCCCCATCGCCTGGCCCTTCGCAGTTTGGGGCTTGGACATGGTGGGACCTTTCAAGACGGCCCGAGGCGGCCTGACCCATTTGCTCGTCGCAGTGGACAAATTCACCAAGTGGGTAGAAGCAAAGCCCATCAAGAAATTAAACGGGCCCACAGCAGTGACCTTCATTGCCGACATCACAGTGCGGTATGGCATACCACACAACATCATCACAGACAACGGCACCAACTTCGCCAAGGGCGCCTTGGCTCGTTTCTGCGCGACGCAGGGCATCCGACCGACTTAGCGCCCGCTGCCCATCCGCAGTCAAACGCCAGTGGAACGAGCCAACGGCCTCATCCTATCCGCATCAAGCCTCGATTGGTCGAACCACTCGAGCGCCGCCGGCTGTTGGGTGGAAGAACTGCTGCCGCCCTCTCGAGTCTCGCGACGACCCGAACAGATCAACCGCTTCACGCCGTTTCTTCCTCATCTATGGTGCCGGCCGTCATCCCGACGGATATACAATTCGACTCTCCTCGAAGTCTCTATGTACACCAAGAGGAGGTCAAGAAGCACGCCAGACGGCATTGACCTGCTGGAAGAGGGCCGGCTATTGGCACTCAGCCGTCCAAAGATCTACCAAAGAGTCTGCGGCGATACTACAACCGCAAGGTCAAGCCAAGATCATTCCAAGAGGGCGACCTTGTGCTACGGGTGATTCAGAGAACAGCCGGCCAGCACAAGTTGTCGGCGCCTTGGGAGGGCCCCTTCATCATCAGCAAGGTGCTAGGGAACGACGCCTACAACTTGATCGACGCGCAGAAGCCTCGAGCACGCAAGAGAGACGACTCTGGCAAGGAGACGGAGCGCCCGTGGAACGCAAATCTTCTTCGAAGATTTTACAGTTGATGCAGATGTATCGCGCTACTCCCTTTCTCAGATAAGTACTAAGACTTAGGCCCCCGAGTCGAGCTCGGGACTGCTTTTTGATTATCTCGATGATATGGATCTCGCTCAAATGCTTCTTCCCTTTTTATCATACCGTCGGCACTGGTCCGGCTAAGTCGGCCCGGGACTCGCCGCTTTGTGCTATGAACGCCCTGAGGTCGACAAGTAATGTGCAAGCGCCAAAGCCGCTCTCCTACAGAAGCCACAGCCGCAGAGCGATCGCCGGTAAAGCGGAGGCGGAAAGAGCGAAGCGACACATGAAAAACGGCTAAGGACTTAAGAGCTATGCATAGCCCAAGCCGCTCCCGCCTTTCATCGAGCCGACTCACGAGCAATCGGCTCATAGTTTCAACCTTTATCAAGGACGACCGACTTTCGAGAGTCGACCTATCGATCTCCGCCAACTTGCTACGCCGTTTAAACGATTAAGTACTTGCCTCCCAAGGTAGCCGAAGGCTGACCCAAATGCGGCAGTCCAGAGCGGCTGCCCAGTTGGCAAGGCGGCAACCGAAGGAAGGCGGCAAAGGAAAAAAGTCTAAAGAGCCAAAGCAAGCGAAGGCGGAAACTTGATAAATATTTACATAAGGCCCTTGGCCGAATACACCCCACGGGTGGTATTGTTCGCAACTAACAAGTTTTTTAAGCAAAAGAACAAAAGAGACAGGTAAAGCTGATGCGCTCTAGGGGGCGGCCTCCGGAGCCAGAGGGCCGGCGGCGGCGGCGGCGCCGGACGCCGTGGCAGCCGGCCGGGCGGTTCGCTTGCTTCGCCTTCAGCGACGATTGCCTTGTCTTTCCGAGGCTCGCCGGCCGGAGGCGCGACGCTGAGGCTGGTCGCCGCTTCGTGTTCGCGCCTCTTCCTCCTCGCCTCCGCCCTCCGACTCGCCTCCCCTCGTGCTGGAGCCAATTACCTCCGCCGAGTCTTCTCGTAACTGGTGCATCTCAACCACTGGCGGAACCTCCGCCGCCGGGCGCCCGCCTGCACAAAGACACCGGTGTCCGTGTACTCGGCGATGGCCGCCGCGCGCTCGACAAGGGCGCCTTCCACGGCCCCCAACTCGTCCTAGGCCTCGGACCGGAATGCGGCCAGGCGGTCCAGGTCCAGCCCAGGGTACCACCCCTTGATGAACTCAGGGCCAGCGTGCTCGCACCGGGCCGAGGAGCCCTCCAGCTTCAAAGCGACCGACGGCGACCTCCAGCCAGCCACCGTCCGACCGGGTGCGCAGAGCCGCACCTCCGCCACTGTAGCGGTAATGACTTGGGCACCGGCGTTGAAGGCGACGATCAAATGGTGAGCAGTAGGCGGCGAGCCCGATGCTCAATATCTGCCGTCAACAGCCTGGGGCGCGGCGGCGATCACTTCGCCCTGCGCCCTCTGCTCCTCCCGATCCGCCTCGATGGCCGGAGGGACGGCCTGCGAGTGACCGGGGAAGAAGTCTTCCAAGGACAAGAAAAGGAAACAGTCAGAAAAACCAGAAAACAGTTCGACACAGAGTCGAAAGACCAAAGAAGAGAAGCCAGGAGTTACCATCGACAATATCCTCGAGCACGTGATAGCCGGAGGTCAGCATCGCCTCACGGTCGGTCCAGGCGGCCCGCTCCATCGCGAACATGGGTAGGAGGGCCTCTTCCCGCGACTTGGCGCCCTCTTGCGCTTCCGGCAGATCCTTCGCCGCCAGCTGCGCCGCCAGAAGGTCGCGCTTTGAGCGAAGCGTGTCGACTTCTTCCTCCTTAGCGCGACGGCGGCGTTGGCCTCATCCAGCTGCCCTTGAAGGGCGGCGCATGCGTCTCAAGCCCAAAGAAAGATAAAGCATCGTCAAGAAAAGAAGGTCGCTGGAGATCCGCCCGATCGCTCGCAGATCGGCCCAATCTCGGGATTAGCCAGCTAGCTTAGCGCTTCGCCTTAGAAGAAAGAAGGAAATCGCTGAGATCCGCCCGATCGCCAGCAGCCGCCCGAATCTCGGGATTACAGCCCAGCTGGTGCGCCAAGAAGGAAGAATCCGCCACCTCGACTCTCCGCCAGATCGGGCGGTCCGCTTCAGCTCCTCAACGCTGCGGTTGAAGGCAGTAGCGAGGTTGTGATACTCCTGCAAGGCCGCAAAGCAAAGTCAGCCTTCGAGTCAAGAGGAGTTCGAGCCGCTGCTTAGCAGCCGACCAACTCGGGATTACACTCCAGCAGCGGCTGGCGCCGCCTCACGTAAAAAGACAAGAGAACGAAAAAGGAAAAACAAAGCGCTCGGACGGAGGCCCGCATGGCCGATGCGCCCCCGGTAGAGTTGAGGGCTTCGCCATCTTTGCGCAGCTTGACCGAACGCCCGAAGCGCCGGTTCAGCGGGCGGTGCCGCCAGCGCACCCGACCCAGCCGGTGGGCGCGCATCGAGGCCTCGGCGTCTGTGTTCGCCATGCTTGGCGACGCTGCCTCGAAGCCATGGGGCGCGTGAGCTCGCCCTTCTCGACCGGCGCGGCGCGGCCGCACGGCGACTGGAGAAGCAGCTGCGCGGCGTCGCCGTCAGCCGGCGGATCTCGCGGGTCCACCGCCTTACCATGCGGCTCAAGACGGAGGCGGCGGAGGTGGCGGAGGCGGCGCTCGGGTATCCGAGCCCGAGGCGTCGCCACCTTCCTCCGCGAGAGGGTTGGCGGTGCCGACCTCCCCGGTCTGCCCCGTGAATTCAGGGGGCGGCGGTGCTGACGACAGCGGAGGTACGAGCATTGCCGCGCGGGGACGAACGGCCGCCTCAGCATCCCGTTTTGCCGCGGTCGCGGCCGCGGCCACGGCTTCATCCAGATGCCGCTGGGCGTTGGCGGCCGCCTTCTCGGCTCGCGCCTTCCAGACGCCGGCCTCCTCCTCCGCGCTTCTCCTGCGCGTTCCGCGCCGCCGCCTCTCGAAGGTCGGCGGCGGGATCAACCCGCCAGTTTGAGGACGCCGCCCCGACCCCATGACGGAGGGCACGCGGCTTCTCGAGAGAGGGGGCGCTGGGAAAGAAAGGGGAGAGTCGAAGATTCAAGCAAAGTCGAAAAGAAACAAAGGGTAAGAGACTTACGAAGAAACAAGTGGCGGCTCTTCACTTCCTTCCGGAAGCGGTTGGCCTTCGCGTCCGCCCTCCCGCTGGTCGCGCGCGGTCCCCTGGCTTTTCGCCGCCGCCGAAGCGGCGTTTCGCCCGGCGTGGCGCCTTTTTGCGCTGGCCTGATTGGAGGGGCCGGCTCTCGGTTGACGGCGCGGGATGACTTCCGCGTCGATGTCATCATCGGGCCAGTCGGTGAAGGTCGCCGACGGTCTGAGGCCGCCATCCTCTTCCTCCCCGCCGCCGATTGTCGGCCTCAGCCGCTGCCCCCAAGTCGGGTCGTTAATGTCGCCGACCTCGCGGTCGTGGACGACCACGCTGCTCTTCAGATACCGCAGCGGGCGCCGTGAGGGGATTCTGCTCAAGAATACCAACAGGATCTGAGCTCAAGTCGGATACAAACAAGATCGGCACGTGACGAAGCAACTTACCATCGGGCGGAGGGTTGTCGCGCGAGTATGGCTCCTGCCGAATCGCCACTGCCGGTGAACTTGCAAAGGCGATGAGGTTCACCATGTTCGCCACTTCTCCGCGCGGCATGTCTTTGGTGCACAGCCGGCTTGGATCGTGCCGGCCGCTCATCTGACAGATGAGGTGGGGCCGGCCTTGAAGCGGAAGAACCCGGCGCGCCACGAAGGCGGCCAGGAGATCGGAGGCAACGAGCCCCTCCGACCGCGTCATGACTCGGAGGCGAGCCACGGCGCCGACTCCGGAGGGCGAAAGCGACTTCGACCGTTGGGACCAGCTAGGCGGCCGCCACCACGCTCGAGTCGGCGGGCGGCAGGTTGACCCAGTCGCCGTCGGTGGCAACGTTCTTCACGTAGAAGTACGTCTTCTGCCACATCTTCACCGACTTCACCAGCGGGATGGGCGGAAAGGGGTTGTCGGCCGTCGTGCGCCGTGTCGCGATGTATGTGCCACATTGCGCCGGCGTGCCGGCAGCCTGCGTGCCGAGCTTCAAAGAGAAGAACTCCCCCCACAGCTCGAGGGTGGGGAGAACGCCGATGTAGCCCTCGCACAGGGTGGCGAAGGCGGAGAGAAGCACCACCGCGTTGGGGGTGAGGTGGTGCGGCTGCAGGTTGTACAACTCAAGGAACGAGCGGAGGAACCCGCTCGCCGGGAGCCCCATCCCGCGCATGAGGTGCGAGCGGAAGATGACCCGCTCGCCTGCCTCCGGCGCGGGCCGGATTTCTCCCACCGGCGCAAGGCGGGCCTGCACCAAATCCGCGCTCGGGAGGCGCCGGGTCCGGCGGAGGTACTCGATGTCCTCCGCATCCATGTCCGAGCCATCCCACTCGCCGGAGCGCGTGGCGGGGGGCGCGGCGGAGGAAGAGCTCATCGTCGGCGAGGAAGAAGAAGGCGATGGAGCGGAGTGAAGGAAGAAGAAGAAGGGCAAAGAGCGGGGGAGGGTGTGCGCGTGCCGTGCCGCCGCTCCCCCTCGGCCTATTTATAGCCCCGATGGCTGGGAAGCCGAGGGGGCGACGTGGGGATTAACTGCGCCCACGACCCCACGACGCCCCACGATTAAACCCCCACGAAGTTACTGCCCGCAGTAACCACGTGGGGATGCCAACCGCCCTCGGCATAGCGGATCCGCCGGAGCCGAGGCGCGTAATGGCGGGCTTCCACTTGGCGGCCCGCCCCGCCACGCGTGCGGCAGGCAGGCTATCGCCCCACGTGGCGCTACGCGATTGACCGCCTCATAGATGGCAGGGAAGCGTATCCGATACGCCTCCGGTTTCCCGCCGCGACTTGCGAGCGGCGGCCTCTCACCAGGCCAGGCCGACTCCAGCGAGACGGCCTGGCGACGCAGCAGCTGACTCTCAGAGTCGGCTCCGCAGAACCGAACTGCCGGTTCGCGCAAGGCGGCGCCACCGGCTTCGCCACTGGGACTATCAGGAGTAATGGGCCATGGGTAGGCTGACCCAGGACCCAGGATCTTTCAAGACATCGGGGCAGGCCGCGCCCCTCAGCCGATTCCCAGCTGGCGACCTTCGAGAAGGCCGAGACCCAGCGGGCGACCTTCGAGAAGGCCGAGTCCCAGCTGGCGACCTTCGAGAAGGCCGAGACCCGGCAGGCGACCTTCGAGAAGGCCGAGTCCCAGCTGACGACCTTCGAAGAGGCAGAGCCCTCAAGATGGCGACTCTGGGACAAGCCGACTCCAGGCTTGCGACCTCCCAAAGGGCCAACTGTGAGAGTCGGCCCGCGACCTTTCACGAAGACCGATGCGGGGTACAGCCCCATCGTGGCTGTCCCCTCGGACCCACGGGAAGAAGGCATGGCTACAGTGAGCCGCGTCACCAGGAGATCTCCGGTGAGGCGCGGCACTGTTGCCATGCCTCCCTTGACCTCAGCCACAGTGCACAAGGCACTGTGCCCACGACGGCGGCACGTACGGCCCGGAGATCGCCGGGCCCTCCGTCAGTGAAATGGAAGAAGACGGCCGGAGAGTCCGAAGACGGCCCTACGGGAGTCGGCCTCCCCAGAGTCGGCCGCCTCCCGGCCAGGGCCCCACAAGCCATAAACCAGATTGGACGGGGAGTGGCGATGGTGATCACCTGACAGACGGCGGCACTGTTCCCACGACCCCATGACCAAGCTCGGTCATCGAGCGCAAGACAAGAGTGTTCGCTGTCCATGGGGCCCGCCGTCGGCGGGCCCTGTGGCCGGCAGGAAGGACGGCTGCATGAGAGACTGACGACTGGGGGCCACGCCCAGTCAGATTACCATTGTACCCCCGGGGGGTAGGCCTATATAAACCCCCCGGGGCACCCATGCAAAGGGTTCGGCCCTGGTTAGGTTTAGACATATAGCAAGAAGGGAAAGAGCTAGCCTTGCTCCTTCCTGCCTCACACAGCTCAAGGAGCACCATTGTACTATCACCCCATAGTGATCATGCGGAGACCCCGCAGAGCAGCAGTAGGGGTATTATCTCCTCGGATAGCCCCGGCCGGGTAAGATTCGCCAAGCGTGCATGTCTTCGCCTCATCCTGCTTCTGAGCACCGCGACGCTTCTACTCACCCCCACCATGATAAGCCACCCGTTGGCATATGTCGCACCCAACCCCCGACAACGTGGATATATATAGGCGAAGAAGGTAGGTCAGGGGAGACATGAGGGGCCCACGAGGGTGGGGGGCGCGCCTACACCCCCTAGGGCGCGCCCTCCTGCCTCGTGGCTGCCTCGGCTACTTCTTGACATCCACTCCAAGTCTCCTGGATTGCGTTTGTTCCAAAAAGATCGCTCCCGAAGGTTTCATTCCGTTTGGACACCATTTGATATTCGTTTTCTTCGAAACACTGAAATAGGCAAAAAAAACAGCAATTCGGGTTGGGCCTCCGATTAGTAGGTTAGTCCCAAAAATGATATAAAAGTGTAGAGTAAAGCCCATAAACACCCAAAACGGGTAATATAATAGCATGGAACAATCAAAAATTATAGATATGTTGGAGACGTATCAAGCATCCCCAAGCTTAATTCCTGCTTGTCCTCGAGTAGGTAAATGATAAAAACAAAATTTTTGATGTGGAATGCTACCTAGCATATTCTGAATGTAATTTTCTTCTTGTGGCATGAATGTTCATATCCAAATGATTCAAGAAAAAAGTTCATATTGACATAAGAAAAGTAATACTTCAAGCATACTAACAAGGCAATCATGTCTTATCAAAATAACATGGCTAAAGAAAGTTTATCCCTACAAAATTATATAGTTAGGCTATGTTTCATTTTCATCACACAAAATACTCCCATCATGCACAACCCCGGTTTCAGCCAAGCAATTGGTTCATACTTTTTAACGCACTTCAGCTTTTTCAACTCTCACGCAATACATGAGCGTGAGTCATGGATATAGCACTATGGGTGGAATAGAATATGATGATGGAGGTTGTGTGGAGAAGACAAAAAATGAGAAAATCTCACATTGACGAGGCTAATCAATGGGCTATGGAGATGCCCATCAATTGATTTCAACATGAGGAGTAGGGATTGCCATGCAACGGATGCACTAGAGCTATAAATGTATGAAAGGTCAACAAAAGAAACTAAGTGGGTGTGCATCCAACTTGCTTGCTCATGAAGACCTAGGGCACTTTGAGGAAGCCCATCGTTCGAATATACAAGCCAAGTTCTATAATGAAAAATTATCACTAGCATATGAAAGTAACAACATAAGAGACTCTCTATCATGAAGATCATGGTGCTACTTTGAAGCACAAGTGTGGAAAAGGATAGTAACATTGTCCCCCTTTTTTGGGCATTTCATCTTTCTTTTTTTTTTTGGCCTTTCCCTTTTTCTCTTTTTATTGGCCTTTCTTTTGTTTTTTTATTTGTCCTTTCTCTTTTTTTTAAGGGACAATGCTCTAATAATGATGATCATCACACTTCTATTTATTTACAACTCAAGAATTACAACTCGATACTAGAACAAGATAAGACTCTATATGAATGCGTCCAGCAGTGTACCTGGATGGGCAATCAATCAAGAGTGACCTGTATGAAAAATTATGCATGGTGTCTTTGCCACAAATACGATGTCAACTACATGATCATGCAAGGTAATATGACAATGATGATGCGTTTCATGATAAACGGAACGGTGGAAAGTTGCATGGCAATATATCTCGGAATGGCTATGGAAATGCCATAATAGGTAGGTATGGTGGCTTTTTTGAGGAAGATATAAGGAGGTTTATGTGTGATAGAGCGTATCGTATCACGGGGTTTGGATGCACCAGCGAAGTTTGCACCAACTCCCAAGGTGTGAAAGGGCAATGCACGGCACCGAAGAGGCTAGCAATGATGGAAGGGTAAGAGTGCGTATAATCCATGGACTCATATTAGTCATAAAGAACACATATACTTATTGCAAATGTTTTATTAGCCCTCGAAGCAAAGTACTAGTATGCATGCTCCTAGGGGGTGGTTGGTAGGAGTTAACCATCGTGCGCCCCCGACGTCCACACATAAGGAAGGCATTCAAAAGAGCACCCCATGCAACAAAATTGTCACACAACTTTTACCATAAATGCATGCTACAGGACTTGCCAACTTCAACACAAGTATTCCTCAATTTCATAATTACCCAACTAGCATGACTCTAACATTACCACCTTTATATCTCAAAACAATTATCAAGAATCAAATTGATCATAACATCCAATTCACTTTCTATGATAGTTTTTATTATACCCAACTTGGATGCCCATCATATTAGGACCAGTTTTATAACCATAGCAAATACCATGTTGTTCTAAAAGACTCTCAAAATAATATAAGTGAACCATGAGAGATCAATAATTTCTACAAAATTAAGCCACCGTCGTGCTCTAAAAAGTATAAGTGAAGCACTAGAGCAGAATTGTCTACCTCAAAAGATATAAGTGAAGCACATAGAGTATTCTAATAAATTCCAAATCATGTGTGTCTCTCCCAAAAGGTGTGCACATCAAGGATGATTGTGGTAAACTAAAAAGAAAAGACTCATATCATACAAGACGCTCCAAGCAAAACACATATCATGTGGTGAATAAAAATATAGCTCCAAGTAAAGTTACCGATAGACGAAGACGAAAGAGGGGATGCCTTCCGGGGCATCCCCAAGATTCAGCTTTTGGTTGTCCATGAATTCTCTTGGGGTTCCATGGGCTCCCCAAGCTTAGGCTCTTGCCACTCCTTATTCCATAATCCATCAAATCTTTACCCAAAACTTGAAAACTTCACAACACAAAACTCAACAGGAAATCTCTTGAGCTCCGTTAGTGCAAGAAAGAAAAACCACCACTTAAGGTACTGTAATGAACTTGTTCTTTATTTTTATTGGTGTTAAACCTACTATAATCCAACTTCTCTATGGTTCATACCCCCCGATACTAGCCATAGATTCATCAAAATAAGCAAACAACACACGAAAAATAGAATCTGTCAAAAACAGAACAATCTGTAGTAATCTGTAACTTTGGAATACTTATGGAACTCTAAAAATCCTAACAAACTAGGAAGTCCTAGGAAATTTGTATATTGATCTACTGAAAAATGAATCAACTAAAAAGGATGTTTCTGTCATTTATTAAAATTATTCTCGTGCACGCAAAAGTTTCTGTTTTTCAGCATGATCAAATTAACTTTCACCCAAGATGATCCTATAGGTTCTACTTGGCACAAACACTAATTAAAACATAAAACCACATCTAAACAGAGGCTAGATGAATTATTTACTAAACAGAAGCAAAAATGAAAGAACAAAAATAAAATTGGTTTGCCTCCCAACAAGCGCTATCGTTTAACGCCCCTAGCTAGGCATAAAAGTGAGGATAGATCTAAGTATTGCCATCTTTGGTATTGGGAAAGAAAAGAGAAAATATCATTTCTATAGCATTCATCCTTCTATTTTGGGAAAGCACGTTGCCATTAATGGAGGAAGAGAGATTAAGCACGTTACGGAAATTTGCATCTAAGCTAGCCTTCATCTCTTCCATAATTTTGTTCTGATAAAAGCATAAGAGAGTGGTGGATTCAACCTTATCATTCATGGGATGCCCAAATATGGTTTTCATTTTTTTCATAGGTATCTATAGCATCCCCTTCCAGGAAACCTCCTTCAAAAAAAGAATCTAGAACTTCCATGAAAGAAGCGGGTAAGCCAACATAAAAGCTTTTTCAGTATATCTCAATTATATATTGTGGCACATAGCTAGATCGAATCCTTAATAGCCTATCCCAAGCATCTTTTAAAGTCTCATCAAGTAAATAATGAAAAATTCCGGAATCATCTTCATCAAAATTACTCAAACTTCCATTGATAACCCCGATAGGTCTTTCCATAACATCATTATTTATGAGCTTAGAGAGGATAGAGGGACTATCCAAGGTACTAAAACCCTGGAAAGAACCCTTAGTTCTTTTTGATTCGGCCATGGCAAAGGGAAGGCAAACGGTAAAGAGAGGGCAAATAAAAATGGCAAGGGTGAAGTGGGGGAGAGGAAAACAAGAGGCAAATGGCAAATAATGTAATGCAAGGGAGATGAGTTTGTGATGGGTACTTGGTATGTCTTGACTTGCGGGAAGACCTCCCCGGCAACGGCGCGAGAAATCCTTCTTGCGACCTCTTGAGCACAGCGTTGGTTTTCCCTTTAAGAGGAAAGGGTGATGCAGCAAAGTAGCGTAAGTATTTCCCTTAGTTTTTGAGAACCAATGTATCAATCCAGTAGGAGGCTCCATGCAAGTCCCTCGTACCTACACAAACAAATAAGAACCTCGCAACCAACGCGATAAAGGGGTTGTCAATCCCTTCACGGTAACTTGCGGAAGTGAGATTTGATAGAGATAATAAGATAAGATAAATATTCTTGGTATTTTTATGATATAGATTGGAAAGTAAAGATTGCAAATAAACTAGATTGGAAACTTATATGATGAAAGATAGACCCAGGGGCCATAGGTCTCACTAGTGGCTTCTCTCAAGATAGCATAAGCATTACGATGGGTGAACAAATTACTGTCGAGCAATTGATAGAGAAGTGCATAGTTATGAGAATATCTAGGCATGATCCTGTATATAGGCAGCACGTCCGCGACAAGTAGACCGACTCCTGCCTGCATCTACTACTATTACTCCACACATCGATCGACTCGCATGCGCATCTAGAGTATTAAGTTCATAAGAACAGAGTAATGCATTAAGAAAGATGACATGATGTAGAGGGACAAACTCAAGCAATATGATATAAACCCCATCTTTTTATCCTTGATGGCAACAATACAATACGTGCCTTGCTGGCCCTGCTATCACTGGGAAAGGACACCGCAAGATTGAACCCAAAGCTAAGCACTTCTCCTATTGCAAGAAAGATCAATCTAGTGGGCCAAACCAAATTGGTAATTCGAAGAGACTTGCAAAGATAACCAATCGTACATAAAACAATTCAGAGGAAATTCAAATATTTCTCATAGATAAACTTGATCATAAACCCACAATTCATCGGATCTCGACAAACACACCGCAAAAAGAGTTACATCGAATAGATCTCAAACAAGATCGAGGAGATCTTTGTATTGAGATTCAAAGAGAGAGAAGAAGCCATCTAGCTAATAACTATGGACCCGAAGGTCTGTGGTAAACTACTCACAACTCATCGGAGAAGCTATGGTGTTGATGTAGAAGTCCTCCGTGGTCGATTCCCCCTCCGGCGAAGCGCCGACGAAGGCTCCAAGATGGTATCTTGCGGATATAGAAGGTTGCGGCGGTGAAAATAGTTTTTTTGTGGTGCTCCTGGATGTTTTTGGGGTACATTGATATGTATAGGCGAAGGAGGTAGGTCAGGGGAGCCACGAGGGGCCCACGAGGGTGGGGGCGCGCCATCCTGCCTTGTGGCTGTCTCGGCTGCTTCTTGACGTCCACTCCAAGTCTCCTGGATTGTGTTTGTTCCAAAAAGATCGCTCTCGAAGGTTTCACTCTGTTTGGACTCTATTTGATATTCCTTTTCTTCGAAACACTGAAATAGGCAAAAAAAACAGCAATTCGGGTTGGGCCTCCGGTTAGTAGGTTAGTCCCAAAAATGATATAAAAGTGTAGAGTAAAGCCCATAAACATCCAAAACGGGTAATATAATAGCATGGAACAATCAAAAATTATAGATACGTTGGAGACGTATCACCCGGTCATTTTGATCTTCATATACCCGTAATGGGGTACGGCTTGGAAGCGCATGAACGCATCTCGCCCCAGCAAAGCATGATACCTGTTGTTGAATGGTGCTACATGGAAGAGTAACTCTTCAGACCTATAGTTCTCCGGTGAGCCGAATACCACGTCGAGTTTGATTTTTCCCAAGCATCTGGCTTCTCGACTAGGGATAATACCATGAAAGTTTGTGTTACTTTGCTCAATGTGACTCCTGTCCATTTGCATTTTGTTGAGCGTGTCCTCGTAGATGAGGTTCAGTCCACTACCGCCGTCCATGAGCACTTTATTGAGCCGAAAACCATCTACAATTGGGTTTAGGACCAAAGCAGCTGGTGCCCGGACTGAGCGGGCTCTTGGTTCGTCATTGGTGTTGAAAGTGATCGTCGTGTCATTCCAAGGATTTACTGTTGCCACGTGGCAGACTTCGGCAAGGTCGTGGAGCGCCCTTTTATGCCAATTATTCGAAGAAAAGGTCTCGAAGACCGTGAATACTTCGCGATCATTGTCCTCCGAAGAGTAGTTCTCTGGAGTGTTTTTCGTGAGGATACCCTCGATGCTCTTGGCCACCTGCCGGAGTATCCAACATGCTCGAAGGCTATGCTTTGGCTCGTTGTCCGACGTCATGTGAATTTTACATGGCTTGTCAAGCCATTCCTCGAGGACAGTTCTATGCCCCATAATGGGTTTAATTCTCTTGTCCACGGGATGATGATTGGGTGCTCCGTGGGGATGCATCCTATTTGCCCGTCCGGGGGATGGCCTAAGGGCATGTGGTTCCCAGCGGGCTGTTTGGGTTTTCCAGGCGCTTTCCATTGCGCGGTACTTCTGTACTTTGTGTGCCAAATCGGCAAAGTGTAGTATGCGACGGCGGTTGAGGGCATTAAGGATTCCCTCATCCGTGCAATTGTTGCAAAATACCGAGATCGCATCGTCATCGCAGCAATCCTTGACCTTGTTTTTAACAAGTAGGAATCTAGCCCAGAAGTGGTGGAATGTTTCCTGAGGCTGCTGCCGCACATACATTAAGTCGCATATGTTCGGAGGACCGGAGTTGTTTGGGTAATATTGCTTGTGGTGGGTGGGTGGGCACCAATCCGAACCCTGACCCGCCGGGAAGTCCGGTTTCTGAAGAATTTCGGAGGCTACAGGCCTGGGTTCCGTAGCATCCGGTACATTTTTAGGCTTAAGGCTCGTTTCCATGTTCGGAGTACAAGAAGTGTCTTCGAGAATACAGGAGTCCGGCTCTCTGAGTTTGGAAACCCGAACATACTTTGTTCTCAACGTAGGGAAAGAGTCCTTGTCAGCTTGTTCCTCCATGATTGCCACATGATGGGTGATCGGCGGAGATCTGATTTCTCTCTGATCGGGTTTAAGCCCAATCCGATCATATTCGGTTGCGACCCCCAGGGCGGCGATGCAATCTAGCGGTTCGTTTAAGGCCGATATTTCTGCCGGATCCATCTTGTCGGAGTATTCAGGGCCGAAGCAGAGGCGATTTTTGGCGATGGGTTGGGCTGCTTCTAGCTTAATGGCCGGGCGGGCGCCCATGATTAATCTGCCGAGCCGGAGGGTTTGCCATAAAGCTAGGGCTTCTCCGGAAGTGATGCTATCCTTGATGACAAGGGGGGCCATCAATCCTTCTGTCGACGGCACAGAGGAACTCTCAATAGAAGCACCAATGTCGGTGTGAAAACCGGCAGATCTCGGGTAGGGGTCCCGGACTGTGCGTCTCAGGATCAAAGGTAACAAGGAGGCAAGGAACACGATGTTTACCCAGGTTTGGACCCTCTTAATGGAGGTAATACCCTACTTCCTGCTTGATTGACTTTGATGAGTATAGGGGTCACAAGAATTGATCTACCTCGAGATCGTGATGGCTAAACCCTAGATGTCTAGCCTGTATGATTGTCGTTGCCCCTAAGGACTAAACCCTTTGGTTTATATAGGCACCGGAGGGGACTAGGGTTGTTACAGAGGAAGGAAACTACTCATCCAGACGCCAAGCTTGTCGTCCACGCAAAGGAGAGTCACATCTAGACATGAGATAAGGCCTTTGGTTTTGTATCTTCACGGCTCGTCAGTCCGGCCCATGTCACATAGGCCGGCTCTCCGAGGACCCCATAATCCAGGACTCCCCCACAACCCAAGTCCGAAAAGGCGGCGGTGGCCATGGAGCACTTGCTTCCTCATGAGATTGCCGAGCGGGAGCTGGAGATGCAGGAGGCAGCGGAGATCGAGGAGCACCAGGAGGAGGAGTTGCACGTGGCCGAGGTCGAGGTAGAGAAGAGTCTGTCCGTCGACACTACAAAAAAAAGAGACATCCGTGACATTTTGGGCCGAACGAAAAAAATTTCTGTCATACATATGACACTTCTATGACGATAATTGTGACAAAACCCAGTATCATCATAGATGTGGTGGGCTCCTACTTCTATGACAAAAAATCATGACAGAAAATGGGCTTTTCGTCCTGGGTGGGCCGGAGACGCAGCTGCATGACATTCTTTGGGCCGTCCATGACGGAAAAAACCGTGGTAGAAGCGAGGGGGAGGAAAATTTCGGGGACTTGCCGGTTATGGTGGGAGAGCTAAGCGCGTTTCTCTCGTATAGGTACGCACGTGTGTGCGAGGCATTGGCTCTAACTGAACCCGAGCGAGGTGTTGGGCTCTAACTGAACCCGAGCGACAGACCGCAGCTACGCGTTCATCGAACCCGAGCGATCGATCGATGGTGTTAATCGAACCCGATGGAGCGATTCTTCGCTATCGCTGCTAACTAAAGCCGCCGATTGATGAACAAAGAGCATTGCGGGGTTTGATGAACAAGGAGCGGTGGCGTTGCCTCCGATGAACAGGAACCGTGGTGTGGAGGGCTGGATGAACAATGAGACGGTGGAGGGGTGGCCGTGGAGGGTGGTTGAACAGACCCGTGGTGTGGAGGGCTGGATGAACAATGAGACGGTGGAGGGGTGCCCGTGGAGGGCTGGTTGAACAATGAGCCGTGGAGTAGCGCACGGTGGAGGCTGGATGAACAGGAGCCCGTGGAGGCTGGAGGAGGTCGACGGAAGCCCGTGGAGGCTGGAGGAGGTCGACGGTGGAGATGAACAGTATCCCGTGGAGTTCCGTTTTGCGGTACTCCACACCCTCCCGGCGAACAGACCCCGCTTCGACCATTGAGGTCCGTTTAAATCCGCTTTCGTGATGCGCCACACCCTCCCGATCAACAGACCCCGTGCCGACCGTAGGAGGTCCGTTTAAATGCTTTTTGCGGTGCGCCACACCCTCCCGATCAACAGACTTCTGCTTCGACCGTAGGAGGTCTGCTTCTCTCTTTTGCGGCACGCGTCACACCTCCCGATCAACAGACCCCCATTTCGACCGTAGGAGGTCCATTTCCTCTGTTGTGCGGTACGCCAGGCCTCGTTTCCATCGCCTGTTCCGTCCAATCCGGTTGGCTCCCACGCATTCCGTTCCCTCCTGATGAACACGACGCATTCCGTTGCATCCCCATGAACACGACGCATTCCGTTGCCTCCCGATGAATACGACGCATTTCGTTGCCTCCCCATGAACACGACGCATTCTGTTGCCTCCCCATGAACACGAGCCCTCGCCAGACGTATGCGCCGACTAGGCATTCGAGATCCCGCCGCATGTACACATACGCGGGTCAGATTTTCTTTCTTGCACCCTGGCCGCTGTACGTACGTGTACATGCTACGTGCGCGCCTCTACTACGACACATGTGCGCATCTACAACGACCAGTATGTACGTACATGTTTGCGACTAGAATGACAACGCTACGTACGCTTTGACCAGGTGGGTCCCGACTATCAGGCACTTCCTTGCGTGCAAAAATGTAGCTGGTGGGTCCCAGCAGTCAGAGGGGCGAATCGTTTGTTTTTTTGCCCAAACGCACTTCCTTGCATGTGAAGGTGTAGCTGGTGGGTCCCAGCAGCCAGAGGGAACGTTTTTTTCGCGAAATACGGTGCCCGTCAGGTGGGTCCCCGCTGTCAGGTGGAGGAATAATTATTTTCCGCGTAATAAGGACGCACTTCCTTGTCGCCGTGGACCCAAATTGTCGGCCTCTCCACATACAGTCCACGTCCGATGGAAATCGTTCCTTGACCACGTTGACCATGCCGCGCCGAGAGCACCAGGGCGGTGGACGACGGCGAGGCCTAGGAAGGGGACGACGGGGAGCCAGGGAAGAAGCGGCAGTGGAAGCCCGCGCCGAGAGGAGTACGAGGGTTCACTAGTTCGGCTGCGGTGTGAGGCTGCCGTCGCCGCAGGGCCTGGCCAGCGGTGGGAATAGTAGGGGGCGGTGAGGCCTCCGCGGCAGCACATCCGGCCACGAGAGGCAGGAGCATGCGGCACGACCGGTGCTGCTTTGGGCGGCTGGAGCAAAAAGACCAGAGGTTGAAGAAGCACTACGGCCGTTGGATGGACATCGTACGGTCACTGGAGCTAGAATCGTTTATATTTTTTGTGCGTAATAAGGAGGCACTTCCGATGGGTCCGAGCTGATAGCAGGGGGAACGTTTTTTCCGCGAAATACGGTGGCCCATCGGGTAGGTCCCAGCAGTCAGGGGCAAACGTTTTTTTCGCGAAATACTGGTGGCCCATCTTGTGGGTCCCTGCTGTTAGGTGGAGGAATAATTATTTTCCGTGTAATAAGGAGGCACTTCCTTGCGGCTGCCGTGGACCCAGTTGTCAGCCTCTCCACGTATTGTATTCTTCAGATGGAATTCGGTCGTTGACCACATTGACCACGCCGCGCCGAGAGCACCACGGCGGTGGACGACGGCGAGGCCTAGGAAGGGGACGACGTGGAGCTAGGGAAGACGCGGCAGTGGATGCCCACACGGAGAGGAGTACGTGGGTTCACTGGTTCGGCTGCGCTGCCGTCGCCGCAGAATAACAAGGGGTGTGGGTGAGTATAGTGGAGGGATGGCCTGGCCAGCGGTGGGAGTAGTATGGGGGCGGTGAGGCCTGCGCGGTAGCATAGCCGGCCACGGGAGGCGGGAGCAGGCGTCACGACCGGCGCTGCTTTGGGCGGCTGGAGCAAGAATACCAGAGGTTGAAGAAGCACTACGGCTGTTGGATGGACATCGTACGGTCAGTCGAGCTAGAATCGTGCATATTGACTAAGTTGACAGAGCCCTTCATCCCCGTCAACTTAGTAGGCCCACTATACTGGGTCCCAGCTAGCAGGGGAGTATTCTTTTTTTTGGTCATAATAAGGAGGCACTTCCTTGTGTGCAAAGATATAGCTGGTGGGTCCGAGCTGTCAGTGTCGCGAAATACAGAGGCCCTTTCGGTGGGTCCCAGATGTCAGGTGGAGGAATCATTATTTTGCGCGTAATAAGGAGGCATTTCCTTGCGTGCGGCCGTGGACCCAGCTGTCAGCCTCTCCACGTATAGTCCACTTCCGATGGATGTTGTTCATTGACCAGGTTTACCAGGCCGCGCCGAGAGCACCAGGGCAGTGGACGATGGCGAGGCCGAGGAAGGGAACGACACGGAGCCAGGGAATACTCGGCAGTTATTTCCCACACGGAGGAGTACGAGGGTTTACTGGTTCATCTGCCGTCGCTGGAGAATAACAGCATGTGTGGGACTGAGGGTGAGTAGAGGGATAGCTAGGCCAGCGATGGGATTACGGTGGGCGGTGAGGCTGCTTGCAAAACACAGCCGCCATGGGGAGGAGGGAGAGGCAGTCCCGGGCGCTTGTTTGAGCGGCTGGAGCAGGAAGAGCAGAGATTGAAGAAGCATGACGGTCGTTGGATGGACATCCAACAGTATACAGGCCATCTGTGGAAAGCCTCAAATCTATGAAAAACAGCATACAGCCCATCTGCCATTATTTCAAATAGTTTACAGGCCATTTGCTAATTCTTACGGGTTTTTTCGGAGCCCATATTCTTTTTGTTAGCATTACAGCCCATATTGTGGCCACGGTTAAAAAACTATACGAAATTTTGCATATGTAGGTGCGGTCTGAACTGTTTTTAATCCCGAAATTTCGAGTCACATTCAGACTGATTTTAAAAATAAATGTATATCAATATAAAATCCAATAAATTGTCCACGCATAAAAATCAATACAATTTAAAATCTCGAAATGAAAAAAAGATATTTGAAACTAATTGCCGGTTTGATGTGTTTTAAAAGTGTACATCCCATTTCTAGTTATTGATAGGCCATTTTCTCGGCCAGCCGAATGAAGCTCTCCTCGTCTAGCCCAACAGGCCTGATGAAGTGACTTACTTGACAAATCACAAAAAACTGGGCTAGCCATTTTCAAAAAGAAAAAAACTACTGGGCTGGTCTGTGGTAAACATAAAAGAAAAGGCTGTCTAGACAGGCCAGAGTGTCCCACACAGCCCAGTTGACACCCTGCTTCCGTCTCAAAAACATATTAGATAAATGCCACTCCAATTATGGCGATTCATAAAATGCCACCGCAATTTCCAAACTTTGAAAATGCCAACGCAATTTTTGCAAACTTTGAAAACGCCACGCAGTTTGCAAACTTTGAAAATGCCACTCCAGACTTCAAAAATGCCACTAGAAATGGCATGAAATGGCATTTTCAAAGTTTGGAAATTGCGGTGGCATTTCTGAGGCATTTATCAAATTAACCCAAAACAAAATAACTGGGCGAGCTGTTTGGGTCCCTCGTGTCACCGCCACAGTAATTCTCTCGTTTATTGACTATGTTGACAATGGCATGGGACCCATATGTCAGAAATCCACTAGGAGGAGCCATTTTTTTATTGGCTTGAAATAAGGAGGCACTTGCTTGCATACAGCCATGACCTTGGCGGGTCCCTGCTGTCATCCTCTCCACGTACAATCATCTCCTGATTGTGTACGCGTCAACTTGCTAGGCCCACAAGTCAGCCTCTAAACCCGTGCAGGACAAATACAACCCATTTAAAAAAATAACAGCCCATTCCATTCGTTCAAACGGAAAGTTCAACATTCAGAGCAAAGTAACAGGTCTGATCCACATATAGAGTACTGAACTTCCACGTTGACAACCATCATAGCCAAGTTAACTATCTACTCCCACTAGACAAGTACTAACTTACTCTTAGCTAACTAGACGATGTCGGCGGTAGACGCTAAACACCGGCACCGGCATCCTCTGCCTCGCCTCGGACTTGCCAGAGGTGCGATAGGGCGCGTTGCTCGCCCGCGTTGGCCCTTTCCATGCCGGTGTGGTCCACCGAAGCTTCGGCTTCCAAGCGGGAAACCCACTTGACGAGCTGGTAGTAAAAATCGGCATCGCGAACGCGTGCGTGCCCGACAGCCTCCAGGGCTATTTGCCAGGCGTCGGCCTCCACGTAGTCGGCCCAGTTGCGGGCGGTCTGCTCGCAACTCAGAGCATCGGTGCGCTGCTACTCCATGTCCCGCTGGCGGTGCAAATCGGCGATACGCTACTCCTCCGCCAAGAGGTCGCGCTCCAACAACTCCTGCTCCTCCGCCATGCGGTCGCGCTCCAACAACTCCTCGAGCTGCGCATTGCCATCTAAAGACAGATAGAATGCCTCCTCCCTCCGTCTGCCTTCCGGTGAAAAACAGAACACTAGTTCCGGTGGTGACCGCCTCCGGCGTCGCCTACCACGGACGGGCGGGGGCATGGCGGACGTGGCGAGCAACGTCGGGCTGGTGGGGGCTTATGAGGATATGGCGAGTTGGGTCACGGTGGCACTGGAGAATGCCGGGACTTATAGGGGGAAGGTAGCGCGACGGTCATCGGAATTCAATGCATAATGGCTTAGCGCGCCAGCTTGCCATGGAAAACTAGGGAAACTGAAATTATGACTGTGTTGTCCCGTCCCGTCTGGGCCGCACGCCGGCATGGCGGTCAAACGAGTGCACTCGAATCATCTCCCTCCTTGTCAATAATGATTTCACGGATTTAAAAAGCCCGCAACAATTAAAGTGTATCTTTTTTCGCATCAGTTAGCTGCCTTAATTATGGCCGGCTGCATGCAGGCACTCAGAATCGCTCGCAGGCAGTACACAAAGCAGCATGCAACGAGTCGCAGCCGAGGGCATGCATGCAGCCACTTAAATCGCTGGAATTAATTAGGCTTAAACTTCTGCATGCCGTTAATTATTGCCATGTCTTGGTCTTGTTGCTTTGCTCACGGGACTAATAAACTTGGATGGAGGGAGTACCTTGGTTGGTGAGAGGTTTGAATTAAGCCCTGCAAACCGGAAAGGAGGTACTAGTACATGCGTGATCTGCTATTTATTCGTGTAGGATTGAGTAGGTCGTTTCTTGAATTGAGCCCTGCAAACCGGAAAGGAGGTAGTACGTGCGTGATACGCTATTTATCCGTGTAGGATCGATAGTGTAGCTTGTCAATTTCTTCAGAGGTAGGCATTTTTATCTTTGTAGGATCGATAGTGTAGCTTGTCAGTTTCTTCAGAGGTAGGCATTTTTATTCAAAAAACTGCCACTTCGCATCTTGCGTCGCAAATAAAACTGCCAGGTGCGCATTTGTAGGCTAGTTAGTGATCGATCAGTAACTTGTAAACACTGAGCGAACAGAAATAAGTAACTCTTAATGCATCTCAATGATTCACAGATCATATACAAATATGTAGCTCCAAAAGCAAAGATCAGCCACTTTGGATCTTGCATCGCAACTAAAACTAACTAGTACGATTCCCATACATAAGATCCACATGTTAATGCATCTCAATGATTCATAGATCATATACAAAAATGTAGCTCCAAAAGCAAAGATCTAGAAAAAACATCTATTCTTCCTACTAACATGGATGCTTCTCTTGGCCAACATTCAGTACAGACTGAAAGACAAATTTGTTTGTGAAGTCTACAATTTCTCTTGCAAATGTAACTGGTTTCACCAACAGCTGGAACCATGAGAATGAACCACACATGATGGAGGAACATCCACCGCAATATGATTTGGTCTTCTCTCGATCACACCGCGAGACTATTTTCGGAATACAAACTTTAACATAGGGAAAACGATGCCCATTGTATAAGCAAACCAAAGCAATGAAGGACCAAGTGTTGGCCAGTAAATAGTACAGTACTACTTTTCTGCAGTCCATGAAGTGACTATCCAATCTTTGTGTCTATTTTCAAATGGCACTGCATGCAGTGACTATACTATTCTCTTGTGCAGTTCAACCAAAATTGCGGACACTTTGTTTGTTTGCCAAATAGCAACGGGCAGACATCTCTGTCTGCACAAATATCAAGCAGCTAGTAAACATATACCACACCATGTTCGCAGTGATGGAAGAGGTGAGATCGATACAACCAAAATTGAGCATCCAATCATTGAATCATGTCCTGCACCTCCAATGTAGGTCTACCTTGCCAATAAATTCACATGCAAACCACTAGTATTACTATCTAATGACAGTACAAAAAGAGTAGCAAGATAGTAGCAAACCATGTACCTTCGTAATGAATAGCTCATAGTGCCACCAATTGGATATAAAGGTTTGGAAAAAAACATGCTCCTAATGTTGAACCAGTTGGACTTTTTGTGTAGCTCCACTAAAATCGAGTATCCCTGTCTGCATAGATATTGAAAGTGTGATTACTATAAAAGTGGCACTAGTTGAAGCATAGACTCGCAAATATAAGCATTCCAATTTCTTAATGGGAAAGGTAGCAAGACTGTTTCTAACCACCTGTTTGAAGTAATAAATAAAGCAACAACGGCTAATGTCAGGAAGGCATACATAGTTTTTTTTCTGAAAAATTGAGCCATTCCTGACCTTTCCTCTTCCTTTAAGCAAATTTTGTGCAGTTTTACTAAAATAAAATGCCATCACCGCCTTGACAATTTAGTTACACTGTACAAAAGGAAATGACTTAACATTACATCATGATGTCGGGTATGTAGTAGACAGGCATTAGAGACAAACATACAAACCTCCTCCGATAACATAATGAACATTAATTTTAACAAAGGTGTGACTAGCTTTATCGGGATAATTTGAGTGAACTCTACACCCTCTGTTCATTAATATAAGACGTTTTCGCAGTTCAGTTTAAAGTACCCAAACGTCTAGTATTTAGAAAAACAGGTAGTAGTTTTCTTGAGCACATATCTAGGAAAGCTCGCCACACTTTATTTATGTCCATACGCTAATGCAACACCATTCGAATACTACAAATATACACTAATCCAGTGGCTAGTGCAACAGTAGAGTAGTTAGTTTATTACGAGTGCAAGACAATGGTTTTATTGAATGATTTCAATAAACTCTAGCACCGAAGGTTTCTATAAGAATTAACAATACAAAATGTAAAGGTAACAAGTTTCAGCATTGGTATACTAGATGTGCATGAGCATTAAACCAAATACAAAAGTCTGAAGGTAACTAGCATTATTAACTAATGACAGTATAAAAAAATGCAAACCATGTACCTCCAAGGTAAATATCATTTCAAACTCGGGGGGGGCCTTAAAAATTGCTATCCCAATCTTGATAATCGATCAAACATAAAAACTTGATCTTTCCTCTTGATAATCAAGAGAACAGTCAGAGGAGGAGGTGCCCACTCTTGACCTTTCCTCTTGTCTTCATAATTGTCTGTGCAGTTTAACCAAAATAAAATGACTTCATGCCTTGGCATTTTGGTGACACTGCATAAAAAAATTAACTTATCTCATGAAAGTGAGGTATGTAATCTATAAGCATTAACAAAGCAAAAATCAAGGTAGTAACAAGTTTCATCATTGGTATCTTGGTACTGTGCAACAAAGATTAGAATGCCTTAGCTCAAAAATCTTTAATACATCCACAATCAACAGCTAACCTGAAATGATCCAATGACATTAAATGGCACTTGCTTAAATTTATCGATGGCATTAGACCGAGAGCGGCATTAGTTAAATGTGGCATCACTTTAGCAGTTGCATTGCTTGGCTTGACTGCTGGCATTATACTAACAGCAAAAAAGTGGCAATAAGAGCATGGGAGGCCCATTCGGACAGTGGGCGCACCAGTATGATGTACCTCGACGGACGTAGAGTGGTGAGGGAGGTATGGTTGCCCAGAGCAACAAATATCCAGGCAGCATATGTGGATTACGCCTCATTTTTGTTCTCTTTAGCCACCTTTTTCCTATGTGAGGACGACAAACCGATCGACCCGGTCATTCTCTATTGCATTGTCATGCCTTTCTACCCTTCTTCAACCAAGAGACACGAGACTCGTTCCTTAGCTATTGATTTTCCCCTTTTCAACCTAGATGTGGATTCGATGCCTACTCTCTTCGACAGTACAGTCTCCCTTCCTTTCCTTATTCAACCATACATGCATTAGTCTGCATGAAGTAGGGTTTCCTTTAATAGTGCAAATTATGGTTTTCGTCTGCGTGGCCAGCAGAGCAGAGGATAGCAAATTAGGAAGATGGTGGAGTGGAAAAAGATCCACATGCAACGACGTGCCAGATGGGGCAATAGAACAAGGGTATGGTTCGAAAACAGGTAGCATACCTGAGGGTCGGCGGGAAGTGGCTTCGTTCGTGGTCGTCGTCCTCCGCACACACTACGGCAGCGATCCTTGCCTTGGCTTAGGTCTGAGAGGACGGCCGAGGAGTCTGGACTAGGGGTGTCCGGACAGCGGACTATCATCGTCCGCCGGACTCCAAGACTCTGAAGATACAAGATTGAAGACTCCGTCCGTGTCCGGATGGGACTTTCCTTGGCGTGGAAGGCAAGCTTCGCAATATGGATATGTAGATCTCCTACCATTGTAACCGACTACTGTAAACCCTAGCCTCCTCCGGGTCTATATAAACCGGAGGGCTGTAGTCCGTAGGACACAACATACATTACAACAATCATACCATAGGCTAGCTTTAGGGTTTAGCCTCCTTGATCTCGTGGTAGATCCACTCTTGTACTACCCATATCATCAATATTAATCAAGCAGGGCGTGGGGTTTTACCTCCATCGAGAGGGCCCAACACAGGTAAAACATCGTGTCCCTTGTCTCCTGTTACCATCTGCCTAGACGCATAGTTCGGGACCCCTACCCGAGATCCACCGGTTTTGACACCGACATTGGTGCTTTCATTGAGAGTTCCTCTGTGTCGCCACCGATAGGCTCGATGGCATCTTCAACTAACAACGCTTGTCCGGGTGGGGCTTTTCTCCCGGACAGATCTTCAGATTCGGCGGCCGCCTTTGCGCGGGCTAATTCGCAGCCATCCGGAGCAGATTGAAAGCTACGCCCCTGGCCGTCAGGTCAGATTCGGAAGCCTAAACTTCACGGCCGACATCCGCGGGGACTTGATCTTTGACGGGCTCGAGCCACAGCCAAGCGTGCCGCACTATTACGATGGGCATGATCTAGCTCTGTCACCGAACAGTGCCTTGGGGGCAGCACAAGAATCCGCTCCGGCCCTTAGACCGGAGCCGACCGCCCAGATCAAGGACCGGTGGTTGGACACCGCCTCGGGGGCTCCAACTTGCACGGCGATGGAGCCGAACACTACCCTTGTCCCTCGCGAAGCTCGTGACTCCGAGGTGCCAGACTCCTTGCCGGACTCCGGACCTCCCGCGCCCCTGCCAATCGAATCTGATTGGGCGCCGGTTATGGAATTCACCGCCATGGACATCTTCCAACACTCGCCCCTTGGCGACATCCTAAATTCGCTAAAGCATCTCACGCTATCCGGAGAGTCCTGGCCGGATTATGGCCAGGATGGTTGGGATACGGACGATGAAGAAATTCAGAGCCCACCCACCACCCACTTTGTAGCCACTGTCGACGATCTAACCGACATGCTAGACTACGACTCCAAAGACATCGACGCTATGGATGACGATGCGGAGACGAACAGAACCAGCGCCACGTGGCATTGGAAGACCACCTCATCATACGACATATACATGGTGGACACCCCAAAAGACGGGACGGCGAAGAAGCGTGGAGGCAGATTCTTTAAAGAAGCAGCCCAAGCGCCAAGCGTCGTGGCGCCCGCTTAAATCCCGCCACAAAGAAGAATGGATATTCCGCACAGAGATAATAATACCCCGAGAGTGCCAAGATAATCCCTCCAAAGAAGACTTAGCGCATGAGGACACGAAGCAAGCCCTCACGAGAGGGCGGCGGGAGCGAGAGGTCGAGGATTATAACTATATGCCTCCTCCAAGACGAGGCAAGCCTCAATGACGACAATTAATTGCCGTGCCCGAGGATCCCGTCGAACAAGAGCGTCTCAAACGCAGGCTTATCGCCACGGCAAATAGCCTAAAGAAAAAGCAGCAGCAGCTTCAAGTTGATCAGGACCTACTGGCCGATCGATGGACCGAGGTCCTCGCGGGACGAAGAGTATAAACTCGGACGCCCCTCCAAAAGCTACCCAAGACGCAAGTTGCTCCCCCGACTAGAGGAGGAAGCGTACATACCTTCATCACCAGCGCACGATACGGCAGACCGACCACCACGTGGTCGCGACAGAGAGGCATCCAGGCCCTCAACCAAGACCGTACCCCGGCATCGCTCCAAAAGTACGAAGCCAAAAGGGAACGCGCCGGACTTGCGAGACGTATTGGAGGACAAAGCAAGGCAATCCAGATCCATCTACGGATCACGAGGGCGCCCCACGACCCGCGACGAATACCGTCGCGCCGGATACAATAACCCGGCCGGGCGAACACAGCGCATAACGCTCTCGAGCTGCGTTGTGATATTGCTCAATCTGAGGCGCCAGACACCCGCTATGCTTCATCGACGAAGTAATGGATCATCAAATTCTGAAGGGTTTAAACCCGTAAACATTGAATCCTACGATGGCACAACAGACCTGCAGTTTGGATCGAAGATTATCTTCTTCACATCCATATGGCCCGCGGCGACGATCTCCATGCCATCAAGTACCTCCCACTCAAGCTTAAAGGACCAGCTCGGCATTGGCTTAACAGCTTGCCCGCCGAGTCGATTGGGTGTTGGGATGACCTGGAAGCCGCATTCCTCGACAATTTCCAGGGCACGTATGTGTAGCCACCAGATGCCGATGACCTAAGCCACATAATTCAGCAGCCAGAGGAATCGGCCAGACAATTCTGGACACGGTTCTTGACAAAGAAAAACCAAATCGTCGACTGTCCGGATGCAGAGGCCCTCGTAGCCTTCAAACATAACATCCGCGACGAGTGGCTAGCCCGGCACCTGGGACAGGAAAAGCCAAAATCCATGGAAGCACTCACATCATTAATGACCCGCATTTGCGCGGGAGAGGATAGCTGGCTAGCTAGGAAGTTGGTGAACTGATGACAGGGAAGCCGGCGACAGAAGCCCCGGTGAACGGCGGCCGTAACCAACAACCTCAATAAAAATTCTGGCAGTCCGGATACTAAGGACCACAACGGCAGGTCACGTCGAAACAAAAACAAACACCGCATTAACAGCGACGATAAGGAGGATACGGCAGTCAACGCCGGATTCCGAGGCTCTAAACCCGGTCAGCGGAAGAAGCCATTTAAAAGAACCACTCTGGGTCCGTCCAACTTGGACCGAATACTCGACCACTTATGCCAGATACATGGCACCCCCGAAAAGCCAGCCAATCACACCAATAGAGATTGCTGGGTGTTCAAGAAGGCAGGCAAGTTAATTGCCGAAAACAATGACAAGGGGCTAAACGGCGACGACGAGGAAGAGACCCGACCGCCGAACAATAGAGGACAGAAGGGTTTCCCCCCACAAGTGCGGACGGTGAACATGATTTACGCAACCCATATACCCAAGAGGGAGAGGAAGCGCGCACTAAGGGACGTCTATGCGATGGAGCCAGTCGCCCCGAAGTTCAATCCATGGTCCTCTTGTCCGATCACTTTCGATCGAAGAGACCACCCGGCCAGCATACGCCATGGCGGATTCGCCGCATTGGTTTTAGACCCAATCGCCGATGGATTTCACCTCACGAGAGTCCCGATGGACGGCGGTAGTAGCCTGAACCTGCTTTATCGGGATACAAGGTCGCAAGATGGGCATAGACCCCTCAAGGCTTAAACCTACAAAGACAACCTTTAAAGGTGTCATACCAGGTGTGGAAGCCAATTGTACGGGCTCAGTCACACTGGAAGTAGTCTTCGGATCCCCGGATAATTTCCGGAGCGAAGAGTTAATCTTTGACATAGTCCCATTTCGCAGTGGCTATCACGCTCTGCTCGGACGAACCGCGTTTGCAAAGTTCAACGCGGTGCCGCATTATGCATACCTCAAGCTCAAGGTTCCAGGCCCTCGTGGAGTCATCACGGTCCACGGAAATACGAAACGCTCCCTCCGAACGGAGGAACATACAGCAGCTCTCGCGGCGAATCTGAGCAGCCTTTTAAGGCATTCTCGAGTCCGCCGTTAAGCGGCGGATACAAAGAAAACGCAGCCAAGCAATACAAACCAAGACAACTCGCACGATCGAGCACGTAGCAACGCGGTACTAACCCCCGCCCTCGCATGATTGCAAGAACATCCCTCCGCATACATCATTACGCTTTGGAGATACCATGGGCGCAGGGGAAGGGGCACGATCACAATGGACCCAGAGTGTGGCTCGACCACACCAGGGGCTCGCAAGTGCGCCCCCCTTTTTTATTATTATTATTTTCCTTCTTTGCATACACAGGACTCCGTTAACGGAGGCCCCTGTCCGTGATGAACTCGCCAACTCACGATGCAACAGCCTGGGAGAAAGAAGGCTGCGGCGAACACTCAGGTGGTCTCAATTACGAGCATTAAATTCGATTATATACACCAAGTCCGCAGCTCATCCCTGGAGGGGGACATGTTTAATTAGTCCAAATCCATTGCTTATCGCACTATTTGTATCAGTCCGCACTCATAGCAGACTTCCTTTAATAAATAATGCAGCACTTTTCGACTGCAATTACATTACTTTTTATATATGTTCATTACATGACATCCTGCACCCGTATATTTTGGTACGGCCTAATACACCAGGGGCTTATGTTCCCCACATTATGGTGTGATAAGTCCGAACACTTTCATAAGTGCGGCACCCCGAACTTATAGCATTATATCAATCGGCTCCGAATCATGTCTTGGGTCAATAGTTGGGTTTGCCCGGCTCCCACGTTTTGGTGCCTTATGTTCCATTCTGTCGGCTAAGGTGGCACTGGGAGAACCACTGCGATTGCGCCCCGGTTGAGCCGGGTGAGTGCCTCAGTGGAGAAAGCTAAAACTAACCGGCATGATAAGGCGAGAGACTGCTCGCTGTTCGAGAGGTCCTTTAAAGACTCACGCCGCTTCGAGCGAAGTTCTGGATAATGTCCGACGAAGGCATGGATAGCGCCCCGGATTCGGTCTTCCGAATACCAGGGGCTTCGCTGAAATTTAAAATTATAGAATTCTATGGCTAAGTGAGAGTGTTCAAGCATTATAAGTCCGGTTGCCTTGTACGTTGTGTTGAGCGCCTCCCTAGATGGACCCAAAAATGGGAACAAGAGTGCTCAAGTTTATCCCGAACACCCCAGCACTCGCGGTTCGGGGGCTGAAGCCAACGACTTCTCATCTCTCAGATTTTATAAACGGCCGCACAGAAGGTAATAATTTAAATTAAACAAGCATTGCTTAATGCGCATATGAACATAGTTTTCAGCGCACAGGATAATACATAGCGAGTTTACTCAAAAATTACATCTCTGGGGCATTCATCCGCAATATCGCGGGCTCCCTTCAGGACAGTTTTATAATACATTTCGGGCGTGCGATACTCCTTGCCGGTGGCGGCGGGTCGATGAGAAGCTTCTCGCATCCAGCCTGCCCCAATGCACCTTTAATGCGGGCAAGGGCCCGATGAGCACCTTCAATACAGGCGGAGCGCTTGATGACCTCCACCCAGGGGCACGCATCCACCAGCCGCCGCACTAGGCCGAAGTAGCTCCCCGGCATGGCCTGTCCAGGCCACAGCTGGACTATAAGGCCCTTCATGGCCTCCTCAGCTACCTTGTGGAGTTCGACCAGCTGCTTTAGCTGGTCTCTTGGGGGCACTGGATGGCCGGCCTCAGCATACTGAGACCAGAAGACCTTCTCCATCGAGCTCCCCTCCTCGCCACGATAGAATGCGGCGGCATCGGACACACTACACGGCAGATCTGCAAACGCCCCTAGAGAGCTCCGAATGCGGGTAAGTGTCAGGTAGTTTACATTAACATGCTTGCTTTGCATGAAAAATGCCTTACCCGCCGT
This sequence comes from Aegilops speltoides, assembly GCA_021437245.1. NCBI lineage: Eukaryota > Viridiplantae > Streptophyta > Magnoliopsida > Poales > Poaceae > Aegilops > Aegilops speltoides. The sequence continues at coordinate 95,928,811 of CM038141.1, read as the reverse complement.
TATCTTCTTTAAATTTTCAACCTCCTGAAGGGCCTTACGGGCCTTGGCCTTGGCGGACTTGGCACTTTCGAGAGCCGAGGCAAGCTCGGACTCTCGAGTCTTGGAGTCACGCTCCAAGCTCCCATGCTTCTCCATGAGAGCCCGGAGCTCTTGCCGTACTTCCGCCACCTGTGCCTCCTGCTTTTCTCGCTCCGCCCTTTCATGGCAAGATGCGTTCGACGCATGACACAGCCTCCTTCGTGGCTGCCACCTCGTTTAGGCCCCGCAATACCCATATTATCCTTGTTAATTTCATTGCAACCAAAATCCTTTTCTGTAAGGTAACTATTCAAAGTGGTGTTACTCACCTTCTTTGTCCTCGAGCTGCTTTTTGGCATGGCCGAGCTCTCGCTCAGACCGCTCGAGATCCTGCTTCAATACACTGACCTCCGCAGTCAGTGCGGCAGAGGTCAGCAGCGCAGCCTGCAAACCCATAATGACATATTTCAAGCAACCCTGCGTGTATCTTTTTAGATCCTCAGTCCGGCTTTTCTTTCCGAACACGGATCGAGCATCGAGAACTCTTGTCTATGCGGTAATACATTGCATAATTTCAACTTCTTACCTCAAAGCCTGTTAGAAGGCTGCTGCAGGCTTCGGTCAGCCCGCTCTTGGCGAGCTGAACCTTCTGAATCACCGCACTCATGATAGTGCGGTGTTCTTCCTCGATGGAAGCGCCTTTGAGCACCTCCAACAAGTTATCTGGCGCCTCCGGTTGGACGGAGGCCGCCGGCGTCACGGTCTTGCCCTTCTTTCGAAGAGGCCGCCTGCCGGACTCTGGAACCACTGCAGGTTCCGTCATAGAGTCCGGCGCAAAGTCCGGGAGGCTGCCCTGCGGCACCTCCGGAGCCTCCTCCTGATGGGTCCCTTTCCGGGACCCCACCTTGGCGTCCTCCTCGGCGCGGGGAGTAGAGGCCGCCGGAAGTGAATCCACATCCGACGGGGCCAATGACCCGCTCGAAGAAGCGGGGAGAGCATCATCGGCCGGACTACGGACAGTATGCGGCATTAGTAGGACACTATGTGACACGAAAGAAATTTCAGATTATACTTGGATCCGGATACTTACGATCTCACCGGAGGCCTGGCCCTTGAAGGCCACTCCTCTCTGCCAACGTTGGTGTTGGCGGAGCTGTCCTGGGGAATAGTTCTCCCCCTCTTGGACCCTTCGGCCTCCCCTATCGGGGAAGCCTTTCTCTTCCTCTCTCCCTCCTCCGGGAGAGAGTCTTCTTCCTCCTCCTCATCTTCGGGGGAGGAGTCCGCCTCGTCGTCGGACGCCTGATTACGGGAACTCTTTCGAGTTCCCGTGGCCGCCTTCTTGGCATTCTTCTCCGGCACCACGTGCGGTGCCGGAACCAGCAGCCCTGCTAGACGGGCGTTCACTGGGTCTTCTGGCATGGGAGCCGGGCAGATGAGCTGCTCGGCCTTCTCCATCCATTCCTGTCAAAGGAAAAGAAAGATTGAGACCCTCCTAGAATCAATCTATTTATCACAAGTGTCCCATAAAGGGGTTGAGTCACTGACCTCGTCAGCTGGATGCTGCGAGCGAAATCCGCGATCTTCCGTCGCGGATGCGGGGGCTTCGGCGCCCTTAAAGAGCACCCTCCAGGCGCCTTCATACGTCGTGTCGAAGAGCCCGCTTAGCGCCTGGTGCTGTTCCGGATTGAACTCCCACAGATTGAATGCACGTTCTTGGCATGGGAGAATCCGGCGGATGAGCATGACTTGGACCACGTCGACGAGCCTGAGCTTATTGCTCACCAGCTTCTGGATGCAGGCTCGGAGTCCCTCAGCTCCTTCGGATTGCCCCACAACAAGCCCTTCTCTTTCCAGGAGGTGAGCTGCGTGGGGATGCCAGATCTAAACTCGGGGGCCGCCGCCCACGTAGGTTCGCACGGCTCGGTGATGTAGAACCACCCCGATTGCCACCCCTTGACGGAGTCCACGAAGGCCCCTTCGAGCCAAAGAACGTTGGGCAACTTGCCCAACATGGCGCCCAAGCATTCCGCTTATGCGTGCTTTCACAACCTTCGCTTGACGTTGAAGGTCTTGAGCCACAGGCCAAAGTGGGGCCGGATGCAGAGGAAGGCCTCGCACACGACGATAAACGCCGAGATGTTGAGGATGAAGTTCGGCGCTAGATCGTGGAAATCCAGGCCGTAGTAAAACATGAGCCCCCAGACAAAAGGGTGAAAAGGAAAGCCCAGTCCGCGGAGGAAGTGGGGGAGGAAAACGACCCTCTCATGGGGCCCGGGGGTGGGGATGAGCTGCCCCTCGTCGGGCTGCCGATGCGCGATGTCGCCGGAAAGGTATCCGGCGGTGCGCAGCTTGGTGATGTGCTCCTCCTTAACATTGGAGGCCAACCATTTGCCTCCCGCTCCGGACATGGTCGGAGAAGGTCGAGGCGAGATGCGCGAGCTTGAGCGTTGGAGCTTGAATGCACAGAGATGGATAAGCAAAGGAGGAAGAAGGCGTAGGTGAGAAGGTAAATCCTTATCCCTTATATATAGGCGGACGGAGACTATGCGTCCCCCACCAGCCTGGTAAAACTCGCTTATCTCCCAAGCGCCACCATCAATGGCGCGGTTGGGTTACCCACGTCCGTATTGATGGATAAGGGGAACACGATCTCTGCTTCGACAGGACGTGCCAAGGAAACTGCTTCGCTAAACGTGCTGAGGTGGTATAAAAAACGATTCAAATAAAGGCTTGGTAGCGGTGTAATGTCATGCCACATAATACGTCAGTAGATTGGACTTGTGTACATTTTATTCTCTCTACGGTGGAATGTGGAATTTATTTTGCAGAGCCGGACACTATCCTGGTGTTCATGATCTTCTCCGGATTATTCAAGGGAGGAACCCGCCTTGCAATGCCGAACATTATGCGCGCCGGACTTATCGTCATTGAAGCCTGGTTCAGGGGCTACTGAGGGAGTCCTGGACTAGGGGGTGTCCGGACAGCCGGACTATCATTGTCCGCCGGACTCCAAGACTACGAAGATACAAGATTGAAGACTCCGTCCCGTGTCCGGATGGGACTTTCCATGGCGTGGAAGGCAAGCTTGGCAATATGGATATGTAGATATCCTACCATTGTAACCGACTCTGTGTAACCCTAGCCTCCTCCGGTGTCTAGATAAACCGGAGGGCTGTAGTCCGTAGGACACAACATACATTACAACAATCATACCATAGGCTAGCTTTAGGGTTTAGCCTCCTTGATCTCGTGGTAGATCCACTCTTGTACTACCCATATCATCAATATTAATCAAGCAGGACGTAGGGTTTTACCTCCATCAAGAGGGCCCGAACCTGGGTAAAACATCGTGTCCCTTGTCTCCTGTTACCATCCGCCTAGACGCACAGTTCGGGACCCCCTACCCGAGATCCGCCGGTTTTGACATCGACAACGACCTTGTCGTCAGTGCGTGACCTCGCTCGCCGATGACGAGTGCGTCAACGTTGCACGTCCTTTTCTTCCCCGGCGGATCTGTGACCACCAGTGAGGAGGTAGAGAGGGGCCGTTTTTTTAGATCTGGAGAGTGGGTGGTAGTGTGAGAAGCAAGTGGGCAGCCCTTGGCAAGAAAGCGCTGAAGCTCTAGCCTATATATCTTCTTTATACTACTAGTACTAGAGGTGGAGTAGTGGTAGCGTAGTTTATATTTTCTCTATGTACAGTACCAGTTAGTCGTGCTTCAAAACTGAATGGCATGCCATTAAAAAAATAAAGGCCGCTAACTAATGCGGCACCTCGGGCCAATGCGGCTAGATCGCATTTTGCACGAGAAATTACACACCATGTTTCGTTCACATGTGGTCCCGTTCCACATATTAGTGAGACGACGGCGAGTAGTGGGAGTATTTCCGAACTGACGTGTAGGCCGGGGCGCCCCTTCGTGAACCGTGGCAAACTGATACGTCCATTTTGCATCATGCTTTTATATCGATATTTATTGCACTATGGGCTATTATTTCACGTTATGTCACAATACTTATGGCTATTCTCTCTTATTTTACAAGGTTTACATGAAGAGGGAGAATGCCGGCAGCTGGAATTCTGGGCTGGAAAAGGAGCAAATATTGAAGGACTATTCTACGCAACTCCAAAAGTCCTGAAACTCCATGGAATACCTTAAAATAAATAAAGAAAAATCATCGCCAAAGATGAAGGCCAGGGGGCCACACCCTGCTCACGAGGGTGGGGGCGCCCCCCTGGACGCGCCCCCTACCTCGTGGGCCCCCTGGTGGCTCTCCGACGCCCATCTTCTCCCATATGAAGTCTTTCCATGAGAAAAAAATAGAAGAGAACCTTTCGGGACGAGACTCCGCCGCCACGAGGCGGAACCTTGGAGGAACCAATCTAGGGCTCCGCAGAGCTGTTCTGCTGGGACACTTCCCCGGAAGGGAAATCATCACCATCATTATCACCAACGCTCCTCTCATCGGGAGAGGGCAATCTCCATCAACATCTTCACCAGCACCATCTCATCTCCAAACCCTGGTTCATCTCTTGTATCCAATTCTTGTCTCCAAGTCTGGGATTGGTGCTAGTAGGTTGCTAGTAGTGTTGATTACTCCTTGTAGTTGATGCTATAGTTGGTTTATTTGGTGGAAGATCATATGTTCAGATCCTTTATGCACATTATTACCCCTCTGATTATGAACATGAATATGCTTTATGAGTAATTACGTTTGTTCCTGAGGACAAGGGAGAAGTCTTGCTATTAGTAGTCATGTGAATTTGGCATTTGTTTGAAACTTTTATAAGCTGTATGTTGTCCAACCTCTAGTGGTGTTATGTGAACGTCGACTACATAACACTTCACCATTATTTGGGCCTAGAGGAAGGCATTGGGAAGTAATAAGTAGATGATGGGTTGCTAGAGTGACAGAAGCTTAAACCCTAGTTTATGCGTTGCTTCGTAAGGGGCTGATTTGGATCCATATGTTTCATGCTATGGTTAGGTTTACCTTAATACTTTTGTTGTAGTTGCGGATGCTTGCAATAGAGGTTAATCATAAGTGGGATGCTTGTCCAAGTAAGGGCAGTACCCAAGCAGCGGTCCACCCACATATCAAATTATCAAATTATCGAACGCGAATCATATGAGCGTGATGAAAACTAGCTTGACGATATTCCCATGTGTCCTCGGGAGCGCTTTTCCTATTATAAGAGTTTGTCCAGGCTTGTCCTTTACTACAAAAAGGATTGGTCCACCCTGCTGCACTTTATTTACTTTTGTTACTTGTTGCTCGTTACCATTTATCTTATCACAAAACTATCTGTTACCATTTATTTCAGTACTTGCAGAGAATACCTTGCTGAAAACCGCTTATCATTTCCTTCTACTCCTCGTTGGGTTAGACACTCTTACTTATCAAAAGGACTACGATAGATCCCCTATACTTGTGGGTCATCAAGACTCTTTTCTGGCGCCGTTGCCGGGGAGTGAAGCGCCTTTGGTAGGTGGAATTTGGTAAGGAAAAATTTATTTAGTGTGCTGAAATTTTCTGCCACTTGTTACTATGGAAAGTAATTGTCCGAGGGGCTTGCTCGGGGTATCTTCACCCCGTCCGGTTGAGCCAAGAGTTTCTCCTCAACCTACTGAACCTACTGAATCTATTGAAGATGAAACTGCTTTTCAGATTCCTTCGGGAATGATGGAGAAACTGCTAGCTAACACTTTTGCAGGAGATGGAACAAAGCATCCTGATGAACATCTACGCTTTGTGGATGATATTTGTGGACTATTTAAGCTTGCAGGTATACCCGATGATGTTGTTAAGAGGAGGGCTTTCCCTTTATCTTTGGAGGGAGACGCATTGACATGGCATAGGCTATGTGATGTTACGAGATCATGGAACTATAAAAGATTGAAATTGGAATTTCATCAAAAGTATTACCCTATGCATCTTGTTCATCGTGATCGCAATTATATATATAACTTTTGGCCTCGCGAAGGATAAAGCATCGCTCAAGCTTGGGGGAGGCTTAAATCAATGTTATATTCATGCCCCAATCATGAGCTCTCAAAATTGACAATTCTCCAGAATTTTTATGCTCGGCTTTCTGAAAATAATCGCAACATGCTCGATACTTCTTGTGCTGGCTCTTTTATGATGAAGTCTATTGAATTTGGATGGAATTTATTGGATAGAATTAAACGCAACTCTGAAGATTGGGACCTCGATGAAGGTAAGGAGTCAGGTATGACACCTAAGTTTGATTGTGTTAAAACTTTTATGGATACCGATATTTTCCGTAAGTTTAGCACTTAATATGGACTTGACTCTGAGATAGTAGCTTCTTTCTGTGAATCTTTTGCTACTTATGTTGATCTCCCCAAGGAGAAGTGGTTTAAATACCATCCTCCCATAGAAGTAAAAGTAGTTACACCTATTAAAGTTGAAGAAAAGATTGTCACTTACAATGATCCTATTGTTCCGACTTCTTATGTTGAGAAACCCCCTTTCCCTGTTAGAATGAAGGATCATGCTAAAGCTTCAACTGTTGTTCGTAAAAGCAATACTAGGACTTATACACCTCCTGAGCAAGTCAAAGTAGAACCCAATATTGCTATTGTTAAAGATCTCTTGTCTGATAATATTGATGGGCATGTTATTCAATTCACTGGTGAAACTGCTAGAATTGCTAAACCCTGTGATAGAGATAAACATAGACCTGTGGTAGGCGTTCCTGTTATTTCTGTTAAAATAGGAGATCATTGTTATCATGGCTTATGTGATATGGGTGCTAGTGCTAGTGTTATACCCATTGGCTTATACAAAGAAATTATGCATGAGATTGCACCTGCTGAGTTAGAAGAAATTCATGTCACAATTAAACTTGCCAATAGAGATACTATATCTCCAATAGGAATTGTTAGAGATGTTGAAGTCTTGTGTGGGAAAACCAAATATCCCACTGATTTCCTTGTTCTTGGTTCTCCACAAGATAGCTTTTGTCCTATTATATTTGGTAGACCCTTCTTGCATACTGTAAATGCTACGATAGATTGTGAAAAGAATGTTGTTACTGTTGACTTGGATGATATGGTTCATGAGTTTAATTTCTCTAAATTTAGTAAACAACATCGTGAGGAAGAATTGCCTAGTAAGGATGAAATTATTGGTCTTGCTTCTATTGCTGTACCTCCTAGTGATCCTTTAGAACTCTATTTGCTAGACCATGAAAATGATATGTTCATGAATGAAAGAAGGGAAATAGATGAAGTATTCTTTAAACAGGAACCTATTCTGCAACACAATTTGCCTGTTGAAATACTGGGGGATACTCCTCCACCCAAGGGTGATCCCATGTTTGAGCTTAAACCGTTGCCTGGTAATCTTAAATATGCTTATCTTGATGAAAAGAAAATATATCCTGTCATTATTAGCGCTAACCTTTCAGAGCATGAAGAAGAAAGATTATTGAAAACTCTGAAGAAGCATCGTGCCGCTATTGGATATACTCTGGATGATCTTAAGGGCATCAGTCCCACTCTATGCCAACATAAAATAAATTTGGAAGCTGATGCCAAACCAGTTCGTGATCCTCAACGACGTTTGAATCCTAAAATGAAAGAAGTCGTAAGGAAGGAAATACTCAAGCTTCTGGAGGCAGGTATAATTTATCCCGTTGCTGATAGTTAGTGGGTGTCGGTGTCAAAACCGGCGGATCTCGGGTAGGGGGTCCCGAACTGTGCGTCTAGGCGGATGGTAACAGGAGACAAGGGACACGATGTTTTACCCAGGTTCGGGCCCTCTTGATGGAGGTAAAACCCTACGTCCTGCTTGATTAATATTGATGATATGGGTAGTACAAGAGTAGATCTACCATGAGATCAAGGAGGCTAAACCCTAGAAGCTAGCCTCTCGTATGAATGTTGTAATGGAGGTTATGTCCTACGGACTAAAGCCCTCCGGTTTATATAGACACCGGAGAGGGCTAGGGTTACACAGAGTCGATTACAATGGTAGGAGATCTACATATCTGTATTGTCAAGCTTGCCTTCCACGCCAAGGAAAGTCCCATCCGGACACGGGACGGAGTCTTCAATCTTGTATCTTCGTAATCTTGGAGTCCGGCGGACGATGATAGTCCGGCTGTCCGGACACCCCCTAGTCCAGGACTCCCTCAGTAACCCCTAAACCAGGCTTCAATGACGATGAGTCCGGCGCGCATAATGTTCGGCATTGCAAGGCGGGTTCCTCCTTTGAATAATCTAGAGAAGATTGTGAACACCCGGATAGTGTCCAGCTCTGCAAAATAAATTCCACATTCCACCGTAGAGAGAATAAAATGTACACAAGTTCAATCTGCTGGCGTTTTTTGTGGCATGACGTCACACCAGTACCAAGCCCTTACTTGAATCGTTTTTTATTATACCACCTCAGCGCGTTTAGTGAAGCGGTTTCCTTGGCACGTCTTGTCGAAGCAGAGATCGTGTTCCCCTTATTCCGGGATTCTCATCAATACTGACGTGGGTAACCCAACCGCGCCATTGATGGTGGCCCTTGGGAGATAAGAGAGTTTTACCGGGCTAGTGGGGACGTATAGTCTTCGTCCGCCTATATATAAGGGATAAGGATTTACCTTTTCACCTACGCCTTCTTTCTCCTTCGCTTATCCATCTCCGTGCACTCGAGCTCCAGCACCCAAGTTCGCGCATCTTGCCTCAACCTTCTCCGACCATGTCCGGAGCGGGAGGCAAATGGTTGGCCTCCACCGTTAAGGAGGAGCACATCACCAAGCTGCGCGGCGCCGGATACCTTTCCGGCGACATCGCGCACCGGCTGCCCGACGAGGGGCAGCTCATCCCCACCCCCGGGCCCCATGAGAGGGTCGTTTTCCTTCCCCACTTCCTCCGCGGATCGGGCTTTCCACTTCACCCCTTTGTCCGGGGCTCATGTTCTACTACGGCTGGATTTCCATGATCCGCGCCAACTTCATCCTCAACATCTTGGCGTTTATCGTGGTGTGCGAGGCCTTCCTCTGCATCCAGCCCCACTTCGCTGTGGCTCAAGACCTTCAACGTCAAGCGAAGGTTGTGAAGGGCACGCAGCGAAGTCGGAGGCGCCATGTTGGGCAAGATGCCCAACGTCCTTTGGTTCGAAGGGGCCTTCGTGGAATCCGTCAAGGGGTGGCAATCGGGGTGGTTCTATATCACCGAGCCGTGTGAACCCATGTGGGCGGCAGCCCCCGAGTTCAGATCTGGCATCCCTACGCAGCTCACCTCCTGGAAAGAGAAGGGCTTGCAGTGGGGTAATTCGAAGGAGCCGACGGACTCCAAGCTTGTATCCGAGCCGGTGAACAAGAAGCTCAGGCTGGTTAATGTGGTCCAAGTCATGCTCGTCCGCCGGATTCTCCCATGCCAAGAACGGGCATTCAATCTGTGGGAGTTCAATCCGGAATAGCACCAGGCGCTGAGCGGGCTCTTTGACACAACGTACGAAGGCGCCTGGAGGGTGCTGTTTAAGGGCGCCGAAGCCCCCGCATCCGCGATGGAAGATCGCGGATTCCACTCGCAGCGTCCAGCTGATGAGGTAAGTGATTCTACCCCTTTACGGGACACTTGTTGTTAATAATTTGACCCTAAGCGGGTTTTTTAATCTCCCTTCTCCTTTGACAGGAATGGATGAAGAAGGCCGAGCAGCTCGTCTGCCCGGCTCCCATGCCGAAGACCAGTGGGCGCCTGCCTCTGGCGGGCTGTTGGTTCCGGCACCGCACGTGGTGCCGGAGAAGAAGGCCAAGAAGGTGGCCACGGGCACTCGAAAGAGTTCCCGTTTTCAGGTGTCCAACGACTCCGAGGCGGATTCCTCCCCCGAAGAGGAGGAGGAAGAAGAAGACTCTCTCCCAGAGGGGGGAGAGAGAAAGAGGAAGGCCTCCCCAACAGGGGAGGCCGAAGGGTCCAAGAGGGGAAGAACTATTCCCCCGGACAGCTCCGCCAACACCAACGTTGGCGAAGAAGAGTGGCCCTCGAGCGAGATCGTAAGTATCCAGATTCCTGAATGATCTGTAATTTCTTTTTGTCACATAGTGTCCTTCTAACGCCGCATACTGTCTGCAGTCCGGCCGATGATGATCTCCCTGCTTCGTTGAGCAGGTCATTGGCTGTGTCGGATGTGGAATCCATCCCGACTGCCTGCACCCCTCGCGCCGACGAGGACGCCGAGGTGGGATCCCGGAAAGGGACCCATCAGGAGGAGGCTCCAAAGGCGCCGCAAGGTAGCCTCCCGGACTTTGCGCCGGACTCTATGCCGGAACCCGCAGTGGTTCCAGAGTCCGCCAGGCGGCCCCTTCGCAACAAGGGCAAGACCGTGACACCGGCGGCCCCCGTCCAACCGGAGGCGCCGGACAACTTGTCGGAGGCGCTCAAAGGCTCTTCCATCGAGGAAGAACACCGCACTATCATGAGTGCGGTGATTCAAGGTTCACTTCGCCAAGAGCGGGTTGACCGAAGCTCCGCAGCAGCCTTCTAACAGGCTTTGAGGTAAGAAGTTAAAATTATGTAATGTAATACCGCATAGACAGTAGCCCCTGATGCTCAGTTCGGCGTTCGGAAAGAAAAGCCGGACTGAGGATCTAAAAAGATATACGCATGGTGGCTTAAAAATATGTCAATATGGGTTTGCAGGCTGCGCTGCGGACCTCTGTCGCACTGACTGCGGAGGTCGGTGCATTGAAGCAGGATCTCGAGCGGTCCGAGCGAGAGGTCGGCCGTGCCAAGAAGCAGCTCGAGGACAAAGAAGGTGAGTAACACCACTTTAAAGATTTACCTTACAGAAAAGGATTTAGGTTGCAATAAAAATGACAAGGATAACGTGGGTACTGCAGGGGCCACTAACGAGGTGGCAACCCTGAAGGAGGTTGTGTCCGCGGCCGAACGCGATGCAGCCGCGGAATGGGCAGAGCGAGAGAAGCAGGAGGCGCGGGTGGCGGAAGTGCGGCAAGAGCTCCAGGCTCTCATGGAGAAGCATGAGAGTTTGGAGCACGACTCAAAGATTCGAGAGTCCGAGCTTGCCTCGGCTCTCGAAAGTGCCAAGTCCGCCAAGGGCGAGGCCCGTAAGGCCCTTCAGGAGGTTGAAGATGTGAAGAAGATAGCGGCGGATAAGGCATTTTTCATGCAAAGCAAGCATGTTAATGTAAACTACCTGACACTTACCCGAATTCGGAGCTCTCCAGGGGCGTTTGCAGATCTGCCGCGCATTGTATCCGATGTCGCCGCATTTTACCGTGGCTAGGAGGGGAGCTCAACGGAGAAGGTCTTCTGGTCTCAGTACACTGAGGCCGGCCATCCGGTGCCCCAGCGACCAGCTGAAGCAGCTGGTCGAGCTCCACAAGGTGGCTGAGGAAGCCATGAAGGGCCCGATAGTCCGGTGTGGCTCGACGAGCCATGCACAGGAGCTATTTCGGCCTCGTCTGGCGGCTGGTGGATGCATGCCCCTGGGTGGAGGTCATCAAGCGCTCCGCCTGTATTGAAGGTGCTCGTCGGGCCCTTGCCCGCACAAAGGTGCACTGGGGTAGGCTGGATGCGGAGAAGCTTCTTACTGACCCGCCGCCAGCGGGCAAGGAGTATCGTACGCCCGAAATGTACTATAAGACTGTCCTGAAGGGGGCCCGCAATATTGCGGATGAATGCCCAGAGATGTAATTTTTGAGTAAAACTCGCTATGTATTATCCTGTGCGCTGAAAACTTTGTTCAAATACGCTTTAAGCAACGCTTGTTTAATTTAAAATATTACCTTCTTTGCGGCCGTTTATAAAATCTGAGTGATGGCAAGTCGTTGGCTTCAGCCCCGAGCATGAAAGTTGGGGTTTCGGATAAACTTGAGCACTCTTGTTCCCGATTTTGGGTCCATCTAGGAGGCGCCAACACGACGAACAAGGCAACCGGACTTATAATGCTTGAACACTCTCACTTAGCCATAGAATTCTATAAATTTAAATTTCGGTGAAGCCCCTGGTATTCGGAAGACCGAATTCGGGGAGCTATCCACGCCTTCATCGGACATTATCCGGTACTTCGCTCGAAGCGGCATGAGTCTTTAGGGACCCGAAAAAACCTCTCGAACAGCGACCGGTATCATGCCAGTCAGTTTTAGCTTTCTCCACTGAGGTGCTCGCCCAGCTCAACCGGGACGCAATCGCAGTTGTTCTCCCAGTGCCACCTTAGCCAACAGAACGGAACGTAAGGCACCAAAACATGGGAGCCGGGCAAACCCAACTATTGACCCAAGACATGATTCGGAGCCGATTCATATAATGCTATAAGTTCGGGGTGCCGCACTTGTGAAAGTGTTCGGACTTATCACACCATAATGCGGGGAACATAAGCCCCTGGTGTATTAGGCCGTACCAAAATATACGGGTGCAAGATGTCATTTAATGAACATATATATAAAGTAATGAAATTACAGGCGAAAAGTGTTGCATTATTTATTCAAGGAAGTCTGCTATGAGTGTGGAAGGATACAAATAGTGCGGTAAGAAAGGGATTGGACTAAATAAACATGTCCCTCTCCAGGGGTGGGCTACAGACTGGTGTATATAATCAAATTTAATGCTCGTAATGGAGACCACCTGAGTGTTCGTCGCAGCCTTCTTCCCTCCCTGGCTGTTGCATCGTGAGTTCGGCGGGTTAAATCGTCACGACGTAACCTCTGAGTGAACGGAGTCCTGTGTATAAAAAGGAAAATAATAAAAGCGACACACTTGTGAGCCCTGGTGTGGTCGAGCCGCACTGGGGCTATTGTGGTCGTGCCCTCCCCCAGTGCCCATGGTATCTCTAGAGTGTAATGATGTACGGAGGTTGGTTTTGCAATTATGCGAGGGTGGGGTCGGGGCCGCATTGCTACGCTGCGCTCGGATCGTGCTGTGGTCTTGGTTGATGTTGCTCGGCGCGTTTGGCGTATCCGCCGCTTAACGGCGGACTCGAAAATGCCTTAAAAGGCTGCTCAGATTTCGCGCGAGGGTCATTGTATGTTCCTCCGCTCGAGGGAGCGCCCATATTTCCATTGACCGTGATGACTCCACGAGGGCCTGGCATCTTGAGCTTGAGGTATGCATAATGCGGCACCGCGTTGAACTTTGCAAACACGGTTCCTCCGAGCAGAGCGTGATAGCCGCTGCGGAATGGGACTATGTTGAAGATTAACTCCTCGCTCCGGGAATTTTCCGGGGATCCGAAGACCACTTCCAGTGTGACTAAGCCTGTACAATTGGCTTCAACACCTGGTATGACGCCTTTAAAGGTCGTCTTCGTAGGTTTAATCCTTGAGGGGTCTATGCCCATCTTGCGACCGTGTATCCCGATAAAGCAGGTTCAGCATCGCCGCCGTCCTTCAGACTCTCTCGAGGTGAAATCCATCGACGATTGGGTCTAAAACCAATGCGGCGAATCCGCCATGGCGGTGCTGGTCGGATGGTCTCTTCGATCGAAGGTGATCGGACAAGAGGACCATGGATTGAACTTCGGGCGATCGCTCCATCGCAGATACGCCCCTTAGTGCACGCTTCCGCTCCCTCTTGGGTATATGGGTTATGATATCATGTTGACCGTCCGCGCTTGTGGGGAAACCTTCGTCCTCTCTCGCTCGGGCGGCGGGTCTCTTCCTCGTCGTCTCTATGCAGCCCCTTGTCATTGTTTTCGGCGATTAACTTGCCTGCCTGCTTGAATACCCAACAGTCTCTGTTGGTGTGATTAGCTGGCTTTTCGGGGGCGCCATGTATCTGGCATAAGCGGTCGAGTATTCGGTCCAAATTGGGCGGAACCGGCGGTTCTTTTGAATGGCTTCTTCCACGACCGGGTTTAGAGCCTCGAATCCGCATTGACCGTCAGATCCTCCTTGTCGTTGCCATTAATACAGCGTTTATTTTTGCTTCGACGCGACCTGCCATTGTGGTCCTTAGTATCCAGACTGCCAGAATTTTTGCTGAGGTTGTTGCTGCGAGCTAGCCAGCTATCCTCTCCCGCGCAAAAGCGGGTCATTAATGATGTGAGGGCTGCCATGGATTTCGGCTTTTCTGTCCCGGTGCCGGGCTAGCCACTCTTCGCGGATGTTATGTTTGAAGGCTGCGAGGGCCTCTCGATCCGGACAATCGACGATTTGGTTTTCTTTTTGTCAAGAACCGTGTCGAGTAACTGTCGGCCGATTCGTCTGCTGCTGAATTATGTGGCTTAGGTCATCGGGCATCCGTGGTCGCACATATGTGCCCTGGAAGTTGTCGAGGAACGCGGCTTCCAGGTCTTCCCAACACCCAATTGACTCTGCGGGCAAGCTGTTAAGCCAATGCCGAGCTGGTCCTTTAAGCTTGAGTGGGAGGTATTTGATGGCATGGAGATCGTTGCCACGGGCCATATGGATGTGAAGGAGATAATCTTCAATCCAAACCGCGGGGTCTGTTGTGCCATCGTAGGATTCAATGTTTACGGGTTTAAACCCTTCAGGGATTTGATGATCCATTACTTCGTCAGTGAAGCATAGCGGGTGTGCGGCACCTCTATATTGAGCAATGTCACGACGTAGCTCGAGTAAGCTTTGTCTGCTGTGTTCGGCCCGGCCGGAGTTGTTGTATCCGGCGCGACGGTATTCGTCGTGGGTCGCGGGGCGCCCACGTGATCCGTAGATGGATCTAGATTGCCTTGCTTTGTCCTCCAATATATCACGCAAGTCCGGCGCGTTCCCTCTTGGCTTCGTAATTTTGGAGCGATGCCGGGGTACGGTCCTGGTGGAGGGCCTGAATGCCTCTCTGTCGCGACCACGGGTGGTCGGTCGGCCGATCGCATTGCGCCGTGATGAAGGTATGTATGCTTCTTCCTCTAATCGGGGAGCAACTTGCATTTTGGGTAACTTTTGAGGGGCGCTCGAGTTCATACTCTTGCCGCGAGGACCTCCGTCCATCTGTCGGCCAAAGCGAGGTCTTGATCAGCTTGAAGCTGCTGCTGCTTTTCTTTAGGCTATTTGCCGTGGCGGTAAGCCTGCGCTTAAAACGCTCTTGTTCGACGGGATCCTCGAGCACGATTTAATTTGTCGTCGCCGAGGCTTGCTTCATCTCCGGAGGGAGGCATGTAATTATCATCCTCGACCTCTTCGTCTGCCGCTCTCGCGAGGGCTTGCTTCGCATCCTCCCGCGCTGAATCTTGCTTTGGAGGGGATTGTCTTCGCACTTTATGCAGAGTGTTATTATCTCTGTGCGGAATCTCCATTCTTCTTTGTGGCGGGATTTAGAGCGGCGCCACGACGCCGGCGCTTGGGCTGTTTCTTTAAGGAATCTGCCTCCGCCGCTTCTTCGCCGTCCCCATCTTTTGGGGTGTCCACCATGTATATGTCGTATGACGAGGTGGTCTTCCAAAGCCTCTCAGGCGCTGGTTCTGATTCGCCTCCCAGCATCGTCGCCCATACCGCCGATGTCTTGAGTCATAGTCTAGCATGTCGGTTAGATCGTCGACAGTGGCTACAAAGTGGGTGGTGGGTGGGCTCTGAATTTCTTCATCGTCCGTATCCCAGACATCCTGGCCATAGTCCGGCCAGGTCTCTCCGGATAGCGAAAGATGCTTTAGCGAATGTAGGATGTCGCTAAAAGGCGAGTGCTGAAAGATGTCCGCCGCGGTGAACTCCATGATCGGCGCCCAATCGGATTCGATTGGCAGAGGCGCCGGAGGTTCGGAGTCCGGCAGGGAGTCCGGCACCTCGGAGTCACGAGCTTTATGGGGGACAAGGTCAGAGTTCGGCTCCATCGCCGCGGAAGTTGCAGCCCCCGAGGCGGTGTCCAGCCACCGGTCCTCGATCTAGGCGATCGGCTCCGGACTGAGGGTCGAAGCGGATTCATGTGTGGCCACCAAGGCACTATCCGTGTAACGCCCGGGTAATCAAGCTACAGTAACTCTCGGGTAATGATGCCACGTCACCTCGATTATTGTCGATAATCTCCCGTTAGTTCAGAACTGGTTCAAATTCAAATTCAAAATCAAATCAAATGGTAAAAGTTTCCAAACTTCAAAACTAAAATGTTTGAGTTATGCCAAATAAAGCAAAGGTAATTTTGGTGAAGAGACCACACTTTAAAAAAATTGTTTAAATATTATAAAGTGTATAAAACGCAGCGAGAACAATTATTTAAATGCTTTTAAATAATAAACAATTACAAACTAATTTATTTTAGGTGCCAAGTTGATTGTGGTGGTGGCATATTGGTTAACACTAATTTAGGTGCAACTAATGTATTTTATAAAACTAGTGTATTTAAAATGTAAAATTAAAACAGAAAAGAAAAAGAAATAAAAAACAAAAGAGAGAAAAGCGCCCCCGCCGCTGGGCTTCGGCCCACCAGGCCGCTACCCGGCCGGCCCACCCCACAACCCCCCTGGCCTATATGGCCTCACCCCTGAAACCCTAGCCCCCACGCACCACTCCCCCCCGTCGCCCCATGTTCCCCACTCCCCTCCCCTTCCCCGATCCAGGTGATCGGGCGCTCACGCCGCCGCCGCTCGCTCAACCTCGAACTTCGCCACGCCACGCCTGTCCCTCCTGCCTCCGTCGCTCGTCCTCGCCCCCTCTCTTCGCCGGACGCCATCCACGCACGCCGCCGCCGTCCTCTTCGCTGCGACGCCGCTGCCTCGTCCTCATCACTGCGCCGTCCCCGTCCTCCTCCACAACGGACCTCCCCGAGCCTCCCCGAGCACGCTGCCATTACCCTACCGGCCCTGTGAGCACCCCCGCGCCCTTCCTCTCTCTCCCTCGCCCGGCCGCGTCCCCGCCTAGCCTCACGGCGCCGCACCACGCCGGTCGCCCCGTGCCCTCGCCAGCCCCGCTCCGCGCCCTCCCTGACGTCCCGCATGCGCGTTCGCGCTCACAGCGTAACAACGCGCGCGTCAAGGCGCCGCGCTTCGCTTTTGCTCATGGCCACCACGGCCACGGCCGTTCCGCCGCGACCTTGTCCTTCCTCTCGTCGGCCCGTGCTCGCTGCCGCCGTTCGCCGGTGTCCCATTCCGGCGATCGCCGTCTTCTTGCCGTGCGACCACGCACGCGCGGGCGCCCCTCTGGCGCCCGCTTCGGCCCTCTCTCTGGTCGGCGCGCCAGCGCTTAGCGCTGCACTGCGGCGCCCAGACACCGAACCACTATGGCCCCTAGGGTTTATGACAAATGGGCCCATGCCCCGAGAACGTTTAAAAAAAGATATATAAAAAATAACAATATTAAAATTAATTAATTAATTAATTAACAATTAATTAATTAGTGAATTAATTAAGTTAATTAATCCTATTTAATTAATCGATTAACTTGTTAGTTTAATTAAACGATAATTAGTTTAACTAAACACTAATTAACCTAAATAGAGTATGACAGTGGGTCCCATCGACCCACACGTCGATTGACCACCAACACCTCTGCTGATCGCCGACGTCATGTCAAGCGTCATGATGACGTCAGCAAACACTGTTTTGGATAATGTTGTTTTAAAATAATTAAATAAGTTCTAAAAATGATTTAAAATCTTTAAAAATTAATATAAAATAAACCGTAGCTCGGATGGAAAAACTTTGTACATGAAACTTGCTCAGAACGACGAGACGAATCCGGATACGCAGCCCGTTCGTCCGCCACGCATCCCTAGCATAGAGAACCTGCAACATTTCACCTCTGGTTCATCTGTCCGAAAACACGGAACGCCGGGGATACCTTCCCGGATGTTTTCCCCCTTCACCGGTATCACCTCATACCGCGTTAGAACACATCTATCTTTGCTTGTTGTCCTATTATGCACTTGCTTGCTATGTATTTACTGTTTCTCCCCCCTCTTCTCTCTGGTAGACTACGAGACCGACGCTGCTGCTGCCCAGTTCGACTACGGAGTTGACGACCCCTCTCTCTTGCCAGAGCAACCAGGCAAGCCCCCCCTTTGATCACCAGATATCGCCTATTCTTCTCTATACTGCTTGCATTAGAGTAGTGTAGCATGTTACTGCTTGATTACTCCTATTCTCATTGCATAGCCCGTCATTGTTGCTACATCTGTTGATACCTTACCGCATTCCTAAATGCTTAGTATAGGATGCTAGTTTATCATCATTGGCCCTACATTCTTGTCGATCGCCTTGCTATACTATCGGGCCGTGATCACTTGGGAGGTGATCACGGTATATACTATACATACATACATATTATACAGATGGTGACTAAAGTCGGGTCACTCGATGAGTACCATAAGTGATTCTCGATGAGGGGCCGAAAGGACGGTGGCTCCATCCCGGTAGAGGTGGGCCCGGGTTCCCGACGGCCCCGATCACACTTTGTGGCGGAGCGACAGGCAGGTTGAGACCACCTAGGAGACAGTGGGCTGGCCTGTTCGGCGTTCATGATACTTAACACGCTTAACGAGATCCGGGTATTTGATCCGAGTCCGCCATTTGGTCTATACGCACTAACCATCTACGTGGGAGTAGTTATGGGTATCCCGCGTCGTGGTATCACCCGAAGCCTTCTTGGCGTCAAGAATCGAGCGGCGCGCGGCGGATTGGAACGTAAGCTGCGCTTGTATTAGGGGCTAGTTACGCTTCCGGCCGCCCGCAACGCGTCTGTGTGTGCTCGAGGCGATGGGCCTGCCCTGCGCTTAGGTTTAGACCGGCGTCTTGACCTCTCTCACAGCCTAGGTGGGGCTGCGGCGTGTTGATCTTCCGAGGCGGGCATGACCCAGAAAGTGTGTCCGCCAAATGGGATCAAGCGTGTTGGGTTATGTGGTGCACCCTGCAGGAAGTTAATCTATTGAATAGCCGTGATCTTGATAACAGGACGACTTGGAGTTGTACCTTGACCTTATGACAACTAGAACCGGATACTTAATAAAACACACCCTTCCAAGTTCCACGACAACCCGGTGATCGCTTTTCACGGGCGACGAGGAGGATCGCCGGGTAGGATTATACTATGCGATGCTACTGGAGATGCTACTTGGAGATGCTACTTGGCGATGCTACTTGGAGGACTTCATCTACTCTCTTCTACATACTACAAGACGGAGGCTGCGAGCGTAGTCTTGACGTGATTAGCTATCCCCTCTTATTACGGCATTCTCAGATTCACCCATCGATATGGCCTCCTTACACATATACCCATGCATATGTAGTGTAGCTCCTTGCTTGCAGTACTTTGGATGAGTACTCACGGTTGCTTTCTCCCCTTTTCCCCATTTCCTTTCTTTACGGTTGTCGCAACCAGATCTTGGAGCCTAGGGCCAGACGCCACCGTCGATGGCGACTACTACTGGGAGGTGCCTACTACTACGTGCAGCCCGCGACGGCGACCAGGAGTAGTTAGGAGGATCGAGCGGGAGGCCTGCGCCTCTTCGATCTGATCCCGGTTTGTGCTAGCCTTCTTAAGGCAAACTTGTTTAACTTATGTCTGTACTCAGATATTGTTGCTTCCGCTGACTCGTCTATGATCGAGCACTTGTATTCGAGCCCTCGAGGCCCCTGGCTTGTATTATGATGCTTGTATGACTTATTTATGTTTTAGAGTTGTGTTGTAATATCTTCCCGTGAGTCCCTTATCTTGATCGTACACATTTGCGTGCATGATTAGTGTACGATTGAATCGGGGGTGTCACAAGTTGGTATCAGAGCCGACTGCCTGTAGGAATCCCCCTTTCCAACTCCTTGGCCGAAGTTGAGTCTAGTCATTGCAGAACTTTTACTAACTTGGCTGTGTGCCTTACGGGCCCACGTCGCCATTGGGTGGTATTAGGATCTTTTATTCCTCGACCTATACTCTGGAACTCTGATCTCTCTTCTATTCGGGTTAAATGATTTTTGCTAAATCTAACATTAGGATCTCGTTATCGCTTTCACCGGAGAGCCCTTATTAATGATGGTCGTCTCATGCATGTGAAGACCACAAGATACTCTCCGCGTTAACCCGAGAACTTATGTTCATCGCATTTGCAATTCCTTCCACCGTCAACCCTTATGGATAACTACTTGCGCTTGTTATTATTACATTCATCCCAGCTGGTCTAGTTATTACAGATATCCCAAATACACGCCGTTGTTTCGATAATCCTTTGAGCTTACTGCCTTGTTGTTCTTTGTCACCGGAATACCCCTACGGATAATCCTCGCACTTATCGAGTATCCGCTCATCCCCAGTTGTTCATGTGTTTCACAATGGTCTTCGAAATACTATTCGGTCCTTCCAAAAAATCCTTAGTAGCTTATTGCTCGGCAATACCTGTTTGCTTGCATGATGGATGCTTTCCATATCTCTGGCAAAATTCGTTAGTATCCTTAGACACCGTCATTTTGGTCCTATCGATTCAAACATGTGTGAAAGCACGCACTCATCAGTTGATCCTTCTAAATTATCTTTCCGGCTCATACGTCATTTTGAACATGAGTTGGATCTCGACCCATCAAATTATTGATGATTGTACCCCTAAGGCTATTCAGCTTATCCATCCCTAATCGAGCATTGCTTCGATCCCTTATCTTGAATTCATAATTCCTTTGCATTGAGATTTGAGTTAGTCGATTGTTTCCATAAACCGATCTCCTTGCATTCCTTCTTCCTCTGGTTGAGTCTTGATGCTCACATCGGACCCTTGTGGACCACCGATCCTTTGTTGGATTTTATCTGACAGCGTCCTTAATATTCTATAAGCTTGTGAGCGTTTCCTCGGATACACAATGCCTTTGGTAAATTGTATCCTCTGCTTTCTCCAGCATGCTCTACTATCGATCTTGTGTTATTTATTCCTGAAATTGTGGTACATGTTTCTAAGATGCCCCGATGGGTTGAACATATACCTTCCTTAATTTGTGTGAACCCAAAAGTCTTCATGGGTCATAACCTTCTAGTATTCCGCCAGTTAAACTTTCAAACTCTAAACATTCTTAACTGAGAGCAGTCAATGAAAAGTTGTGTATTGGAGAAGTGGGAGTCGACCTTGAACTTTGTGTTCATGCCCATGGACCCGATGTGGAACTTATCATGGAAGCTTCTTGAATTGATAATGGTCCCCTTGTTATAAGTTCATCTGGTATCCATGTAGGCCCTTTGCTAATGTGGTTCTCAACATGATTGATCATCTTTGATCCTTTTCTCGGACGAGTTTAAGCACTTGCTTGCTACAGATCAATACACCCATCCAACCTCTATCTTGATCTACCTTCGAGTACTAACCCCCTAGTATCTCAAGGATATCAACCGATTGCACTACATTGTATGCATTTCTGATGAAGTAGTGCCTTTCCTCGTCTTAGTCACTCCACGGGTTCTGGGTTGTCGTCAACCGAGAACACCGATTAGCGAATCGAATCGCCCCTGTGATTCAGTACTCCTAGTACATTGTGGATGAGAAGTTTAATACTCCATCACGTCATTCCTAGCCTGATCGGCTATATCATTATCGTGCAACTTTTTAACTGTGCTACCTGGTCCTTCTTCCTGGAGCACAATTTTTGACGATGAGCTAAGCTTACGTCGATTTTCCTCATCATATCATTTTGCCTTGAACAACAAACTTGATTTCGAGTTGTGTCGTACCCATGGTTCCAATAACCTTTCGCTTCATCATTCCTTTGAATTGATGTCGTCGCTGGTTGAGTACATCTTCTTGAAACCTCTCGACAAATGTGTCCTGATCATCATCAACATTCTGAGTTCTTCCAGGATATCAATTGAATTCATGATGAGAAATACCATCCTTGCCCCACGGTGATTGTGTTAACATCGACAACATTCTTGCATTTTCGCAACGCAATACTGGTTCATGGTTTGTGTTGTACCTTGAGTTCCTTGCTATCCAACTTATGTTATGTCCTACCTTGGGGCATTAGCATCATTTATGTCAAAAATGTTGTGAGAATTTCACCACCTCTTAAGAGTTCTTGATGTAGTATTACTTCTCGTCATCTCCGTTCATATCTTGGTCCCCGTGTTGTTTCTAACCGGGATACGAGCCATTTAACTTTGAAGTGTAATTTCAAAACTTCTAGCAACCCTATTGCTTGGAAGTCAAGGATCGACAGTTCCTTCTTAGACTGTTGGTTGTTGAATCTTCACTCTAACATTGATCTTGCTGCCTAAGGTCATACTTTAGGCCCCCCTTTCTACTAATGATTGATGGTGTATGTTTTCCTAGAGCATACAACATTATATCATTTGAATTGACAAGTGTCATCTTCTTGTTCACATAATTGTGGAAATCCATCTTTGTTAATCTCGATAAATTATCGCTGATTCCATCAGCCACCCCCCCATCCTCTCCTTGGGTTAATGATGATGAATCCCTTGTATATCCAAGCCCAACCTTTGCTTGTAGACCATGTCAATGCTATCTAGAAGCATGTCTGTGATACTTCAAATTTCAACAAGAACATTTAAAGCCCAATGCTAAATGTTTCTTTATCAATTATCCAAACACCGTTGTATGGGTAGTGTCATGAAATTTCTCTCCCTACCTAAAAGGTTTTCTACATTATATCCTGTCATAGATATCCTGCTCTGCTTATCATTGGGAAGGATATACCCCTTGGAATATCTGATAAACATATTTTCCTTTCCATTATTTCGTTTAACCTTTCTTGTGATCTATATGATCTAAGCAGTAATATTCTCCTGCTTATGTAAACACCTCGGTGTACAATTACATCAAGAAGACCTCACACTATTGTTGATGACATTTCGGTAGCCATCGATGGACGAGAACCTTGCCTATTGGCCCGCCTCGTTCAACGAGCAGGGAAAATGGTTCTCTTCGTCCCTCGCCCTTGGTATCGATGTTGTTGCCAACATAACTGATAGGCTACCCTCTGACATGCCTTACTATCATGACCTGCAAGATGTCGGCCCCCCTCCTACTTTTGAACCACATGGTGGGCCCATAACCCACAGTTCCACAGGATCGAAACCTGACCCTCTTGCACCCCCTGTTCCCAAGGTTGCTCCTCGCGTGTGGCCTCGTATGTAATTCACGAGCCATCTTCTGAGGGATCATCAAATCTGATGCCGGACGCAATACTTATTCTTGATTGCTTTGAGCCCTTTCATGCCTTGTTTCAGGCATCAAACGATTGTCTGCCTGCTTGAAACTTCACATGATACCTCCTTACCTTGCTCTCGATATTTTCTTAAGTTTAAATTCGAGAGTTACTTCCGCCATCTTCCTCGATGTTACCGACCAGATAGTCGACCTTGTAGAGGTCCGTACTCCCGGAATGCCCACCCTTTATCCTTTCCGTAAGTACGATGAAGATCCCGAAGAAAGGATGTGTACTACATCATGATGGCTGAAGCAGAGAACCGAAGACATCAACATAATGGATCGACCGCTTCGAGAAGAGCAACCAAGACCGAGAACGCTTGTTAGAATTATCGTAACCCAATCCCTCCCCCCTTACCCCCTCTTAAATCTCGGGACGAGATTTCTTGTAATGGAGGAGATTTGTAACGCCTGTAATCAAGCTACAAGAATCTCGGGTAATGATGCCACGTCACCTCGATTATTGTCGATAATCTCGCGTTAGTTCAGAACTGGTTCAAATTCAAATTCAAAATCAAATCAAACGGTAAAAGTTTCCAAACTTCAAAACTAAAATGTTTGAGTTATGCCAAATAAAGCAAAGGTAATTTTGGTGAAGAGACCACACTTTAAAAAATTGTTTAAATATTATAAAATGTATAAAACGCAGCGAGAACAATTATTTAAATGCTTTTAAATAATAAACAATTACAAACTAATTTATTTTAGGTGCCAAGTTGATTGTGGTGGTGGCATATTGGTTAACACTAATTTAGGTGCAACTAATGTATTTTATAAAACTAGTGTATTTAAAATGTAAAATTAAAACAGAAAAGAAAAAGAAATAAAAAAACAAAAGAGAGAAAAGCGCCCCCCCGCTGGGCTTCGGCCCACCAGGCCGCTACCCGGCCGGCCCACCCCACAACCCCCCTGGCCTATATGGCCTCACCCCTGAAACCCTAGCCCCCACGCACCACTCCCCCTCCCGTCGCCCCACGTTCCCCCACTCCCCACTCCCCCTTCCCCCGATCCAGAATTGGATCGGGGCGCTCGACGCCGCCGCCGCTCGGAGGCGCCCGAACCCCGCGCCCCGCCGCGCCTTCGTCCGTCCCTGCCGGCTCCCGTCGCTCGTCCTCGCCCCCTCTCTTCGCCGGACGCCATCCACGCACGCCGCCGCCGTCCTCTTCGCTGCGACGCCGCTGCCTCGTCCTCATCACTGCGCCGTCCCTGTCCTCCTCCACAATGGACCTCCCCGAGCCTCCCCGAGCACGCTGCCATTACCCTACCGGCCCTGTGAGCACCCCCGCGCCCCTCCTCTCTCTCCCTCGCCCGGCCGCGTCCCCGCTTAGCCTCACGGCGCCGCACCACGCCGGTCGCCCGTGCGTTCGCCAAATTTCGCTCCGCGCCCTCCCTCAAGACGTCCCGCATGCGCGTTCGCGCTCACAGAGTAACAACGCGCCGCGTCCGCGCCGCGCCCGCTTTTGCTTTCGCGGCCACCATGGCCACGGCCGTTCCGCCGCGACCTTGTCCTTCCTCTCGTCGGCCCGTGCTCGCTTGCCGCCGTTCTGCCGGTGTCCCATTCCGCGACCGCCATCTTCTTGCGCCGTCGACCACGCGCCGCGCGCGGCGCCCCTCTGCGCCGCTTCGGCCCTCTCTGGTCGGGCGCCCAGCTTAGCGCCTAGCGCTGCATGCGGCGCCTGCAAAGACTAACCCACTATGGCCCCTAGGGCCTATGACAAATGGGCCCATGCCCCCGAGAACGTTTAAAAAAGATATATAAAAAATAACAATATTAAAATTAATTAATTAATTAATTAACAATTAATTAATTAGTGAATTAATTAAGTTAATTAATCCTATTTAATTAATCTGATTAACTTGTTAGTTTAATTAAACAGTAATTAGTTTAACTAAACACTAATTAACCTAAATAGAGTATGACAGGTGGGTCCCACTGGACCCACACGTCAGTTGACCAGTCAACACCTCTGTTGACTGCTGACGTCATGCTGGCGTCATGATGACGTCAGCAAACACTGTTTTGGATAATGTTGTTTTAAAATAATTAAATAAGTTCTAAAAATGATTTAAAATCTTTAAAAATTAATATAAAATAAACCGTAGCTCGGATGGAAAAACTTTGTACATGAAACTTGCTCAGAACGACGAGACGAATCCGGATACGCAGCCCGTTCGTCCGCCACGCATCCCTAGCATAGAGAACCTGCAACATTTCACCTCCGGTTCATCTGTCCGAAAACACGGAACGCCGGGGATACCTTCCCGGATGTTTTCCCCCTTCACCGGTATCACCTCATACCGCGTTAGAACACATCTAGCTTTGCTTGTTGTCCTGTTATGCACTTGCTTGCTATGTATTTACTGTTTCTCCCCCCTCTTCTCTCCGGTAGACTACGAGACCGACGCTGCTGCTGCCCAGTTCGACTACGGAGTTGACGACCCCTCTCTCTTGCCAGAGCAACCAGGCAAGCCCTGTTGGGGAACGTAGTAATTTCAAAAAATTTCCTACGCACACGCAAGATCATGGTGATGTAGAGCAACGAGAGGGGAGAGTGTTGTCTACATACCCTTGTAGACCCGAAGCGGAAGCGATCACAACGTAGAGGTAGTAGTCGACGCTCTCCTCGCGATCCGACCGATCCGGCGCCGTTACTCCGACGCCCGAGTTCTTGACACACGACAGCTCGATGATGTCCCTCGTACTCCGATCCAGCCGAGTGTCGAGGAGAGTTCGTCAAGACGACGGCGTGGTGACGATCTTGATGTTTCACCGGCGCAGGGCTTCGCCTAAGCTTCGCGACGGTACGACCGAGGTGGAATATGGTGGAGGGGGGCACCGCACACGGCTAAGGAACGATCTCAAGATCAAACTTGTGTGTTCCAAGGTGCCCCCCTGCCCCCGTATATAAAGGAGGGAGGGGGGAGGCCGGCCGGCCCTAGAGGAGGCGCGCCGGGAGGAGTCCTACTCCTACCGGGAGTAGGACTCCCCCTTTCCTAGTTGGACTAGGTTTGGGGAAGGGGGAAGAGGAAAGGGCGCCGCCCCCTCCTTGTCCTATTCGGACTGGGGGGAGAGGCGCGCCACCACCTCCTGGCGGCCCCTCCTCTTCTCCTCAAGGCCCACCGAGGCCCATTTACCTCCGGGGGTTCCGGTAACCTCCGGTTTTCCCAGAAATTCCGTTTTAATCCGGAACCATTCCGAACTCCAAACATAGGCTTCCAATATATCAATCTTTATGTCTCGACCATTCCGAGACTCCTCATCATGTCCGTGATCTCATCCGGACTCAACTTCTTCGTACATCAAAATACATAAACTCATAATAACATCCATCGAAACCTTAAGCGTGCATGGACCCTACGGTTCGAGAACAATGTAGACATGACCTAGAACTATTCACGGTCAATAACCAATAGCGGGACCTGGATGCCCATATTGGTTCCTACATATTCTACGAAGATCTTTATCGGTCGAGACCGCATAACAACATACGTTGTTCCTTTGTCATCGGTATGTTACTTGCCCGAGATTCGATCGTCGGTATCCAATACCTAGTTCAATCTCGTTACGGCAAGTCTCTTTACTCGTTCCGTAATACATCATCTCACAACTAACTCATTAGTTGTAGTGCTTGCAAGGCTTGATGATGTGCATTACCGAGAGGGCCCAGAGATACCTCTCCGACAATCGGAGTGACAAAACCTAATCTCGAAATCGCCAACCCAACATCGCCTTTGGAGACACCTGTAGTACTCCTTTATAATCACCCGATTCGTTGTGACGTTTGGTAGCACCAAAGTGTTCCTCCGTAAACGGAGTTGCATAATCTCATAGTTATAGGAACATGTATAAGTCATGGATAAAAGCAGTAGCAACATACTAAACGATCGTGTGCTAAGCTAAGGAATGGGTCATGTCAATCGATCATTCTACTAATGATGTGACCTTGTTAATCAAATAACAACTCCTTGTTCATGGTCGGAAACATAACCATCTTTGATTAACAAGCTAGTCTAGTAGAGGCATACTAGTGACATGTTGTTTTGTCTATGCATTCACACATGTATCATGTTTCCGGTTAATACAATTCTAGCATGAATGATAAACATTTATCATGAAATAAGGAAATAAATAATAACTTTATTATTGCCTCTAGGGCATATTTCCTTCATCTCCCACTTGCACTAGAGTCAATAATCTAGATTACATAGTAATGATTCTAACACCCATGGAGTCTTGGTGCTGATCATGTTTTGCTCGTGGAAGAGGCTTAGTCAACGGTCTGCAACATTCAGATCCGTGTGTATCTTGCAAATCTCTATGTCTCCCAACTGGACTAAGTCCCGGATGGAATTGAAGCGTCTCTTGATGTGCTTGGTCCTCTTGTGAAATCTGGATTCCTTTGCTAAGGCAATTGCTCCATAGATTGTCACGAAAGATTTTCATTGGACCCGATGCACTAGGTATGACACCTAGATCGGATATGAACTCCTTCATCCGCACTCCTTCATTAGCTGCTTCGAAGCTGCTATGTATTCCGCTTCACATGTAGATCCCGCCACGACGCTTTGTTTAGAACTGCACCAACCGACAGCTCCTCCGCTTAGTGTAAATCGTATCCGGTCTGCGATTTAGAATCGTCTGGATCGATGTCAAAGCTTGCATCAACGTAACTGCCATTTATGAGCTCTTTGTCACCTCCATATACGAGAAACATATCCTTAGTCCTTTTCGTATTTCAGATGTTCTTGACCGCTGTCGATGATCCACTCTGGATTACTTTGGTACCTCCTGCTAGGCTTATAGCAAGGCACACATCAGTGTCTGTACACAAGATTGCATACATGATAGAGCCTATGGTCAAGCATAGGAACATCTTTCATTTTCTCTATCTTCTGCGGTGGTCGGGCATTGAGTCCGACTCAACTTCACACCTTGTAACACGTGCAAGAACCCTTTCTTTGCTTGATCCATTTTGAACTTCTTCAAAACTTTGTCAAGGTATGTGCTTTGTGAAAGTCCAATTAAGCGCCTTGATCTATCTCTATAGATCTTAATGCCCAATATGTAAGCAGCTTCACCGAGGTCTTTCATTGAAAAACTCTTATTCAAGTATCCCTTTATGCTATCCAGAATTCTATATCATTTCCGATCAGCAATATGTCATCCACATATAATATCGTAAATGCTACTGAGCTCCCACTCACTTTCTTGTAAATACAAAGCTTCTCCAAAAGTCTCAGATAAACCCAAATGCTTTGATCACACTATCAAAGCGCTTATTCCAACTCCGAGATGCTTGCACCAGTCCATATATGGATCGCTGGAGCTTGCACACTTTGTTAGCTCCTTTGGATCGATAAAACCTTCTCGTTGCATCATATACAACTCTTCTTCCGTAAATCCATTCAGAATGCAGTTTTACATCCATTTGCCAAATTTCATAATCATAAAATGCGCAATTGCTAACATGATTCGGACGGACTTAAGCATCGCTTCGGGTGAGAAGGTCTCATCGTAGTCAATCCCTTGAACTTGTCGAAAACCTTTTGCAACAAGTCGAGCTTTATAGACGATAACATTACCGTCGTCGTCGGTCTTCTTCTTGAAGATCCACTTGTTTTCTATTGCTTGCCTACCCTCGGGCAAGTCAACCAAAGTCCACACTTTGTTTTCATACATGGATCCCATCTCGATTTCATGGCCTCAAGCCATTTTATGAATCTGGGCTCACCATCGCTTCTTCATAGTTCGTGGGTTCATCATGATCTAGTAGCATGACTTCCGAACAGGATTACCGCACCACTCAGTGCGGATCTTACTCTGGTTGATCTACGAGGTTCTGCGAAGAACTTGATCTCAAGTTTCATGATCAACATCATCAACTTCCTCACTACTTGGTGTAGGTGTCTCGAAACTGGTTTCTGCGATTTAGCTACTTTCAAGTAAGGGAGAAGGTACTATTACCTCATCAAGTTCCACTTTCCTCCCACTCACTTCTTTCGAGAGAAACTCCTTCTCTAGAAAGGATCCATTCTTAGCAACGAATGTCTTGCCTTCGGATCTGTGATAGAAGGTGTACCCAACTGTCTCCTTTGGGTATCCTATGAAGACACATTTCTCGATTTGGGTTCGAGCTTATCGGGTTGAAGCTTTTTCACATAAGCATCGCATCCCCAAACTTTAAGAAACGACAACTTGGGTTTCTTGCTAAACCACAGTTCATAAGGTGTCGCCTCAACGGATTTCGACGGTGTTCTATTCAGTGTGAATGCGGCTGTCTCTAGAGCATAACCCCAAAATGATAGCGGTAAATCAGAAGAGACATCATAGATCGTACCATATCTAGTAAAGTACGATTCGACGTTCGACACACCATTACGTTGTGGTGTTCCGGTGGCGTGAGCTGCTAAACTATTCCGCATTGTTTCAAATGTAGACCAAACTCAGAACTCAAATATTCACCTCCACGATCGATCGTAGAAATTTAATTTTCTTGTTACGATGATTTTCAACTTCACTCTGAAATTCTTTGAACTTTTCAAACGTTTCGACTTATGTTTCATTAAGTAGATATACCCATATCTGCTTAAGTCATCTGTGAAGGTGAGAAAATAACGATATCCGCCACGAGCCTCAACATTCATTGGACCACATACATCTCAGTATGTATGATTTCCAACAAATCCGCTGCTCTCTCCATAGTACCGAGAACGGTGTTCTAGTCATCTTGCCCATGAGGCACGGTTACAAAGTGCCAAGTGATTCATAATCAAGTGACTCCAAAAGTCCATCAAGATGGAGTTTCTTCATGCGCTTTACACCGATATGACCTAAACGGCGATGCCACAAATAAGTTGCACTTTCATTATCAACTCTGCATCTTTTGGTTTCAACATTATGAATATGTGTATCACTACTATCGAGATTCATCAAAATAGACCACTCCTCAAGGGTGCATGACCATAAAAGATATTACTCATATAAATAGAACAACCATTATTCTCTCGATTTAAATGAATAACCGTCTCGCATCAAACAAGATCCAGATATAATGTTCATGCTCAACGCAGCACCAAATAACAATTATTTAGGTCTAAAACTAATCCCGAAGGTAGATGTAGAGGTAGCGTGCCGACCGCGATCACATCGACTTTGGAACCATTTCCCACGCGCGATCGTCACCTCGCCCTTTGCGAGTTCGCAATCCGTAGTCCTGCTTTGAGTTGCAAATATTAGCAATGAACCAGATCAAATACCAGTGCTACTACGAGCTCTAGTAAGGTACACATCAATAACATGTATATCACATATACCTTTGTTCACCTTGCCATCCTTCTTATCCGCCAAATACTTGGGGCAGTTCCGCTTCAAAGGACTAGTCGCTTGCGAGAAGCACTCGATTTCAGTGTTTAGGGCCAGACTTGGGTTTCTTCTCCCGAGCAAACAACTTGCTTGCTGTTCTTCTTGAGATTCCCTTTCTTCTTCCTTTGCCTTTCTTCTTGAAACTAGTGGTCTTATTGACCATCAACACTTGATGCTCCTTCTGATTTCTACCTCCGCAGCTTTTAGCATTGCGAAGAGCTCGTATAGTTTTCACTAACCCTTGCATATTATAGTTCATCACGAAGCTTTTGTAGCTTGGTGGCGTGATTGAGAATTCATCAATGACACAATCATCCGGAAGATTAACTCCCAATTGTGTCAAGTGATTGTAGTACCCGGACATTACGAGTATATGCTCACTAATGTAACTGTTCTCCTCCATCTTGCAGCTATAGAACTTATTGGAGACTTCATATCTCTCAATCCGAGCATTCTGTGGAATATCAACTTCAACTCTGGAACATCTCATATGCTCCATGACGCTCAAAACGTCGTTGAAGCCCCGTTCTAAGCCGTAAAGCATGGCACATCGAACTATAGAGTAGTCATCAGCTTTGCTCGCCAGACGTTCTTAACGTCGTCGATTGATCTGCATCGAGTTCGCACCTAGCGGTGCATCCAGGCGTAACTCTTACGTGCAGCAATGAGGATGATCCTCAAATTACGGACCCGATCCGTAATTGCTACCATCATCTTTCAACTTTGCTTTCTCAAGGAACGATTAAAATTCAACGGAACAACAAAGACGAGCCATCTATCTACAATCAAACATAAACAAGCAAGATACTATCGGTACTAAGTTCATGATAAATTTAAGTTCAATTAATCATATTACTTAAGAACTCCCACTTAGAAAAACATCTCTAGTCATCTAAGTGATCACGTGATCCAAATCAACTAAACCATAACCGATCATCACGTGAAATGGAGTAGTTTTCAATGGTGAACATCTTATGTTGATCATATCTACTATATGACTCACGCCGACCTTTCGGTCTCCGTGTTCCGAGGCCATATCTGCATATGCTAGGCTCGTCAAGTATAACCCGAGTATTCTGCGTGTGCAAAACTGGCTTGCACCCGTTGTAGATGGACGAGAGCTTATCACACCGATCATCACGTGGTGTGCAGGCACGACGAACTTTGGCAACGGTGCATACTCGGGAGAACACTTCTTGATAATTTAGTGAGAGATCATCTTATAATGCTACCGTCAATCAAAGCAAGATAAGATGCATAAAAGGACAAACATCACATGCAAATCAATATAAGTGATATGATATGGTCATCATCATCTTGTGCTTCATGATCTCCATCTTGCTGCACCACCATGATCACCATCGCCACCGGCGCGACACCTTGATCTCCATCGCAGCATCGTTGTCGCCTCGCCAAACTTATGCTATTACGACTATCGCTACCGCTTAGTGATAAAGTAAAGCATTACAGATGCATTGCATTGCATACAATAAAGCGACAACCATATGGCTCTGCCATTGCCGATAACTTCGTTACAAAACATGATCATCTCATACAATAAAATATAGCATCACGCCTTGACCATATCACATCACAACATGCCCTGCAAAAACAAGTTAGACGTCCTCTACTTTGTTGTTGCAAATTTTACGTGGCTGCTACGGGCTTAAGCAAGAACCAGTCTCACCTCGCATCAAAACCACAACGATATTTCGTCAAATAGACTCGCTTAACCTTCTCAAGGACCGGCGAGCCACACTCGGTTCAACTAAAGTGAGAGAGCAGGCACCCACCAGTCACCTTTAAGCAACGAGTGCTCGTGGCGGTGAAACCAGTCTCGCGTAAGCGTCTGGCGTAATGTCGGTCAGGCCGCTTCATCTCACAATACCGCTGAACCAAAGTATGACATGCTGGTAGGTAGTATGACTTGTATCGCCCACAACTCACTTGTGTTCTACTCGTGCAAAACATCAAACCATAGAAAAACCTAGGCTCGGATGCCACTTTGTTGGGGAACGAGTAATTTCAAAATTTTCCCACGCACACGCAAGATCATGGTGATGTATAGCAACGAGGGGGAGAGTGTTGTCTACATACCCTTGTAGACCCGGCGAAGCGATCACAACGTAGAGGTAGTAGTCGACGTTCTCCTCGCGATCCGACCGATCCGGCGCCGTTACTCGACGCCCCGAGTTCTTGACACACGTACAGCTCGATGATGTCCCTCGTACTCGATCCAGCCGAGTGTCGAGGGAGAGTTCCACAAGACGACGGCGTGGTGACGATCTTGATGTTTCACCGGCGCGAGGGCTTCGCTTAAGCTTGCGACGGCATGCGACCGAGGTGGAATATGGTGGAGGGGGCACCGACACGGCTAAGGAACGATCTCAAGATCAAACTTGTGTGTTCCAAGGTGCCCCCTGCCCCAGATATAAAGGAGGGAGGGGGAGGCCGGCCCCCTAGAGGAGGCGCTGCCGAGGAGTCCTACTCCTCACCGAGTAGGACTCCCCTTTCCTAGTTGGACTAGGTTTGGGGGGGGAAGAGGAAAGGGGCGCCGCCCTCCTCCTTGTCCTATTCGGACTGGGGGAGGCGCGCCACCACCTCCTGGCCCCCTCCTCTTCTCCCTCAAGGCCCACCGAGGCCCATTTACCTCCGGGGTTCCGTAACCTCCGGTTTTCCAGAAATTCCGTTTTAAATCCGAACCATTCCAACTCCAAACATAGGCTTCCAATATATCAATCTTTATGTCTCGACCATTCCGAGACTCCTCATCATGTCCGTGATCTCATCCGGACTCGAACTTCTTCGGTACATCAAAATACATAAACTCATAATAACCATCATCGAAACCTTAAGCGTGCAGACCCTACGGTTCGAGAACAATGTAGACATGACCTAGAACTATTCACGGTCAATAACCAATAGCGGACCTGGATGCCCATATTGGTTCCTACATATTCTACGAAGATCTTTATCGGTCGAGACCGCATAACAACATACGTTGTTCCTTTGTCATCGGTATGTTACTTGCCCGAGATTCGATCGTCGGTATCCAATACCTAGTTCAATCTCGCACGCAAGTCTCTTTACTCGTTCCGTAATACATCAT
Organism: Aegilops speltoides; assembly: GCA_021437245.1. Lineage (NCBI taxonomy): Eukaryota > Viridiplantae > Streptophyta > Magnoliopsida > Poales > Poaceae > Aegilops > Aegilops speltoides. Next base: position 95,895,259 of record CM038141.1, on the reverse strand, counting down.
CTCACAACTAACTCATTAGTTGTAGTGCTTGCAAGGCTTCATGATGTGCATTACCGAGAGGGCCCAGAGATACCTCTCCGACAATCGGAGTGACAAAACCTAATCTCGAAATACGCCAACCCAACATCTGCCTTTGGAGACACCTGTAGTACTCCTTTATAATCACCCGATTCGTTGTGACGTTTGGTAGCACCAAAGTGTTCCTCCGTAAACGGAGTTGCATAATCTCATAGTTATAGGAACATGTATAAGTCATGGATAAAAGCGGTAGCAACATACTAAACGATCGTGTGCTAAGCTAAGGAATGGGTCATGTCAATCGATCATTCTACTAATGATGTGACCTTGTTAATCAAATAACAACTCCTTGTTCATGGTCGGAAACATAACCATCTTTGATTAACAAGCTAGTCTAGTAGAGGCATACTAGTGACATGTTGTTTTGTCTATGCATTCACACATGTATCATGTTTCCGGTTAATACAATTCTAGCATGAATGATAAACATTTATCATGAAATAAGGAAATAAATAATAACTTTATTATTGCCTCTAGGGCATATTTCCTTCAAGCCCCCCCTTTGATCACCAGATATCGCCTATTCTTCTCTATACTGCTTGCATTAGAGTAGTGTAGCATGTTATTGTTTGATTACTCCTATTCTGTTGCATAGCCTGTCATTGTTGCTACATCTGTTGATACCTTACCTGCATTCCTAAATGCTTAGTATAGGATGCTAGTTTATCATCATTGGCCCTACATTCTTGTCAGTCTGCCTTGCTATACTATCGGGCCGTGATCACTTGGGAGGTGATCACGGGTATATACTATACATACATACATATTATACAGATGGTGACTAAAGTCGGGTTAGCTCGATGAGTACCCGCAAGTGATTCTGATGAGGGGGCTGAAAGGACAGGTGGCTCCATCCCGGTAGAGGTGGGCCTGGGTTCCCGACGGCCCCGATCGTTACTTTGTGGCGGAGCGATAGGGCAGGTTGAGACCACCTAGGAGACAGTGGGCCTGGCCTGTTCGGCGCTCATGGATACTTAACACGCTTAACGAGATCGGGTATTTGATCCGAGTCCGCCATTTGGTCTATACGCACTAACCATCTACGTGGGAGTAGTTATGGGTATCCCGACGCCGTGGTATCACCGAAGCCTTCTTGACGTCAAGAATCGAGCGGCGCTACGGATTGGAACGTAAGCTCGCGCTTGTATTAGGGGCTAGTTCGCTTCCGGCCGCCCATAGCGTCTTGGTGTGCTTTCGAGGCGATGGGCCTGACACTGCGCGCTTAGGTTTAGACCGGCGTCTTGACCTCTGTTGTGCCTAGGTGGGGCTGCGGCGTGTTGATCTTCCGAGGCCGGGCATGACCCAGAAAGTGTGTCCGCCAAATGGGATCAAGCGTGTTGGGTTATGTGGTGCACCCTGCAGGAAGTTAATCTATTGAATAGCCGTGATCTTCGATAACAGGGCGACTTGGAGTTGTACCTTGACCTTATGACAACTAGAACCGGATACTTAATAAAACACACCTTCCAAGTTCCATGAGACAACCCGGTGATCGCTTTTCCGGGCGACGAGGGAGGATCGCCGGTAGGATTATACTATGCGATGCTCTTGGAGATGCTACTTGAGATGCTACTTGGCGATGCTACTTGGAGGACTTCATCTACTCTCTTCTACATACTACAAGACGGAGGCTGCCAGGCGTAGTCTTGACGAGAATAGCTATCCCCTCTTATTCTCGCATTCTGCAGCTCACCACTTGATATGGCCTCCTTACACATATACCCATGCATATGTAGTGTAGCTCCTTGCTTGCGAGTACTTTGGATGAGTACTCACGGTTGCTTTCTCGCCCTTTTCCCCATTTCCTTTCTTTACGGTTGTCGCAACCAGATCTTTGGGAGCCTAGGAGCGAAGCCACCGTCGACGATTTACTTTACTACTACTAATGGAGGTGCCTACTACTACGTGCAGCCAACGACGGCGACCAAGAGTAGTTAGGAGGATCCTGTGCAGAGGCCTGCGCCTCTTTCAATCAGTATCCCGGTTTGTGCTAGCCTTCTTAAGGCAAACTTGTTTAACTTATGTCCGTACTCAGATATTGTTGCTTCCACTGACTCGCCTATGATCGAGCACTTGTATTCGAGCCCTCGAGGCCCCTGGCTTGTATTATGATGCTTGTATGACTTATTTATGTTTTAGAGTTGTGTTGTGATATCTTCCCGTGAGTCCCTGATCTTGATCGTACACATTTGCGTGCATGATTAGTGTACGATTGAATCGGGGGCGTCACAATCCGGTGGCAGAGCTAAATCATGCCCATCGTGACAGCGCGACACGCTCGACTGTGGCTCGAGTCCGTCGAAGATCAAGTCCCCACGGATGTCGGCCGTGAAGTTTAGGCTTCCGAACCTGACCTGGTGGCCAGGGGCGTAGCTTTCGATCTGCTCCAGATGGCCAAGTGAGCTGGCCCGCAGTGCGAAGCCGCCGAATACGAAGATCTGTCTGGGGAGAAAAGTCTCGCCCTGAACGGCGTTGTTGGTTGAAGAAGCCATCGATCCTATTGGTGACGACACAGAGGAACTCTCAATGAAAGCATCAATGTCGGTGTCAAAACCGGCGGATCTCGGGTAGGGGGTCCCGAACTGTGCGTCTAGGTGGATGGTAATAGGAGACAAGGGACACGATGTTTTACCCAGGTTCAGGCCCTCTTGATGGAGGTAAAACCCTACGTCCTGCTTGATTAATATTGATGATATAGGTAGTACAAGAGTAGATCTACCACGAGATCAAGGAGGCTAAACCCTAGAAGCTAGCCTATGGTATGAATGTTGTAATGGAGGTTATGTCCTGCGGACTAAAGCCCTCCGGTTTATATAGACACCGGAGAGGGCTAGGGTTACACAGAGTCGGTTACAATGGTAGGAGATCTACATATCCGTATTGCCAAGCTTGCCTTCCACGCCAAGGAAAGTCCCATCCGGACACGGGACGGAGTCTTCAATTTTGTATCTTCGTAGTCTTGGAGTCCGGCGGACGATGATAGTCCGCCTGTCCGGACACCCCCTAGTCCAGGACTCCCTCAGTGGGTAAGTCATGTTCATTGTGTCCCTAAGAAGGAAGGTATTACTGTTGTGCCTAATGATAAAGATGAATTGATTCCGCAAAGAATTATCACAGGTTATAGGATGGTAATTGATTTCCGCAAATTAAATAAGGCTACTAAGAAAGATCATTACCCCTTACCTTTTATTGATCAAATGCTAGAGAGATTATGCAAACATACACATTATTGCTTTCTAGATGGTTAATCTGGTTTTTCTCAAATACCTGTGTTGGTTAAAGATCAATCAAAGACTACTTTTACATGCCCTTTTGGTACTTTTGCTTATCGACGTATGCCTTTTGGTTTATGTAATACACCTGCTACCTTTCAAAGATGCATGATGGCTATATTCTCTGACTTTTGTGAGAAAATTTGTGAGGTTTTCATGGACGACTTTTCCGTTTATGGTTCCTCTTTTGATGATTGCTTGAGCAATCTTGCCCGAGTTTTGTAGAGATGTGAAGAAACTAATCTTGTCTTGAATTGGGAAAAGTGCCACTTTATGGTGAATGATGGTATTGTCATGGGGCACAAAGTTTCTGAAAGAGGTATTGAAGTTGATAAAGTCAAGGTTGATGCTATTGAAAAGATGCCATGTCCCAAGGACATCAAAGGTATAAGAAGTTTCCTTGGTCACGCCAGATTTTATAGGAGGTTCATTAAGGACTTCTCAAAAATATCTCGGCCTCTGACTAATTTATTACAAAAAGATGTACCATTTATCTTTGATGATGATTGTATAGAAGCATTTGAAATACTTAAGAAAGCATTAGTCTCTGCACCTGTTGTTCAGCCACCTGATTGGAATTTACCCTTTGAAATTATGTGTGATGCTAGTGATTATGCTGTAGGTGTTGTTCTAGGGCAAAGAGTTGATAAGAAATTGAATGTTATCCATTATGCTAGTAAGACTCTAGACAATGCTCAAAGAAATTATGCTACTACCGAAAAGGAACTTTTAGCAGTTGTCTTTGCTTGTGATAAATTCAGACCCTATATTGTTGATTCTAGAGTAACTATTCACACAGATCATGCTGCTATTAAATATCTTATGGAAAAGAAAGATGCAAAACCTAGACTTATTAGATGGGTTCTCTTGCTCCAAGAATTTGATTTGCATATTGTTGATAGAAAAGGAGCTGAGAACCCCGTTGCAGACAATTTATCTAGGTTACAGAATGTTCTTGATGACCCACTACCTATTGATGATAGCTTTCCTAATGAACAATTAAATGTCATAAGTACCTCTCGTAGCACTCCTTGGTATGCTGATTATGCTAATTATATTGTTGCTAAATTTATACCACCTAGCTTCACATACCAACAAAAGAAAAAGTTTTTCTATGACTTGAGATATTACTTTTGGGATGACCCACTTCTTTATAAGGAAGGAGTAGATGGTGTTATTAGACGTTGTGTACCTGAGCATGAACAGGAACAGATCCTATGCAAGTGTCACTCCGAGGCTTATGGAGGACACCACGCTGGAGATAGAACTGCACATAAGGTATTGCAATCCGGTTTTTATTGGCCTACTCTCTTCAAGGATGCCCGTAAGTTTGTTTTATCTTGCGATGAATGTCAAAGAATTGGTAATATTAGTAGACGTCAAGAAATGCCTATGAATTATTCACTTGTTATTGAGCCATTTGATGTTTGGGGCTTTGATTATATGGGACCTTTTCCTGCCTCTAATGGATACACTCATATTTTAGTTGTTGTTGATTACGTTACTAAGTGGGTAGAAGCTATTCCAACTAGTAGTGCTGATCATAACACTTCTATTAAAATGATTAAGGAAGTTATTTTTCCAAGGTTTGGAGTCCCTAGATACTTAATGACTGATGGTGGTTCACACTTTATTCATGGTGCTTTCCGTAAGATGCTTGCTAAATACGACATTAATCATAGAATTGAATCCCCCTATCACCCGCAGTCTAGTGGTCAGGTAGAATTGAGCAATAGAGAGCTCAAATTAATTTTGCAAAAGACTGTCAATAGGTCTAGAAAGAATTGGTCCAAGAAACTGAATGACGCATTATGGGCCTATAGAACTGCATATAAGAATCCTATGGGTATGTCTGCGTATAAAATGGTTTATGGAAAAGCATGTCACTTACCTCTCGAACTACAACATAAGGCATACTGGGCTATTAAAGAGCTCAACTATGATTTGAAACTTGCCGGTGAGAAGAGGTTATTTGATATTATCTCAGTTGATGAATGGAGAACTCAAGCTTATGAAAAAGCCAAGTTGTTTAAAGAAAAAGTTAAAAGATGGCATGACAAAAGGATACAAAAGCGTGAGTTTAATGTAGGTGATTATGTATTGCTATACAACTCTCGTTTGAGATTTTTTGCAGGAAAACTTCTCTCCAAATGGGAAGGTCCCTACGTTATCGAGGAGGTCTATCGTTCAGGTGCCATAAAATCAACAACTTCGCAGGCACAAATCCGAAGGTGGTAAACGGTCAAAGGATCAAACACTATATCTCAGGTAATCCTATAAATGTTGAAACTAATATTATTGAAACCATAACCCCGGAGGAGTACATAAGGGACACTTTCCAGAATGTTCCAGACCCCGAAAAGGAATAGGTATGTGGTACGGTAAGTAAACCGACTCCAAAACAATTTTTAAGGCAATATTTCTCCGTTTTGGAATATTTAGAAAAACAGAAAAAATAAGTAGCAGTCCGAGGAGGACACGAGGCCTCCACGAGGGTGGAGGGCGCGCCCTACCCCCCTGGGCGCGCCCCCCTACCTCATGAGCACCTCGTGTTCGGGACTTTGCTTCCTTGCCCGATACGTATTTTGGTCGGTAAAAATTCATTACATATACTCCCGAAGGTTTTGACTCTTGTATCACGCAAATCTCTCCTGTTCTTATTTCGAGCTGTTTTTCTGACAGGTCTAGAGCACCATGACTTCTCCCTCCTCCAACAACAAAGACAAGGATGCTTGGCTATTGAAGATAGAGTTGAAAAGAGAGGAACCAGAAGAAATCAACAAGGATGAAGGGATCAAGAAGGCCATGGAGGTTCAAGCTCCGGTGGTGAAAGAAGAAGACATCCCTCAACCTTTACCTAACCTTTTCACTCCAACAGAGCTTGAAGCCTTCAAGATGATTGAGTTAGCCCACATACAGAACAAGTATCTTACACAGGAGAATATTTTGTTGAAGGATCATATTGCTGGGCTCAAGAATATTATCCGCAAGTTGCAGGAACTTTTACACTCGATGTGCGATTATCCACCATCATCATCACCACCTCCATCACCTCCAAGGACATAATCATGAGTATGGGCACTCCCCTTGGCAACTACCAAGCTTGGGGGAGATGCCCTGGTATCGTATCACCATCACAACTCCTATCTTTACCGTTTTTCTTAGTTCGATCCTATTAGTAGTATCTTGATTTAGTAGAATAAAGTCATGGCATGATCTAGTTTTGAGTTTTGCTTTATGATCCTTTTTAGTAATCAAGTCTGTGAGCTATATAATAAAGATTAGTGTTGAGTCAAGGGCTTGAGTATTTTTCCATGATCTTGGGTGATTAGAAGAAAAAGAATAGAAAGAATCAAAGAGTTCATATTGATCTTATTGAAAGTAATGACTCCACATAGAAAAAGTATGATGATTAAAAGTTGTTGGGAGTTTGCAAATATAGCTTTGGTCATCATTGCAATTAATAGGAAGTAATAAGGAAAGAGAGGTTTCACATATAGATATATTATCATTGACATCTTTTATGATTGGGAGCACTCATTAAAATATGACATGCTAAAGAGTTGATGTTGGACAAGGAAGACAACATAATGAGTTATGTTTTCTTATATCTAAGATAAAGTATGTTGTCATGATTCCTCTACCGTGTTGAGCTTGCCTTTCCCCCTCATGCTAGCCAATTCTCAGCACTAAGTAGAAATACTACTTGTGCTTCCAAATACCCTTAAACCAGTTTTGCCATGAGAGTCCACCATATCTACCTATGGATTGAGTAAGATCCTTCAAGTAAGTTGTCATCGGTGCAAGCAATAAAAATTGCTCTCTAAATATGCATGATTTATTAGTGCGGACAAAATAAACTTTGCACGAACTTGTTGTGGACGCGACGGACTGCATAATAAAGGTTCACATACAAGGGGCAATGTAAAGTGACGTTCTTTTGCATTAAGATTTTGTGCATCAACCCTAAACGCGCATGACAACCTCTGCTTCCCTCTGCGAAGGGCCTATTTTTTCTTATTATCCTCTACCTTATGCAAGAGTCACGGTGATCTTCACCATTCCTTTTTCATTTTATCCTTTGGCAAGCTCAGCATGTTGGAAAGAACATGATATATATATATCTAATTGGATGTGGGGGAGCATGAATTATTATTGTTGACATTAACCTTGAGGTAAATAGTTGTGGGGCAAAACTATAAGCCCCTATCTTTCTCTGTGTCCGATTAAAACTCCGTAACCACAAGTATTGCGTGAGTGTTAGCAATTATGAAGGACTAAGTGATAGTTGAGTATGTGGACTTGCTTTTAAGCTCTGACATAGACTCTTTCCGATGTTATGATAAATTGCGATTGCTTCAATCACTGAGATTATAATTGTTGGTGCCCAATAAGGTTTCTGATTCATATTTTGGCTTTGTGAGAGGATCATCACTTGAACATGAGTAATCATATGACAAAATCTATATATGTTGCTGTTATGAAATAATCATGATGCCTTCATGTCTGTATTTTATTTTTATCGACGCCTCTACCTCTAAACATGAGGACATATTTATTGTTATCGGCATTTCGCTTGAGGACAAGCGAGGTCTAAGCTTGGGGGAGTTGATACGTCCATTTTGCACCATGCTTTTATATCAATATTTATTGCATTATGGGCTGTTATTTCACGTTATGTCACAATACTTATGGCTATTCTCTCTTATTTTACAAGGTTTACATGAAGAGGAGAATGCCGCAATTGAATTCGGGCTGGAAAAGGAGCAAATATTGAAGGACTATTCTGCGCAACTCCAAAAGTCCTGAAGCTCCACGGAATACCTTAAAATAAACAAAGAAAAATTGTCACCAAAGATGAAGGCCAGGGGGCCCACACCCTGCTCACGAGGGTGCCCCCCCCCCCCCGGGCGCGCCCCCCTACCTCGTGGGCCCCCTGGTGGCTCTCCGACGCCCATCTTCTCCCATATGAAGTCTTTCGATGAGAAAAAATAGAAGAGAACCTTTCGGGACGAGACTCCACCGCCACGAGGCGGAACCTTGGCGGAACCAATCTAGGGCTCCGTCAGAGCTATTCTGCCGGGGACACTTCCCTCCGGGAGGGGGAAATCATCGCCATCGTCATCACCAACGCTCCTCTCATCGGGAGAGGGCAATCTCCATCAACATCTTCACCAGCACCATCTCATCTCCAAACCCTAGTTCATCTCTTGTATCTAATTCTTGTCTCCAAGTCCGGGATTGGTGCTAGTAGGTTGCTAGTAGTGTTGATTACTCCTTGTAGTTGATGCTAGTTGGTTTATTTGGTGGAAGATCATATGTTCAGATCCTTTATGCACATTATTACCCCTCTGATTATGAACATGAATATGCTTTGTGAGTAATTACGTTTGTTCCTGAGGACAAGGGAGAAGTCTTGCTATTAGTAGTCATGTGAATTTGGTATTCGTTTGATATTTTGATAAGATGTATATTGTCCAACCTCTAGTGGTGTTATGTGAACGTCGACTACATAACACTTCACCATTATTTGGGCCTAGAGGAAGGCATTGGGAAGTAATAAGTAGATGATGGGTTGCTAGAGTGATGAAGCTTAAACCCTAGTTTATGTTCCTTCGTAAGGGCTGATTTGGATCCATATGTTTCATGCTATGGTTAGGTTTACCTTAATACTTTTGTTGTAGTTGCGGATGCTTGCAATAGAGGTTAATCATAAGTGGGATGCTTGTCCAAGTAAGGGCAGTACCCAAGCACCGGTCCACCCACATATCAAATTATCAAAGTATCGAACGCGAATCATATGAGCGTGATGAAAACTAGCTTGACGATATTCCCATGTGTCCTCGGGAGCGCTTTTCCTATTATAAGAGTTTGTCCAGGCTTGTCCTTTGCTACAAAAAGGATTGGGCCACCCTGCTGCACTTTATTTACTTTTGTTACTTGTTGCTCGTTACCATTTATCTTATCACAAAACTATCTGTTACCATTTATTTCAGTACTTGCAGAGATTACCTTGCTGAAAACCGCTTATCATTTCCTTCTGCTCCTCGTTGGGTTCGACACTCTTACTTATCGAAAGGACTACGATAGATCCCATATACTTGTGGTTCATCACAAACTGGCAACCGTCCACCGACTCTTCGCCTTTCCCTCTCGATTTGGAACTGCTGTCGCACGCTCTTCCTCTCCCTCCTCCGTTTTCCTTCAGCCCTTCACCTTTTCTTCTGTCATTGTTCGATCTTATTCTCCATGGAGGGAACAGGACGGAAATGACCCCGTTATTCTTGCCTCGATCGGAAAGATGACGTGGTGGAGGAACTCATTGATCGGTGCGACGTCATCACCTCGGCTAGCATGGCAGGTTCGTTCAAGCCCATTCTCGACTCAACTAATAACATCATTACAAGGAACCCAAGAGTCAAGGAGCGGTTTGATCTCCCCTATCTTCTTCGTCGTGACCCTGATGACTGGCGCCGTCACGACGGAGGCCTCGCCCTGTGCAAGTTGATGCCGCTTGATAATGATACGTATGATGTTAAGATGCCATCGCTTGAGGGCAAGGCTTGGGCAGGCACAAATGGAGATTGGGTTGTTTACATTGGGTCCAACTGCGAGTGGGAACTTGTGAACGTGTACACTCGTGACCGGGTTCCACTTCCAAAAATCTCAGCAGACTGCCCAGAGGTTGAGCACACCGGTATTGTACGCATGTTCAAATACAATCATGGTAACTGTCTTCTACGGAAGATAGCAATTTCTCGAGTCCCCAACCGCTCTTGGAATTACAACAACTACGAAGTTGTTGCTATCTTCGACAAGCTTGTTGCCGTCGCCAGTGGTTTGACTAGATGGATATTGCTCAAAAATCAGTTTCTGTACACGGATGAGTATTGTGATGCAATTCAATACGAGGGCCTTGTGTTTTCTGCCACCACTCGTGGCACTGTTTTTGCATGGCATCCTCGTTGTTTCGGTGCGTTTATCTTCCACCGTAATTATAATTGTTTCATCCACGTGCATGCGGGTTAGCAAGGCTGGTCATAGTGGGGAGTAACTTAGACTAGTAACATGCATATGTTACTAGTTTATGTTACTACCTCTATAGTGCATAGTATCTTAGATTAGTATCATAGGTGGTCTCATTTATTGCCATGCATGACACATAGTAGCATCACATTTATTATGTTACGGTATCTACCTATGTTACTATAACCATCTCTCTCTTCCTTAATTGCCTGCCACATAAGCATGTTTGCGAGTCCCAAGTGCATGATACTACTTATGTTACCCCCACTATGGCCAGCCTTACTAATTAACCTTCTTCTTGTGTTTCCAAGGTCCTGTGAACATTCCACCACCTATACTTGAAGATTTTTATAACCAAGGGGGAGATGATGATGGTGATGATCACGAACATGAGGACGAGCAGCGCCCATATACTATTTGGTGCCTGGCAACTAATTCCAATGGATCACCTCTTCTCTTGTGTATACAGCCCACTGATGATGTTACTGCTAAGGAAGCAGGTGTAGTCTCCCATGGTCGCACTCTCAGGACCTATTCCAACACCTGTTGCATGGTATTCGGATGGATACTAGTGTGCTAGCGCCAACTCCTTCTCCTGATGCAATTGATAGTCTTGGAGAAAACTTGCTCTTCCTTGGACAAAACTATCCAATGATGGTGAAAGGCGATCCAACTGCTGTTGACACAATGTTACTACCATTTATGAGAAGCAACTACGTCTATACCTCGGACATTTGGGTGGTTCCCTACCCTGGTACTGATATCGTAGGCCGCTTTAGCCTGGATGATCACCCGTTGGTCTCGGATCGACAATGGATGGCCCGTCCCAGAGAATCACTTGTGGTTCAAAGCAAGCGTTTCCAATGCCGAGGAATGGTTGAGTTGAAGTTCATTTCATTGCTTGTTATTTATTGTGTGGTGAAAACTTTAGTATTTATAATGTATCCTCGTTGTCGATGTGGGTTGATGACCTGTTCTATGTAATAAAATGATATGCCTGTGAAAACTTACTAAATTTATGAATGGCTTTCGAGTTGCTTCTGTGAGTGAGTGGTGCGACGAGGCAAAAAAATATTTTTCAAATACATAATTGTACGTGCATTGCAACAGGTTATCAGATGAGGCCAATCAACAATAGTAGTACACTATTTGTACTAGCTTCACATGCTTTGCACGTCGTGCGGGTGTTTTTACTATAGCCATACTGTACTACGTAACCAACACCTCGAATCCTCGATACTAGTACTAAGTAGTAGGAGTAGTAGGGTGGCATGGGCCAGAACAAGCATTCATGTCCAGGAGTACGGCACACGCCACCAGCATGACTTCCATCTGACATCATATTTCTTGGAGTCCGTGCTAGAGCAATCTCTTCAACCTCATCTTTTCTCTAACTCAACCATCGCGCGGCGGGCGAGGTGGGGGTTTGCCGATAGTCGGTTTCCTTAACTACGGTCCCACTTGTAAGTCCAACTGCAATGCACGACCCCAAACGGACCTCCGTTTTGCATGAACTCCAACGATAATTTTGACTAGAAAAGAAAGACCAAAGAAAACAAGAACCACAAGAATACATTTTACTACTCCTTAAGTTGGATTAGTGCCTTCTCGACGTATTAATTATTGATCTGCGGAGGCTCGATCTTGTGTGCTTCTTTCTTCTTTGAGTGTAAAGAAGTAGATGTTGCTTCCTCGCATCTAGTCTCATGTCTAGCCTCTATTCTAGTACTCCCTCCAGTCCGTTTTTCTCTGCATCTAAGCAGCAACACGCATACCAAGTAGGAGTATCAACAAGTGCACTAATCTCATCTATAGCCTCTGTGCTAGCTAAAAGTGATAGAACATCTACTAAATTGCTCTCTATCAATATATGGATGTACTCTTCTTCCCAATACAAAAACTTGCATCCATTCTACTCCCTCCGTTGCACAATACATGCCTTCTATTTTTCAAAATATATATGTATCTAGACATGTTTTAGTATATAGGCACATCCATTTTTGGACAAATGGAAGTCAAGTATTTTGGAACGGAGGGAGTACACAATAAAATTTTAGGTTAGCACAACTAGTCTAATCCAAGAGCACAACCGAAGATTTGGTCGGGTTCTTCCTTCTTTTGCCGACACGTGGTACATCCAGCATCTAGGTCGTGTCATGAAAGAAAATAGAGTGGTAGTTGATAAGTTGAAGCCACGAGATGTGCATCTTGGGTTAAACTGTAAATAGAATCTTACTACTCTTGAGTAACTCCAAAAGCGGCCACCGAAGATCTTTCTTGGATTTGTTTTTAGGTGAAATATGTGCAGGTTCAGTGGGTCCGCTTGCGTTTTCACTGACATGTGGGACCGCATGTGAGCAAACAGACAATGGGCTCCGCGCGTCCGCTGGCTAGCTGAGAAGAGAGATAGAGGAGTGCTGAGCACGGACTACAGGAAATTTGTTCTACATACTGTACCTCGATATAGGCTCGATATAGTGGGGTGGCATGGGCCATAACTAGCATTCATGTCTAGCAGTACGGCACACGCCACCCACACGAGTCCCATCCGACACCAATTTTCTTGGAGTCCGTGCTACACCCATCTCTTCTCCCACCTGTTTTCTCAGCCATCGCGCGGTGGGCGGGTTGGGGGTTTGCCGATAGTCGGTTTGCTAAACTACGGTCCCACTTGTAAGTGAAAATGCAACACCGCACGCATTCCCGCTTGAGCGGCGTGCCGGACCAACCGTGTGGGGGTGCGACGCGAACACGGCAGGCTTTTCCTTTTGAACTCGTAACTTGTAAAATTTGGTTCTGCTCCATGGCGTGATCGATAGATAGAAAATAACGATTTTGCTTAGAGTAATGAGAAGTTTGGTTCTGGCGCCGTTCATGCATGGAGTACGTATGAAAATTATGAGGTTGATGCGAAAGGTAAGATAATTACTGTAGTATCATATACTACTACATGTATGACGGAAAGATAAAAATACATACGGATCCATCAACGACATCCTCACACCCTAGTGCGCCGGGTCACCAACCGACGTGTGAGGAGCAGCGGCGTTGGCGGCGAGCTTAACGTGCTTCTGAACGGTGTCGTCCAAGGTTGCCCTGCGGTCCAAGAAGGCCAGCATCCTATCGTCCTCCTCTTGCATGCGCGTAGACGTGGGTGATTATGTCCATGGTGTCTTGCTGCACCAGGCGCTGCGCGGCGAACGCGACCTCAAGTTGGACATTCTCCGGCGCGATGGCGGGCAGTCGTAGGGCCACCAGTGCGTCGAAGAGGTTGTCACCATAGTGGCCGTTGAGGGTGGTGGGCATCGCATAGCCTGGGCGCGTCGGCTGAAGGCTTACGTCAAAGTCGTCCGCGAGATTCTTGACGATGGTGAACTTGTCGAGGAAACCGACGAGGACCTCGTCGAACAAGGAGACGAAGCTGTCATCCAAGCGGCCCCTCGCCCTGCCGGCCTCAAGCAATACTACCTGGAGACGTTCCTCGTTGCCGGGCCGTAGGCCGGTGTTGTGGACCATGTGGCATAGCCGGCTGATGCTCGCGCTCATCGCCTCCATGGGTCTAACTTAGCTTCTACTACCTCCATCCAAGTTTATTGGTCCCCATTGTAATCCGTGTCAAATTTTGACCACAGATTTAACTAACAAAATGTTAAGGCATGTTACTAAAAATTATATCACTGAAAACTATGTTCAAATACGAATCCAAAAATATAATTTTTGTTGACATGCATCAACATTTTGTTAGTTAAATCTTTGGTCAAAATTTAGCACAAATTACAAAGGAGACTAATAAACCAGGACGGAGGTAGTAGTAGTCAACTGATCTTGTGATTCGAGTGATCACTCTTGCCCTTGGTTAGCGTGCGTAGGTGCGTAGGATTTCGTACTACTCCTCGGCCCTCTCGCACCGCCTTTGGTCAGATGATAGGTGGGCCAGCCACCCCCTGGGCCCACGTGTCATTCCCCAAAGGCAGTTGTCGTAAGTCAATGAAGCTATGCCCCCCTCCGTGCCGGTGCAGTATAGTCATCTCACCGGACCTCTAGTTGGGGCCAAACGAGAGAACTTTGATGTTTACTGGTTTATTGGTCCCCTTTGCATTTTGCGCCAAGTTTTGACCTTTGATTTAACTAATAAAATGTTAATGCATGTAAACAAAAATGTTGTGTTGTGTAAGCCACATTACGAAAACCAAATAATCCCAAAACACTTAGGCACGGTGCATTAACTCCCTCCTTGTTTCTTATTTCGTGACATATCAACCAATGAGAGATGTTGGCCGTGCATGCTTTCAATGACTTGAGACAACCAAACATGACATGCAGTGTTTAGTTCATTGCATGTAATCCTATTAAGACTCTAGTTAGCAAGAAAATATTAAGTTCTCTCGCCGATAGGAATAAAACACCATGTATTTATTTACAGAGGGAGTAGTACATTTTTTGTGACATGCATTACTAGATATTGCTAGTCAAATACTAAAATCCAGATGGACGTGGTAGTACTCCAAAATCCAGACGGTGGTGCTACTAGTACTAGTAGTAGTACTACCAATGTAGTACTCCTAGGAGTACTAGCACTGTACTACCCATTGGTCAAATTATTATGTGCTGCTCCTCACAGTGAAGTGACAAGACCCTGCGCCGGAGATGACACCTGAGTATAGGCGCCGTGTTCGGCATACCATAGTCAGCCTCACCGTCTGCAGTCACTATCATCATGGCTGTAGAGCTAGCCTGCTTACGACTAGCCATTTTCGACATAATTTCCCGTGCGTAGATGCCTGTGCATTGCACGGAACACCAAGATTGGGGGTGGACGGCTCCGGCAGCAGCCATCGCGCCAGATTTTTCCACGGCCTTCTAGATGTGGTGGGGAGGAGATAAGGCTGATTGTGAGAGACAAGGAGTTGTTTGTAAATAGGGAACAAGTGCGGGCATCTTTTTGCAAAAATGGAGAAGCTTGGTTTGTATGCGTCAGATCTAGATCCGACGGCTATTGGTGAAAGATGGGAGGCACAACATCATCACCAACTCAGGACCTATTTGATTCACAGGATTTTGAAAACGCAGGAATAGGACATGGCAATATTATAAGTTTCAAACTGATATTACAAATGTTAGGAGTAATGCTGCACCTAGGAAGAGGGAATTACTAGGAAGTTCACATAAGAACTTTCGTTACTTTAGGTGGATGCAGCGTTATCATACAAACTAAAATCCACCGCCCTGACAAGTCACTAATGGGCAAATAAGTTTTCGAGTCTCTGGCCACTTGATGTTTCAAAAACAAATTCAGCTTCTGCGGAGACTTTGTCATTTAGGCTTAGACGCTTGCGGTGATCAGCACGCCATTCATTGTTGCGCCAGAGAACGCCAAACCTCATTACATTGAGCACACTTGCCTCTAGAACAAAGAACCTGGCCAATTTAATCTCAGATGTGCTGCCTCGGCAGTCGATCAAATCAATTTCTGTAAGATGGAGACTAAGGCATTCGATGAGATTGTTATAGTGCAACACATTTTTCACTTTCGGGTCTTTTTTTATCTGCAAAAGAAGAGAACATATTAGAGCAGCTGGCTGCATAAGACTGCTGTGTCATCAAGAGGTACTAATATCATTCGCTCATACGATAGGGTTGGCTGGCTAGTGATATTTTTTCACTCTCTCTCTCTCTCTCTCCCTCTCTCTCTCTCTTTGTTTCTGTTTCCTCTCATTTAACTAGGAGCACATGAAGAGCTTGGGCATTTGTTGCCTTCCACTATGTGGCCGATGCCATATTTCGCAAAAGTATGCCACATAATATGCATCGATGTCAAATCAAAAGATTTTGGCACCGCTCTTGTGATGTGAGAGAGTTGGCACCGCTGTGCACACAGACCCACATGTATAAACAAATCAATCAAACCAACTACACCAGCCTCTCACTCTCCCAAACAAGTGTTTTTATTCCTCAGTCCTCTCTCTCTCTCCCACGCAGTGTTTTTCATTCGTGAGTTAATTTGGCACCGAGCAAAGTAGGTGCTCCAGTTAGGGCACCGGTGAGCAATGGAGGGCATCGATGCCAAATGCATCACAAGTGAATTTGGCACATGTTTTTGCCTACATAGCCCACTTTTGTACTCCCTCCGTCCCAA
Source organism: Aegilops speltoides (assembly GCA_021437245.1). Lineage (NCBI taxonomy): Eukaryota > Viridiplantae > Streptophyta > Magnoliopsida > Poales > Poaceae > Aegilops > Aegilops speltoides. The sequence goes on along the minus strand of CM038141.1, from coordinate 95,878,747 downwards.
AATTCTTGTCTTAAATTTGTATAAATACAGATGTATCTAGTTACATTTTAGTGTTAGATACATCCGTATCTAAACAAATGTAAGACAACAATTTTGGGACGGAGGAATACTACTCAGATTTAGTATAAAATTTTGACCATAGATTTACCTAAGAAAATGCCAATGCATGTCACTAAAAATTACACCATTTGAAATTATGTTCAAATACGAATCCAACGATATAGTTCTTAGTGACATGCATTAACATTTTGTCAGTTAAATCTATGGTCAAATTTTGATACTACAAAATTGGAAGAGTAAACCAGGACGGATGTAGTACTTGCCCTTAGGGTAACCATAGAGTTACTAGAGTAGTCTAAGTTACTTTCCACTATGACTAGCCTAGACTACTATAGTAGTACAACATAAAAATGATGCAGGTGATCACGTGAGAAAAAAATACTAAAAACATTTCTTTCGGTGCAGTGTGTAGATGTAGTTTTGAACACTACACTTGTCATCGTAATTTGGGAAAATTACGAAAAAATTGAGCTAAGTTGTGATTACCGTTTACTAATAGGAAAGAAGTTTCACCTCGATGAGTAGCTTCTCCGTGCATGGAAAGCATGTAAGGAATCCAACAACTTGATCCAGATTGGGGCCGATAGATTTTAGTGCTAAGATCTTCACCGTGCGCATGGACCGGTCAAGCTTGTGGGAATCATTTTCGGAAGACGGTCAGAATACATCAAGAAGAAATTAAAAAATGTGAATTTCAAGAAGACGGAGAAGAAGATGAGTGCTGTACCTGAATGATTACGGATCCAATAAAGAGTTCGGAGAATTTGGCAGACGAGTACACCAACGCTGTCAATTTCGGCGCGTTAATGACCCTGATTTTTGTGGGACCATCTAGATCCGATACAAGCAATCTCTCAAGGAAAGGCGCATTCTCAATGACCATAACGTGGAACAGCTGGAGTGATCTCTTCCCAATTGATGTCTTGTTGCGGGGCCGACAAGACACATAAATCCATCGAGATTCGCCGAGGCGATGTGGAGGCTAATGAACCCGTGGATCTGCTCAAGATGAAGGTACTCGGCCTTGATGCACCGCGGGCAGCAGTGCTCCATAGCCTTCTTCGAGATGACAACGTCGAAGAGGTCGAGCTGCTTGAGTTGAGGGAGAAGAAGGGCGGCGCGGCATTAACTGGGAAGATAGCAGAGCTGAAGCCGGCCTTGCGGCGCAAAGATTGGCGTGAGGCGGAGCGCGACGGCAGCAGAGAGCGACATCGTTCAGCTTCAAAGCCGAGCTCCTCGAGCTGATCTAGGGCGGGGATAAGAACCACTCATCGAAATTGGGTTGGACCTTGCAGCCGGTAATCGAACATGCGGATGTCAAGGCGTCTGGCTGGCCCAGGGTGCGATGAAAGGATCTTGGAGACTGCGGCCATGCGTTTGCAATCCCCGACGTAGAGGCAGCTGTCGACGGTGAGGTTGAGGGCGACGCAGCGCCAGAGGGGGCGCCACCGCTGGGAGAGTAGGGCGGTCCGCACGGAAGATTTGGTGGGGAGGAGGCCGATGATGACGAGCAGCATGTCGTCGGGGAGGCTGCTAATGAAGTCCAGGCTCGCCGGATGCGGTTTTGGCTCGAGCGGCCTCCGCTTGTTGGCTGCCTCGCCATCCATCTCAACCGTGGCGACGCCAAGGTACACGCAGTCTTTGGTGTGTGTTGTGTCTTTGGGTGTCGCGAGTCGTCCCTTCATGCATGCCGCCGCACAAGGTGGTTGTGCGCGAAAAGGCCCTTTTGCGCAAGAAGTTTGTCCTCACTGCGCCCTCAATTTACTAGCGTGCGGGTGCTACCCAGTGGTTTCAACTTTGTTTCCTTCACCGCGTCGATGGGCCTCTAGTTTACTTATTTTCACCCACCGCCACATGGGCCAAAGACACCAAGATCTGAAACACGAGTTGACAACGCAGCATGTGGATTGGTTGACGGTCAACTAAACAATATACAGAGCTATACGCTGACACAGTGAGTGTATAATACATCGGCATAGAGAGTTCGAGTGAGAGGGGAGGCCCGTGAGAGATAGCAAAGAGAGAGAGAGAGAGAGAGAGAGCTACTCCCTCCGTTCAATAATGTAGTTACAACATTTTTTGAAGTCAAACTTTTGAAACTTTGACCAAGTTTATAAATAAATTACTTATATCGACAATACCAAAGATAAATGATAGTATGAAGTAAGTACATGTTGTGATGAATCTAATGATCGTTCCAGATGTAAATGTTTTTCTCCACATATACCTAGTCAAACTTTTCTGGGGTTTGACTTTTCAAAACATCCATATGCTTATGGACGTGACAGAGTCCCTGACGAGAGAGAGAGAGAGAGAGAGAGAGAGAGAGAGAGAGAGAGAATGAAAAAAGTAAGTGTGCGTGTGTGAAAGAGACATGGACAACACACGATAAAAGTGGAGAAAAAGCGTGCGTGTCTTATGCAAACATATCACACATGCATCTTCGACAACGGAGGCAAGGTGAGGAGATAGTGTGTGGTTGTTTGGATCCGAGAGAGGAAGACCCCTAGCACGTGGCCAAGAGGGGTCTGACAAACAAGGAAGAGAGGTCAAGAGAGACGTACAGAGAAAATGCAGACATGGGGAGGAGAGAGTGTATGTTTGTCATAAAGAGATCCTCTGGAGATCGTGATGGGACTACATGGGTGGGAGATCGGGTGACAAGGTGTGTGCGCGATAGAAGATGCCCCGAGAGATATCGAGATAGACATATGGATGGAAGGAGACAATACGTGTGTTCCTGATGGCTAGTAAGAGATAATCATACTTAGGAGGGGGGAGTGCTTGCGCCTATGGCCCTGTTTGGATACTCTAACTCAGTTAGAGGTTAGAGTTACATTCTAACCCTGAACTAACTCTATGTAAAGAGGTGTTTGGATGGCAGGGTTAGATGGAGCGCGGATACGGCGAGACACCTTCACGGGCGGTGCGAGAGGGAGGGAGCGAGAGGATGAGAAGCTTCGAGGAAGTGGGGAGGGATCTGTTGGGGAAGAGCGAGAGAAAAAAGTGTTTATTAGTGGTCCCGAGAAGAACTAACCCAAATAATCACCTCTTGGATAGGTTAGTTTTTTTGGATGGGTTAGATGCATCTAACCTAAACTAACCCTCCTGTTTGGATCTTTTTGGGTTAGTTGACTCCAAACTAACTCTAACCCATGGATTTTTTTTAATTTAGAGAACAAAATTTGAACATGGGGACAAAAAATGAAAAACGCCGAACATTTTTCAGTTTAGACATTTTCTTTTAAAATCAAGACCAAAAATTTAACATCTAAACAAAAATTTGAAAATCCCGAACATATTTTGAATTTAGAACAAAATTTGAACATGGAATTTTTTATAATCCCGAATATGTTTTGAATTTAGAGAACAAAATTTGAACATTGGAACAAAAAATGAAAAACGCCGAACATTTTTCAGTTTAGACATTTTCCTTTAAAATCAAAACAAAAAATATTAACATGGGGGAAAAAAGAAAGCCCCAAACATTTTTTGAATTTCGAGAACAAAATTTAAAGTAAAAGAACAATTTGAAAATTCTAAACACAATAAAACAAAAATTCTGAACAATTGAACATTTTTCGAAATTTTGGAAAATACGAATATTTTTTAATTTCTGGAAATTTTTCAGAAAATAAAAAAACATAAAAAAAAAGTAAAACAAAAAGTAAAAGTGAAAAGAAAAGAAAAGAAAAGGAGAAACATAAAAAAGAAGCAGGAAAAAGAAAAAAACGAAAGCAAAAACCCAATGAAACCCGAAATAACCAGAAAAGAAACATCACATGAAAAAACCCGGTCTAGGGAACCTCTAGAAGGTTCCGAAAACCGTTGACCGCACTTGGAAGTGGGCCGCCGGCCATGTCGCGTCGCTAGCATGCTTGCCCATGTGCGAACGCCGGACAATTCGCCGCAGCGAGCGGCGAATAGGGTTTTCCCCGCATATGACCTATTGGCCTCAAATTTTTGGGTCAGGTCAGCGACCCGGCAGGCCGACCCCGTCCATTCCAATCCTGACGTGTAACCCATACAACCAGTCAGGTAGCACTTGCATATTATAGAAAAAAAAAAGGGCATGACGTCCGAACAGCAAGAGGCTCAGCGATGCAAATTTGTAGCTTCAGGCTGTTTTGTGTCCTGGAATAAGCAATGAAGAACGTTCAGAAATACTGTACAAGAAATGCTTGCTTGACAAATCGTTTACAAGATTCGAGAAGAACAAGTAAACATCAAAGATTAATTATTTTTACACAGGTGTGTATCGTATTAAACTAGAAATTGTCACATCACTAGCTTAGCTGAGTAACTGCAGAACAACAACCAGCAAGGAACCTTCTCGTAGGGGATGAGAGAGCAATATCTCGTGTCTGGAATTTCATGTAACTGCTTTTTTCTTTTTTTTTTTTTTTTTTTTTTTTGTCAACGCGAATTTCATGTAACTGTAAACTGACTCCCATCTATACTGGGGCCGGGGAACAGAGCCAAGCAAAATTTACAAGGTAAATGGGCTGGCCACAGCGAACTCCCGTCTATACTTTTTGCAACCGGGGATCGAATCCGGGCTCCAAGTGTGCACACACCGCACCCTCCTCTAGTCCTCTAGCTGTATATATGACCTTGTCGGAAATGTCAAGTTAGGAAACATCAACAGCAAAAATAGCACAGTGCACTTGACTATAAATACAGATGCCAGGAAACTGGGTATACAATCTATTAGCTGAGGTAGTTGGATGCCACACCATCGGCTACACAAACTAAACGATGGCACCTAGTATGACCTTGGTTGGCTACTCTCATTATCTCAAATGAAATGTTTGCTTACAGCTCACTATTAAACTTCTTGTAAGATGACTATCATCAATTGTATGGCGTGGTACACGTGTTGTAATTCTATGCTACTGACACAACAAAAATGTTAAAAATAAATCAATTGGCAAGATCCATTACACATAATCACCAAAGGAATTAAGGCCCTGTTTGGTACCACTCCGCTCCACAACTCCAGGAGCGGAGTTGGCGGAGCTGCAGTGTAAAACGGAGGAGTTGCAGTTTCCCCGCTCCGCAGATTCCGGGAGCGGGTGATTACCGAACAGGGCCTAAGTCTCTATCCTGTAACCATACCATTGTACAGAAAGAGTGTGTCCACAGCTTCTAACTGCACTTATGCCAAAACTGATTGCTCAACTGTTCCTTTCAGGATCTAAAAAATCAACGGTTACGAACTCAGAATACTATTTTAAGATAAACAAGGATACTGGGTCATGTAAATTCTGTTTGCAGATGACAGCAAATGCACAATGTAAATGATCAAGTTCATACCTGCAAAGTGAAGGAGCTACACTGTGTGCTTTACTCCCAGATGAGAGGTGACATTATGTTCAAGCAGCTTCAGGCTTGCAGCATTCAGATCCACAGGAAGGTCAACCTTCTGCAGTGTAACAGTGCAAATTGCTCCATCTGTGGCCAGATATTAATTTTGTCTTATAACAGTCTATTTGAATGCTGAAGACATGAACGTTTGTTGAAAGAAACAAATCTAGTACATTTATGTTTCCAGCGATCTTGTTGCACAAGGCAAGACCATCCTTCACCGTGTATATACAATCTAGTACAATATACACCTTGCATGACTATACAACTTTTGGTCCAAGAAGGAAAACAAACCATATGTCCAGCTACCGGTTTGCATAGCCAGTTCATGTGCTCACAGTTCTTAGGCTATGCAAGTAATCTACTCTATTGGATTCATTGACAATCTCGAGTCCTGTGTGTACGTAATTCATATAAAAGGCCCTACCTGATTTTTATTTCGTTATTCAATAGTCTTAGCTACGATTTATTGTATCTCTTTCCCGAGATGCAATTTGGTGCTAGGGAATGGATATCTCTTCTAGAGAGGCTTATACTTCTTTCAGTGCCCAAGGTCTTGGCAAAATAGCTAGAGGAGCTGCTCAGGGTGGACAATGAGGGATGATATATCATCATTGATCATCAACATTTTGGTAAGCCACCCGTTGCCTAAAAGGAAGACTATATGACCTCCATGCAATATGTAAATGTTCTTTTGTCGCGCATCTGATCTGTTCTCCGTACTTGATGATATTACTGCACCATTTGCGTAGTATAATGAACTACACCTTGCTATATGAATGCTTCTAGCTCAGTATAACTTGTTAATAACAACATCTACAGTTGGGCTTCAAACGAATTTCAGAAGAAAGGTTTCAAACAAATGGTTTGTACTAGGCTTTCAACTTGTCATGAATGCAGCAATCTGCTCCTTCCAAAGCATTTCTCATTTAGGCAATTATGATACAGGAGCTAAGAGAAGTTTCATAAAAAGTCCGTACATCCAATAATATAAAGAAAAGAAAAGTATCATAAAAAGTCCGATATTTTAAGTTCGTACAACCAATAATACAAGGAAACTCATACAGGCTTACCGTATAAAGTGTGAACCTTATTTGCTAGGGTGGGGAACTGTGCAAGAAGGCTCTAAAAGGGATATTCTCTCCCTTGAAGACTGGATTAGAACCAGCCTCTGTGCATCTCTGCTGATTGCTCACTACTAGTGAGGACTGGTTCCAATTTGTGAAAATTGTGATGAACATCTAACAACTTTCTCGTCAGTGTTGGGCACTATCACCCATTGATCCTTTCCCCCATAACATTAAAAGTTGATTACAACTTGTTTCAGTTAGAACTTAGAACTCTTATTCAACTCTCAGTATGTAACTTGGTTGTCTTGAATAAACATGCTACATTAGGCAGCCAACACTGGTTACTCATTTTTACCGAAAAAGGCTTTCGCCCCGCTTTATATATAAAGCAACGAACATCAACAACCCCCTACAAACGCACGCCGCCACAACACACACACCCAAGGCAGGATACATAGGCGCTGAGCGCAGCAACACCACCCCTAGCACTACAAGACCAACCGGGAGCTTCCACCGTGAACACGCCACCGCGAAGAGATGAAGCCGCATATGACAAACCGTGGGCTCCATGGCGGCGCCTTCAGGAAGGTTACAACACCAGAGCGCCGCCATCGCCCAATCCGAGGATCAGAGTTTCCCTTGGAGCAACACGACGGGCAATGAGCCGCGACGACGCCTTCAAGAAGGGAACAAGCTTCGCTGCCACCGGTCCGTCCGAAGATAGAACAAGTTTTCACCCTGGACAACACTCACCGCCACTGAACGCCACCCCCCGGCTACCAAGCCGCCCACACGGCCATGGTCAGCGAGCAGCACCGAGCCACGGGCTCTGCCCATGAGCACCACGCTACCACCACCAGGACCGCCACCCGGCATCCAAGACCTTGACACCACCTCACCCGAGATCCGTCGCTACCCCAACCAAAGAGAAGAGCGGAAAACGCACCTTCGCACCTGGCGGGCCCAGCCAAAACAATAGGCCGGCCAAAACTGGCCTCCATCGATCCGTCATGCAGCACAGGGCGCAAGACGAGCTTGGTCCTGCAGCCGGGCTCGAGATGAGCTCCGTCCTGCTACCGGGCGCGAGACAAGCTCGGTCCTGCAGCACCGGGCGTGAGACGAGCGATGGGCCGTAGCTGGGAGCAGGCCAGCCCTTCGACAAAAGCAATGCCAGGACGACGAGGAGAGTGGTCGAAGGACGACATAGGCCGCCTACGGACGGGCGACACCAGAACATGCCAGTCGCCGCCGCAGCCGACCTGCCCAGCTGCCGAGGAGCCACCCATGGCCAAAGCAAAGAGCCACAAAGCCTTCGCCCAACCCAGCGCCGCCACCGAGCTCAAGCGTCGGGCTGCGCCGCACGCACCAGCCCCGCCTCCACCCACGCAGGGAGAAACCGCAGCCCAACCACCGGCCGTCGGGCGCCGACCCCAAGCCCACCGGCGCAACCACAAGCCGCGTCGCCGGAACCGGCCAGGGCGAGATCAGCCCGCGAGCATCACCCATGGTACCCACGGCGAAGCTTCGGATTCGTCGAGGCGACCGCATGAGCTTCCACGGCGCTTAGCTTCCCCGCCACGCCACGCCGCGCCGCCGGCCGCCGACAGCGTCCCGATTGGATCTGGATCGAGATCGAGAGGCCCAACCCCGCCGCCCCACGCCAAAGACGCGACCACTCAAGACCGGGCGCCGGCGCCCAGCAGCCACCGCAGCAAGCACGCACACCTACGCCGCCAGCCTACTCGCGTGACTCAACGCCGTTCGCGCCCACGCCGAAACACAGCGTCCCCCGACCACCGCGTCGCACCGCGCGCCGCTAAAGGGAGGAGGAGAGCCCGCCGCCGCCAAGCGGACCGAGCTTTGCCGGCCGCGCCCTCGGCGGCGAGCGAGGCGGGAGGTGGACTAGGGCCGGGGGCACCTAGGGCTTCGCCCAGCCGCTCGCGGGAGCAGACAGGACGAAGCGCTTTTTCTGTTTATTCTTTATCGAAGTCTTCCCCTAGCCTGGTTACTCATTTTTGTGCAGGCAAGGTAACACATCACTACTATTAGTGAACTACTTGTCCAGGTTGCACCAGACGACCAAATGGGCACTGCAGTTCAGCAATACTGTAACAGGTGGTACTGTATTATACTACAAGTTTGTTCAAGCCAGGACTTATTATGGTTATGAGACAAGTCAAATCAAGGGACTGCACATGGAAATGAAGTGCTAAACATGTATAGGAGTCAATGCAGTTTCAAAGCATATTCCTCTAAAGAGTACATGCACGCTAGCCAGAGGCGAATCCCTAGTTGATACCTCGAACAGATTTATTGAACAGAAAATGTAATTGTATCCATGTTTCTGCATGAGGCTCATGGGACAGGTCATGAATACTTTCAGAAGAAATACAAGATGCAGAAAGCCAGAAACATGAGATTAAGATGTTAAAGTTCCATCTGGAGGACCATACAGAGCAGGCACTAGTGCCTCAGCAAAGTTTGACGACCCACATTCAAAATTTCAAATATAACATCGCATTCCCGATTGGATAGTGCTCCTTTAAGAACATCCACCCAAGACATCGCCGATGAAAAATGACCATCTCAATGGCACTCAGTTGAAAAAGAAGAAGCAAATACTCCCTCTGTCCCAAAAAGAATGTCGCCGGCTTAGTTAATTTCGATTTTTGCAAAAAAAAATGTACATTTAAACCTGTTGCAAAGTCAGCCTGTATCCTTCCTTCCTCCTCCCCCCGTCATCCACGAGTAGCCAGTCACCCTTGGAACCAGCGCTGCCCACATGCATCGCCGCCACGGAGGCAACCACCGCCACCCACCTGCGCAGCTTGACCACCGCCGCCCCACCTCGCCCACTGCCGCCCACGGGGGCGACCAGCACATCCACCGTCAGGCCCAGCACCGCCTCCTACCTGTGCAGCTTGACCACCGCCGCCCCACCTCGCCCACTGCCGCCCACGGGGGCGACCAGCGCATCCACCGTCAGGCCCAGCATGTGGGGACCCCGACTTACAAGTCGTGATCACCGAATGCACGTGTACAGTGATCCCAGAGATCAATGCTCACTGAACACACAGAAGCTGAATAACAAGAGTCTTACATCCATACATACCGTCTTACACAAATAATGACCTTCACGGTCAAGTCTTACATCGATAAAGCCTTAAGGGCTGAACATCAAATGAAACATAGCAGCGAAATCGTCATCGATAAGTAGAACCCATGCCATCTGCCTTAACCCTACGGGCATTACGACCGAAGCGTCCTAGTTCGCATGTTCGTCTCCAAAGAACTCTTCTTGAACTCCGGTTCTTCCATGCAGTCGATTAAATAACCAAGGGCAAGCCAATGAGTACTTTGAATGTACTACTTAAGCAACCCATGTTTTGGTTCAAGGTGCAGAATGCATGACATAGGTAAAGTTTTGCATAAAGCTAGTTTTGAGTGCAATGACATGTTCAACATCCTATAAAGCATGCATCAAGAGAATTCAAGTAACCATGAGAACAGTCACGATATCAACATAAATAGAATGGGCACCAACCCATTTATCAAATACGGAGTGGCACCAACCCATCTCAATCATGTCAAGTCCTCGACTTGATCCAAGACAACACCATCATCTCACACACACCGGTTTGAAAACAAGTGGGCGTAGCCCAAGAGCGGTTACCCAATCTGTCCATGACCGTGGACACGGCTATTCAATAGTTTTATACTCTGCAGAGGTTGCACACTTTACCCACTAGATCCGGGAACTTTCGTGTCAAACCACGACCATGGTACCTCAAGTACCGGGTAAGCACCGATCACTACCTTTCCTAGACGACACTAACATGGAGTCCACTCGATTAGCGATAACCCCGTGCCCAACATTTCAACAACCTTTTCGTGGAGCCTTGCTCCCATTTCCATCACATACCACCGCACGGGTACCAGCGGTGTGTCCGGTGCCCCATAAAGATGGTCATGGCCGCCCTACAGCACGACCCGTCCCAAGAGAGCACCAACTCTCCCCCGTCACTAGTAATGCGGGCTCCAAGCTAGTATCGGTCTAGGTACTCAACAATGCCCTTTCCCATATAAGGGTAGAGTGGTTGCGCATGTAAGGTTGGAATAACGGTCGCAACTCCGACCAATCCGTTTTGAAAACCACACACCCTTTTTCACTTGGCACACCACTTCGTCATCAAGTGGTCACCCACCTCATCATCTCCCTCGGGCATAAGTGGCACCCGATGGGGTTTTCAAAATACCTTTGAAATCATTTTGCCTCCTCATCATGCACAAACCCATCCCATTTGCGTAGCACCTACATTTGCATCCTAACTACTCCCCACCCATAACCCTCATAAAAAGGTAGGGCCATGCACCATGCAAGTATCAGCGAGGATGTAATCGTGGCAACCACCTCGTGGTTCACCATCTCGCCATGATTCCAATGCATCATCGATAAAGAGCTAAAAATGACATGCATATAAAAAGGGCATCATAGTCGTGGTCAAAGGGCTGCTTGCCTTGGTTGGCTTGGTCTTCAAAGTCTTCCCCTTTGATCCTCCTTCTTCCTCGGCTACCTCGTCGAAACACGGGATCTAACGTTGCAAGAAAACAACGGAAAAATAAAGCAATAATAAAAGCAGAAAAGTCAAAGTGCTCAAAAATGTCAACTTAATTTTGTAAAATACTAGGAGGAAAACTAGGGAGGGGCAACTTTTGGTTTTGGTTACGGAGTAGCAAAATAGGAGTTATGGATTTTCAAAGGCTCATTTAAATGCTAAAATAACATTTAAATATTTACGAAAGGAAAAGGTGATTGGATCGAGTGAAAGTTGCACCATTAAATAGATTGCAATATTCTAGGAATTTAGAAATTGGAATCAATGCATTTGGACTATTATTACGCCTGTGGAATTTTTGGAAATACTACGAGAAAAGAAAAGGAACGGCGCCGTACATCGGGCCGGAGAGGCCACAAGAAGAAGAGCCCAGGGAACCCATTACCACGCGCCGCCACGTCAAGGCGTAAAGGCGAATCTGCCTTCGGCCGGCGGTCTGTCTTGTATGTATACGTTTTAAACCCGACGGTGGATCCCACCCGTCGTATGCGTGGTCGACAGTCGGCCCCACGGCGCCGTCGTCTACCTCCGACAGAGCGACAGCGAGCTTCGCGGCGCGTCTGAGGCACGGAAGCGGAGCGGAGACTACCGTTGGATTCGGGAGGAGTCGCGGATCCAGTGATGGTGGAGATGGTCGCCGGGCGGCTGCCGCCGGCGACGAGGTCCCATGCGGAGGTGCTTGGGTGCCGGTGGCTCGGCCGTTCAATTGCAAAACGAGGGAAAACGAGGAAGGCATCGGTGAGGTGAGGAGGCGAATCGAGGGAGAACGAGGCGGAGGGTGTCAGACCATGGATCGACGGCGACCCGAGGCGGCGGAGCTCGAGCTCGATCTCGAGCTCGGCGGCTCTGGAGCGAAATGGGAGGATCGAGGGTGGATTGAGTGCGAGGAGGCGGCAGGGAGGAAGAGGAGGGCTCGGGACGCTTTAAATAGGCTGGCCACGGTTCACCGTGGGCGTGGCTTCTGGCACCATGGATCTGCTCTAGGAGCCGTTGGGAGAGCTTGGAGCTGTCCACGGCGCTCGTGGGAGTGGAGTAGGGCGCCAGGAGAAGGAGAGAGAGCGAGGAGGTCTGGCGTCCGCGTGTGAGGCCGACCATTGGCCGAGCCGGGCGGCGTCGCACGCTGCCGCAGGAGGGGAGAGAGAGGAGACAGAGGGGCACGCACGGCGGCGTCTTCGCAGACGCCGAGGCACATCGGCCGTGCGATGGGATGGCACGGGCGGTCGGGGCGCGGGCGTCGAGGGCTCGGCCGCCATCAGAAGGCGCTCCAGGCGAGCTTTTGGCCGCATGTGTGCGCTTATGTGCTCTGCCGTGTCCACTTGCGTCTGGAAGCTACTGAGAAGATAGGACAAGACCAGGAAAGGCCTGGGTGCCACAGGGTGCGAAGGGAGAGAGAGAGTCGGGGAGAGGAGAGAAGATGTTGTCGAGAGAGGACAAACTTGATTCCCTTCCTCCACATTGTTTCTTCGTGTAGAAAAGTGTCTAGGTGACGAGAGGAAGTGAGGAGGGTTGTGGCAAAAGATTAACTTAAGGAGATTAGTGAAAGTGGCAAAAGAGGCCTTTTGGTATTTTGCGGAAGGTGTTTGATGGAGTTTTGGCTAAGCTAATGATCCTTCTTGGTCAAGATACTCCAAGGGTGAAATGACACATATATTTAGGGCCTTCCACCCATTTTGAGCTCATTTGGACAAAGTTGCCAATGCAACTTTTGCAAACCCAAGAAATGGGCAGAAATGGGTTTGTGTAGATCCAGTGGACTAAATCATTTCTCCTTGATGTGCCACTTGGTGTGGTAGCCTTATTTGGTCACATGATCAGGCTCACCAAAGTTGGGGTCTTGGAGAAAAAGTTGGTAGTGCAAAGTGGTTCAAACTTGATTTTGGTCAGAGAGGGTTTTGAGGCACTTTGACCAAGATTTCCTCTTCTCCAACCTGTGCTATTTGGTCCAGTTGCATCATTAGACCAATGAAGCCTGTCCACCAAGTTTGAGCACATTTGGACATACTTGGCAATGTAAAGTTGATCAAACCTTAGATTGGACAGAAATGGCTTTGAGGGGTTTTGATGGTGTTATCTTGTTCTCCAAGTCATGAGACTTGGCAAGATCAACAGATATGTCATATGTGACATGATAGAATTTTCCTGGAATTTTTGGAGAATATTTCCTTTGTAAATATTTCAAAAGCTTGAAATATCGAGAAAAGGGTTTTAGAGGATTTGACCAATATTTGAACATGACCATGTGTTGAAACTCTTATATATGGACAATATATGTCCTATGAGCTTCTCTAAATTTTGTCAAATATTTTTGAAACAGAAAATAATTATTTCCTATTAAAGACCATTTCTGGCCTTAAGAAAAAGCCTTTAAATAAAATAGAACAGTAACTTTTAAAATTATACTTTTGTGGTTTCGGGCACCCTATATCTAATAGGAGTCAAATGTATTTTTGGAAATGTTTTACTGCCCTTGATCAAGTACTTGCAAAGGCAAACCTCAATTCAGGGGTTTTGGAAAACTAATTTTTAAAAATACTTTACGCCAAATTATTTTTGTAAGAAAATTCTATGTAGCACTATTCACATGGCATGATCATTGGTCGAGCTTGGGGTAAGGAGATGGAATATAGAGGGTAGAGTAGTTGACCTCAAGAAGCACTTGAAAAGAAGCATAGAAAACCAACTTCATATAAAAGCCAAATAATGCAAAAAAGTTTTGTTGGTCCAAATTTTCATGCTTTATTGATGAAATGAAATGTTACAAAATGCGGGTGTGACAGACCTACCCCTTACAAGAATCTCGTCCCCGAGATTCCTAAACTAAACTTGAAAGAGGTACGAAATTCGGATCTAAGGTAGTCTTCACGCTCCCAAGTTGCTTCCTTGGTGTGATTGCTCCATCGGACTTTGAAGTACTTGATGGTGCGGCTTGAGTGTGTCGTTCACCTCATCCGAATGCGGATGGGCGCTCACGATCGTCAAATCAGGTTGAAGATCAATGGCTTGGTGATTGGCGTCTTTGTAGAGGTCGGGCTTATGCGAACTTGGAGACATTTCGGAGTTGTGACACGTGGAACACGTTGTGCACATCGAAAGTTCGTGGAAGTTCCAAGCGGTAAGCCACTTCTCCTCGTCGCTCGATGATCTTGAAGGGGCCAATGTATCTCGGTGCGAGCTTTCCTCGACATGAAAGCTTTGGGCCCTTTGAGAGGGTGACGGGAGATAGACATGGTCTCCAACTCGGAAGTTTATGTCTCGCGACGTGAGTCTGCATAGCTCTTCCGCCTTGACTTGGCGGACTTGGGCGCTCTCGGACAAGTTGGACTTGCTCTTACGCCTCCACGAAGGATATCGGGCCCAAAGACAAGTCCTTCTCCGCCTCCGACCGGTTGAGAGGTGTACGACACTTCCGCCAGTATAACACTTCAAATGGTGCCATCTGGAGGCGGCACGATAATGTTGTTGTAAGAGAACTTCGGCGAAAGGGAGGCAATCTTCCCACTTAGCTCCATAAGCTAAGACACGTGCTCGAGCATGTCTTGAGTATTTGATTCACTCGCTTCGGTCGACCTCCGGTCTGCGGGTGGAAAGCGATCTTGAAGGACAACTTGGTCCCCATGGCCTCCTGGAATTTCTTCCAAAACCTTGAGGTGAACTGGGTTCCTCGATCGACACAATCTCCTTGGGAACACCATGAAGGCTCACGACTCGGTTGATGTAGAGGCGGCTAACTGGTTCCCCTTGTAGGTTGTCTTGACAGAATGAAGTGGGCCACCTTGGTCAAATGGTCAACTATGACCCGGATGGAGTCATGTCCTTGTTTGACTGGGTAGTCGATGATGAAATCCATTCGACTTTATCCCATTTCCACTCGGGAACCTTGAGTGGTTGGAGTAATCCAGCAGGTCGCCGATGTTCACCTTGACCCTCGGCATCGTCACATTTTGCAACATAGGTGGCAATCTCCTTTTCATCCCGTGCCACCAAAATTTTTCCTTGTGTCTTGATACATCTTGGTGCCTCCGGGTGGATGGAATATGGGCTGTCATGAGCTTCTTGCAAGATCGGGTTCTTGAGCTCAACCGGTTGGGCACGCAGATCGATTCCCAAACCACACAATTCCTTCCTCATCCTCTGTGAACCCCGAGGCTTTGCACCTTGATCTTCCTCTTGATGCCTTCGATACTCTCATGCCCCTTCCGAGCTTTCTTGATATCATCCATCAAGGTAGGCTTAACTTCGAGGTTGGCAAGAATCTCGTGCAACCGCCCAACCCGAAGCCTTCAAGCTCGCCATACAAGGCGGGTAGCTTGTGCTTCACATAGCATTCAAGGAGCAAGCCTTCCGCTCAACGATCTGCTACCACATTAGCCTTTCCAGGTGGTATTGAACACCGAGGTCATAATCTTTTATCAACTCCAGCCATCTTCTCGCCTCATGTTCAATTCCTCCGAGTGAAAATATACTTCAGACTTTTGTGATCCGTGTATATCTCACATCGCTTCCCCAAAAGGTAATGTCGCCAAGTTTTCGGGGCATGAACCACTCGCCGCTAGCTCAAGGTCATGAGTAGCGTAGTTCTCTTCGTGAGTCGTAGTTGCCTTGAAAGGTAGGCCACGACTCGCCTTCTTGCATCGAACACCTCCCATCCGGTTCTTGGCGCATCACAAGATATCACAAACTCCTTGTGTATATCTCGTGTGGCGAATCGAGCGATGGTTAGCCTCTTCTTCACTCTGGAAGCTCTCTTCTTCCGGCGTCCATTCAACTTCTTGTCCTTCTTCAAGAGCCGAGTCATGGGTCGGCAATGCTTGAGAATCCTTCAACGAACTTGCGGTAATATCCCGCGAGTCCGAGGAAGCTTCGACTTCCTTCACATTGCTCGGGATTGCCATTCACCACGGCTTCAATCTTAGCGGGTCGATGACAATCCCTCTTCGGTTAGAACATGACCCAGAATCCAACTTCACGCAGCCGTAATTCACACTTGCTGAACTTGGCATACAGTTGGTGCTCTCGAAGCTTGTCTAGGACCATCCTCAAGTGTTGCTCGTGCTCTTCTTCCGACTTCGAGAAGACAAGAATGTCATCAATGAAGACAACGATTTAACTTGTCCAAATATTCCATGAAGACCTTATTCATGAGGTACATGAAGTAAGTCAGGGCATTGGTCGATCCAAAGGACATGACCGTGCATTCATCTGAGCCATATCTGATTCTGAATGCCGTCTTGAATATCTTGGGGTCGATCTTGATTAGTAGTACCCAGATCCGAGGTCGATCTTGGAGAACACCTTGGCCCCATTGAGTTGATCAAACAGATCTTCAATCTTGGGAAGTGGTACTTGTTCTTGATTGTAACCTCATTGAGGAGCGGTAGTCAATGCATAAGCGGATGGTACCGTCCTTCTTTGCCACAAATGAGCAGCGATCCCCAAGGGAGGCACTAGGGCGGATAAATCCTTCCTCAACTGCTCTTCCAAATGCTTCTTCAACTCGCTAACTCCTCCGATCCCATTCTATAAGGCTTCTTATAGATGGGTCCCGCCCGTATGAGCTCGATGATGAACTCAATGTCCCGATCAGAGGCATTCTGGTAGCTCGTCGGAAAAACATCGGGATACTCGCATACTACGGCACTTGTTCCAATCCAACTTCAATCAGACAGTTGACTTGGTTGGCTTGAGCGTAAGAGGGTTGGAGGCAAATTTGGCCGACTCCTCGGTCATTGGTCATAGTGACCGTCCGGTTGGCGCATCAATCAAGCCTTGGTGCTTCTTGAGCCAATTCATTCCCAAGATCACATCAAACCTTGTGATTTTAGGATGATAAGGTGCGCTAGGAAGTCTACCCGTTAATGGTAATCCCGACTCCTTTACATCCTATCTTGGCTCTCATCTCTGCTCCCGGGTTTGTACCACCATAGGGTTGTTTAGGGTGTAGGGTCATGCCACTCTTTAATGCAAAACTTTGGGTGACAAAAGAATCGTGGCTCGTAATCAAACAAAAGCGATTCTGGTCTTTGAATTGACAAGGCACGCACCAAAGACGACGTCCGGGTCTTCTGGGCTTCTTCATGGTGACATGATTCACACGACCCTGCCATTGTTAGGCGAGTTGCGGGAGCTTGGTTCCTCGGTGGCATACCACGGCCTTGTCACGGGTTCTCAGCGTTAGGCGCGGCGTCGAGCTTCTTGTTGGGCGATTCTTGGAGTAGTGCCTGGCTGTCCACATCCGAAACAAGTGACTTGATTGGGGACGACGCCTTGCCAAAGATTGTTATTGGGGTTGTTGTAAGTCGGCACGGGTTGGCATCTTCTTGAGGTGGATAGTTGGTGCGAGTGCGAGGAGCTCTTGGGCTGGCGATAGGTTGGCTTGACCGGGCTTGCTGCCACGGACGAGGCTTCGTTCTTGGAGCTTCCTTGCCGATCATCTTGCGCTTACGGTGTCATCCAAGGCACGTCGCTTGTCCTCAAGCATGGCGCCTTTGTTCACCGGATCGAGAAAGGTCGGGCGATCACACACAACAAGCGTAGTATCTTCAGAGTCCGTTAAGGCCTTCCATGAAGCGCTCCGCTTAGCGACATCGGTCTTGACATCTTGAGGGCATACCTTGAGAGGACATCGAACTTCGCATGTACTCCTTGACAAGGTCTTGCTACCTTGCTTGATCTTCGGAACTCGCGCTTCTTGATGGCCATGAGTCCGTAGGGATGTGGGCCTTGCGAATTCCGTCTTGAAAGTGTTCCAAGTGATATCTTGCTCAACATGCATAGCCTTGAATCCATCCCACCAAGCTCTGGCGGTCCCCCGAGGCGATGGGCGAGATCGCCACTTTGTCACGGTCCTCGGTGCATCCGACTAGTGCCAGCAGATCCTCAATGGTGCGGACCCGACCGTCTGCATCCGAGGGTTCAGCGATCTCGATGAAAGTGGGTGGCGCATGCTTCTTGAACTCCACCGGTGTGGAACGTCCATGGCCGTGCCCACCATTTGGCGGTTGTCGACTGAGCAATCATCCGAGGGCTGCGGTGTTGGCTTGGCGCTCTCTCGAAAAGCTTGGAGAAGCCGAGCCATATCCATGCTTGGAGGAGGTGGTGGTGGTGGAGTCGTCCTGGGCTTGGTCTGGTGGCTCGGCCTCAGCAGAACCTCCGGCTTCTTGCGGGTGGGTAGAGGTACCAAGACGTGTTACAACAGCATCTGTTGGAGTGGTCAAGGTCTCATGATAGGGAACAACAATGAGGGAAAGCAGTAGAGATGGAACGCCTAGTAAGGGGGTGGTGTGACACAATTTTTTAAGTAAAGCAAAGGCCAGAAGGGCCAAACTCATGCATTAAACCAAATGAGAAATGTAGTCGTTTACAAGTTCCCGAAGGGAAGGTACGACTTCATCAAAGCAAGTTGAAAGCAACACAACATAACATGGTTTCATAAGAACCAATACAAAGACTCGACTTCGCAAAAGGGGTACACGACCTATCCTACCATGGGCTACGAGCTAGCCTATCCTAGTCCTGAACGGAGTCTAAGTGGTGGAATGCTCGGTCGGGTATTCGGCTCCTCTGGTCTTCCTCCTCATCATCATCTGTCTCGGTCTCCTCATCGCCGAGGAAGTGGAGGAGTGAAGGAGCCGAACACGGCGCCGCTTTGTTTGGTGGCGTCTTGAAGAGGTTCTTGTACTCCTTTGCCGTCATCTGGCGTGGTGAGAGGTGCTCCCTCGGCGGTGTGACTGTGGGGTCGTCGCCTCGATAAGCTACCGCGGTGACCAGGTGCTCCATCCTTCTTGATCTGTCCGCCTTTATCGAACTATGCGGAGGAGCTCCTTGGTCTCGCTGGAGTTCCTTCCAAGCTCCGCCGACTCGAGGCAGTCTTGTGCTGCATCGCTTCGGCACACAAGTGAAATAGGTCTGCAGCGGAGAGAAGTCCCTCGTCAAGGGTGGTCTTTGGTCTTGTTGCTCTCGTCGTCACCTTCCTTACGATAAGGCAGTGTGAGTGGTGGCTCCTTGCCATCTCTGGCGGGAGATCCGGAGGCGAGTCGGTGCCTTGAGGCGCAGATCTCCACGAGAAGCAAGTGTCGCCATCTGGGGTCCTCAAAGAACCAAATTCGTCGGGCGTCATTCGCCCTCACGACCACCTCCACGTGATACTCCTTCTTGGTCTTTGTCGACCCGGTGCTCGTGGTAGGAGAAGGTGGGGACTCGAGTGAACGGCACTTCCCGAGGCTATCCTCAAGAAGCACGGAAACCCGGTGGTCGAAGTCCTCGCACGCGGCCATCTACAAAAAGTGGAAGGGAAGGGTCGATAAAGGAATGTGGCCTATGTTTGGGATGCTAACATAAAACATAGGTATATGGGTAATCTAGGGATAGTCTCGCTCTAACTAACGTCCATGCTAACTAAGGCTTCCTACAATCGACTGGCTCTGGTACCCGGCTCTGTGGGGACCCGACTTACAAGTCGTGATCACCGAATGCACGTGTCAAAGGATCCCGAGATCAATGCTCACTTGAACACACGAAGCTGAATAACAAGAGTCTTACATCCATACATACCGTCTTACACAAATAATGACCTTCACGGTCAAGTCTTACATCGATAAAGCCTTAAGGGCTGAACATCAAATGAAACATAGCAAATGAAATCGTCATCGATAAGTAGAACCCATGCCATCTGCCTTAACCCTACGGGCATTACATTGGAAACGTCCTAGTTCGCATGTTCGTCTCCAAAGAACTCTTCTTGAACTCCGGTTCTTCCATGCAGTCGATTAAATAACCAATGGCAAGCCAATGAGTACTTTGAATGTACTATAAGCAACCCATGTTTTGGTTCAAGGTACAAGAATGCATGACATAGGTAAAGTTTTGCATAAAGCTAGTTTTGAGTGCAATGACATGTTCAACATCCTATAAAGCATGCATCAAGAGAATTCAAGTAACCATGAGAACAGTCACGATATCAACATAAATAGAATGGGCACCAACCCATTTATCAAATACGGAGGGCACCAACCCATCTCAATCATGTCAAGTCCTCGACTTGATCCAAAACAACACCATCATCTCACACACACCGGGTTTGAAAACAAGTGGGCGTAGCCCAAGAGCGGTTACCTAATCGTCCATGACCGTGGACACGGCTATTCAATAGTTTTATACTCTGCGAGAGGTTGCACACTTTACCCACTAGATCCGGGAACTTTCGTGTCAAACCACGACCAGCGGTACCTCAAGTACCGGGTAAGCACCGATCACTACCTTTCCCTAGACGACACTAACATGGAGTCCACTCGATTAGCGATAACCCCGTGCCCAACATTTCAACAACCTTTTCGTGGAGCCTTGCTCCCATTTCCATCACATACCACCGCACGGGTACCAGCGGTGTGTCCGGTGCCCCATAAAGATGGTCATGGCCGCCCTACAGCACGACCCGTCCCAAGAGAGAGCACCAACTCTCCCCGTCACTAATGTCACGGGCTCCAAGCTAGTATCGGTCTAGGTACTCAACAATGCCCTTTCCCATATAAGGGTAGAGTGGTTGCGCATGTAAGGTTGGAATAACGGTCGCAACTCCGACCAATCCGTTTTGAAAACCACACACCCTTTTCACTTGGCACACCACTTCGCCATCAAGTGGTCACCCACCTCATCATCTCCCTCGGGCATAAGTGGCACCCGATGGGGTTTTCAAAATACCTTTGAAATCATTTTGCCTCCTCATCATGCACAAACCCATCCCATTTGCGTAGCACCTACATTTGCATCCTAACTACTCCCCACCGCATAACCCTCATAAAAAGGTAGGGCCATGCACCATGCAAGTATCAACGAGGATGTAATCGTGGCAACCACCTCGTGGTTCACCATCTCGTCATGATTCCAATGCATCATCGATAAAGAGCTAAAATGACATGCATATAAAAAGGGCATCATAGTCGTGGTCAAAGGGCTGCTTGCCTTGGTTGGCTTGGTCTTCAAAGTCTTAAAGATCGCTCCTCCTTCTTCCTCGCCTACCTCGTCAATCACGGGATCTAACGTTGCAAGAAAACAACGGAAAAATAAAGCAATAATAAAAATGAAAAAGTCAAAGTGCTCAAAAATGTCAACTTAATTTTGTAAAATACTAGGAGGAAAACTAGGGAGGGGGCAACTTTTGGTTTTGGTTCTGGAGTAGCAAAATAGGAGTTATGGATTTTCAAAGGCTCATTTAAATGCTAAAAATAACATTTAAATATTTACAGAAAGGAAAAGGTGATTGGATCTGAGTGAAAGTTGCACCATTAAATAGATTGCAATATTCTAGGAATTTAGAAATTGGAATCAATGCATTTGGACTATTATTACGCCTGTGGAATTTTTGGAAATACTACGAAAAAGAAAAAGGAACGGCAATATTTGTGCCCTTTGGCCGAGAGGCCACAAAGAAGAAGAAGCCCAGGGGAACCCACCACGCACGCCACGTCGAAGGCGTAAAGGCGAATCGCTTCGGCCGACGGCTGGTCTGTCTTGTGTGTAAGACGTTTTAAACTCGACGGTGGATCCCACCCGCGTCGCGTGAGGTCGACAGTCGGCCCCATGGCGGCCGTCGTCTACCTCCGACGAGGCGACAGCGAGCTTCACGGCGGCGTCTGAAGGCACGGAAGCGGGCGGAGACTACCGTTGGATTCGGGAGGAGTCGCGGATCCAGTGATGGTGGAGATGGTCGCCGGGGGTGGCTGCCACCCGGCGACGAGGTCCCGCGGCGGAGGTGCTTGGTGCCGGTGGCTCGGCCGTTCAATTGCAAAACGAGGGAAAACGAGGAAGGCATCGGTGAGGTGAGGAGGCCGAATCGAGGGAAACGAGGCGGAGGGTCTGCATGCCCGGATCGACGGCGACCCGAGGCGGCGGAGCTCGAGCTCGATCTCGAGCTCGGGGCGGCTCGAGCGAAATGGGAGGATCGAGGTGGATTGAGTGCGAGGAGGCGGCAGGGAGGAAGAGGAGGGCTCGGGAACGCTTTAAATAGGCTGGCCACGGTTCACCGTGGGCGTGGCTTCTGACGGCACCCGCGGATCTGCTCTAGGAGCCGTTGGGAGAGCTTGGAGCTGTCCACGGCGCTCGTGGGAGTGGAGTAGGGCGCCCGAGGAGAAGGAGAGAGCGAGGAGGTCTGGCGTCCGCGCGTGAGGCCGACCATTAGCCGAGCCGGGCGGCGTCGAACCTGCTACCGCAGAGAGGGAGAGAGAGGAGAGAGAGAGGCGGCGGCGGCGTCTTCGCAGACGTCGAGGCACATCACCCGCGCGATGGGATGGCACGGCGGTCGGGGGCGCGGCGTCGAGGCTCGGCCGCCATCAGAAGCGCTCCAGGCGAGCTTTGGCCGGCATGTGTGCGCTTCGTGCTCTGCCGTGTCCACTTAAGCGTCTGGAAGCTACAAAGAAGATAGGACAAGACCGAGGAAAGGCACAGGGTGCCACAGGGTGCGAAGGGAGAGAGAGAGGCGGGGAGAGGAGAGAAGATGTTGTCCGAGAGGACAACTTGATTCCCCTTCCTCCACATTGTTTCTTCGTGTAGAAAAGTGTCTAGGTGACAGAGGAAGTGAGGAGGGTTGTGGCAAAAGATTAACTTAAGGAGATTAGTGAAAGTGGCAAAAGAGGCCTTTTGGTATTTTGCGGTAAGGTGTTTGATGGAGTTTTGGCTAAGCTAATGATCCTTCTTGGTCAAGATACTCCAAGGGGTGAAATGACACATATATTTAGGGCCTTCCACCCATTTTGAGCTCATTTGGACAAAGTTGCCAATGCAACTTTTGCAAACCCAAGAAATGGGCAGAAATGGGTTTGTGTAGATCCGATGGACTAAATCATTTCTCCTTGATGTGCCACTTGGTGTGGTAGCCTTATTTGGTCACATGATCAGGCTCACCAAAGTTGGGGTCTTGGAGAAAAAGTTGGTAGTGCAAAGTGGTTCAAACTTGATTTTGGTCAGAGAGGGTTTTGAGGCACTTTGACCAAGATTTCCTCTTCTCCAACCTGTGCTATTTGGTCCAGTTGCATCATTAGACCAATGAAGCCTGTCCACCAAGTTTGAGCACATTTGGACATACTTGGCAATGTAAAGTTGATCAAACCTTAGATTGGACAGAAATGGCTTTGAGGGGTTTTGATGGTGTTATCTTGTTCTCCAAGTCATGAGACTTGGCAAGATCAACAGATATGTCATATGTGACATGATAGAATTTTCCTGGAATTTTTGGAGAATATTTCCTTTGTAAATATTTCAAAAGCTTGAAATATCCAGAAAGGGTTTTAGAGGGATTTGACCAATATTTTGAACATGACCATGTGTTGAAACTCTTATATATGGACAATATATGTCCTATGAGCTTCTCTAAATTTTGTCAAATATTTTGAAACAGAAAAATAATTATTTCCTATTAAAGACCATTTCTGGCCTTAAGAAAAAGCCTTTAAATAAAATAGAACAGTAACTTTTAAAATTATACTTTTGTGGTTTCTGGGCACCCTATATCTAATAGGAGTCAAATGTATTTTTGGAAATGTTTTTACTGCCCTTGATCAAGTACTTGCAGTGCAAACCTCAATTCAGGGGTTTTTGGAAAACTAATTTTTAAAAATACTTTCTGGCCAAATTATTTTTGTAAGAAAATTCTATGTAGCACTATTCACATGGCATGATCATTGGTCAGGAGCTTGGGGTAAGGAGATGGAATATAGAGGGTAGAGTAGTTGACCTCAAGAAGCACTTGAAAAGAAGCATAGAGAAAACCAACTTCATATAAAAGCCAAATAATGCAAAAAAAGTTTTTGTTGGTCCAAATTTTCATGCTTTATTGACAGAAATGAAATGTTACAAAATGCAGGGTGTGACACAGCACCGCCTCCTACCTGTGCAGCTTGACCACCGCCGTCCGGAGGCAACCAGCGCATCCACCGTCAGGCCCAACGCCGCCTCCCACAAAGAGGCATCTCTGTTGGCAAAATCAGACCTCCCCAACCCGCTTCCAAATTTCAAAATGCTAAGATGGTACACTGTGGTAGGGAAACATAACCCCAACAGCAAGAATAACAAAACAGTGTACCTGTATGCACAGCAAAGCAGGCATATCTCTCTTGGCAAAAAATCATAAAATATCCTAAGAATAAGACCATGTCCAGTAACCACACAAGGAAAACATATGATTTTTCTTCTGCTGAAGAATAACTCCAGCATTTCACAGCAGATTTGTGATCGAAGGGATATTTTTCATCAGAGGCTAAATGTGTGTACACCATTCTGTACCAACCTAAAGGCTACACCATTTCACAGTATCCACAATTATCCGCAAAGATTAACAGTGCATAGCATAATAGGTATCACAGATCAGCAGATGCACTGGAAGCAAGCAAACAGAAGTACACAGCCTGTCATATTCACTGGAACCAAATGCAGCAGGTGAAAGGCATTTTCACTGCACTTAACACCGTCACAACCTGCCATTTCAATCTTCACGAAGCAATTCCTCACTTGCATAACTACATGTTTTGAGCATAGATGGAGAGGGAGGGAGGGAGAGAGAGATGAACCTGGAATGGTCAGGTCGTGGAGAGGGTGCAGGCAGCTCCGGTGGTGTTGGTGAGGGGCATGGAGCGATGGAAGGAGGCGGATACGGAGGGAAGCTGGGGGAGGTAGTGGGTAGCGGCGACCGGCAGGAGGAAAAGGCGGCGGGCCTGGAGCCCCCCGTCACGGCGGCGCCCTTGTTGGCGGTCTGCTCCTCTCATGGTGAGAGGGGCCGGCGCTAGCTCATGCGCCAGTCCCCCGCCCACAGCGCATGGCCAGTCGCCGGCGGAGAGGGCGGCGGAGCGGGGTAGGGTTGGTGGGCGGAGCTAGCTCTGGAATAGATCCGGGGAGCGGAGGAGGAACGGCTGGTCGGTCTGTGGTTGGGCTCGGGTCAATCGGGTCCGTCACGTCGGGTCGGTCGGGTTATGAACCGGCACGGAGCCACGGGGACGGTCCAGTCGAAACGCCCAGTGTTCACGCTCCACTCGTCGGTGAATAACACAGGCGGCTCGGGAAAAAAACCATCCAGCGGCCACCCCGGCCCGCCGCCCCTGCCCACCCAACGCCGGCCATCGCCGTCAGCGGCAGGGATGACCCCATGCGCCAGATAGAAAAAAAAAAGGCGATTGGGCCATGGAAAAGAAAAGCCCATGGGCTTGGTGGCGCCGCTCGGCCTCGCTCCTCCCCTCTTTAAAATCACCTCCCTCCCGCTCCCCGTCGTCGCAACCCCCCGAGAGCTCGACCACCGCTTCAGTTCCGCCCATCCCTCCTCGCCCTCAGAACGCCCCTCCCCTCCTCCTCCTGCAAACCTGCCCACGAGAAGCCCTAGTGTAGGGCAACGATGGATTCGAAGTCCATGGTGCTGCGCCTCCTCCGCCATCTGTGCGCGGCCGCGCCTGGTGGTGCGTGGAAGGCCGGCTTCGTCGACTTTCTCTGGCGCCTCTGGTGCCGGATTCAGGCGGCCAAGAACTGGCAGGGCGCGTCCACGGTGCCGGTCGCTGGCGCCCGCCCGCTCGTAGGCAACGCCGAGCCCGCGCTCGTCCGCAACGAAGACGACGACGACGACGACGACGACGACGGGTACTCCTCTTGCAAGACTCGGGTCCGCGACGACGACGACGACGACGACGGGTACTCCTCTTGCAAGACTCGGGTCCGCGACGACGACGACGACGACGACGACGACGACGACGACGACGACGACGACGACGACGACGACGGGTACTCCTCTTGCAAGACTCAGCCCCGCGACGACGGCCGCAAGAAGGAGCTTCTCCAGGACTCCGCCCTCGCCGGCCCGCCCGCGCTCGGTGTCACGAGCACCGACCCGCCCGCGCTCGGCGTCCACTCCACGGGCACGAGCACCGACCCGCCCGCGCTCGGCGTCCACTCCACGGGCACGAGCACCGACCCGCCCGCGCTCGGCGTCCACTCCACGGGCACGAGCACCGACCTCGCCGGGGCCGCCGCGTTCGGCATCGACTCCACAGGCAAGAACGCCTACGTCGCCGGCCCGGACGACGTCGGCAAGAAGGAGTGCGCGCCCCCGGCCGCGGGTACCAAGGACAACGCCGCCCGCAAGAACCAGCCCGCACCCCCTGCTCATCCCTTTCGGCACCCTCGTCGTCCCCGTCGACGTCGTCGTCCTGCTCCAGACGTTCGCTCGGATGGTCTCCAAGAAGACGATTCTTTCTTGGAGCCAGAGGTGGACGAGTGCAGGGACATGCACCTTCGGTACGTGGCCGCTTGCTCCTCCCTGAAGAAGAAGAAGACTCTGTGCTTAGAGTGTTTCATCCGCCATGAGAGGAACCGAGCTGAGAGGACGCCTGTCCCCATCGGCAATGACGAAGAAGAGGTTGGGACTTGGATTTTGTCTAATTTTGCTTGCAACAAAAACTATCTTGTTCCCCTCATTCGTTCCAAAGTAGCTTTGTCAACTCACCCTTTCTCTTTCTTCTCAGGTTGATCGCCATATGACTCGCCATCACAAGAAGTCTGGCTCTGACTGGAGCAGGTGCAAGAGGCAAGGGTGCTACGCCATGACGGTCACTCCCCAGGACATGGGGCACCATCAGATACACGCTCACCGGATGTAGATACATTTCCTGTCGTCATCTTTGTCATTTTTCGAGCAAAGCCAAGAGATTCGTAGTTAAATGCACTGCCTCTAGTGCTAGACAGATCATGTAAATGTGAGTAGCATGTTGTGCCTCTGCTACAGTTCACAGGTGTAAATTCATACATGTAGGGTATTTGATGATGCTCTTATTTTTCTTTCATATCTGTCTGTCAATTTTTCTGTACACTGAACAAAACGAAATTAGTAGCTAAATGCACCTACTCCAGTGTGATGTGGAGCAGTCGGATCGATTTGCTCTTATGATGAAAATTGTTCATGTTACAAGAAAGGGGACAATAGAGGACTGTCTCTCTCTGCCTTTCTTTTTTCAAAGGGAGACTACTCTGCATTCTATTACAACCAGCAGATAAATACTCCCTCTGTAAACAAATATAGAAGTGTTTAGATCACTATTTTAGTGATCTAAACGCTCTTATATTTCTTTACAGAGGGAGTACATCACATGGCTGAAGTGATTTGCACAACTTGAAGTACTGCCAGGGCTTTTCAGTATGTCCTGGAGGTGTCCTTGCCCTGCCGCAAGCGCTTGCCCATTTCTGATAGTTGCAATAATCTACTCCCTCCGTAAACTAATATAAAAGCATTTAGATTACTATTTTAGTGATCTAAACGCTCTTATATTAGTTTACAGAGGGAGTACAGATTTGCTTCATCTTCTTGCATTTGCAAAAGAGGCCAACTATATCAGTGAAACAAAGAGGCCACCTTGTTCTTCGTTTTCGTCCAACCTGAAACAAAGAGGCCATACTGTGTATCATAGCATTCAAACAAGCTTGAGGAAGAGATGGAATTGATGGAAATGGCATCCCGCTAGCTAAAATTTAATAGCAATCACACTGAAGCAACCATCCACAAATCTTAATTTTTTGGGGGAGTCTGGTGATTTTTTGGGGGAGTCTGGTAATTGCTGAAATATTTGAAACAGAAGCCACACCTTACTGACAGTCTGACACCAATACCATCTGCAGCTATCTAAAATCCAAGAAAATGGACTGCGTTTCTCAAAAGATTAACAAGGAAATTAGGATGTTTACAGTTTTATTAAAAACTTTGTGGATAAGATGGAACGATAGACACCTTGTGGGCAAAAGAAGTGCATAGTATAGCTGAAATAAATGAGGAACCAACCAACAGTAATCCTACTGGATAGTGCAGGATCAAAAGAGTATATACATCATATCTCTATATTCCATTTCTGATTTTCGACAAGCGATAAGAGAAGTATACATGAAACTACCATGGATGAAATGTGCACAGGAAATGTACACGGAATCAGATCACACAAACCCGACGCAAGAGGGACCCTCTGACCTCGTAGGGGACTCCATGGTATTGTCGGCAAGCGAATATCCAACAGACATCCCATTCAGGCTGGACACCATTATCTGCATTACCACAGCCAACGGTCAACTGATAATGCAATAATATTCATGGAGAAAGAAAAAAGAACTCAAAGCTATTGGAGAATCAGGAAATCTATGTGTAAATTATACAAGGAGAAAACATCATCTCCAATCCCCATGTATTTCTATTTGGAGGGGATGATTATGCTATAATTGTATTTAGAGATGAGGAAGATAAGTATACAGAGATCAGGATTATCTAGATTAGGAGTTAGGTCCAAATATTGGCTTAGATACTCATCTTAGGACCATATGTAGGATTCACTACTCCTGTTTATATTCTGAATGTAAAGGGCATAAGACATAAGTATCACATGGGCAAGTGGTATGCTAACACCAATCGTGTGTAGAGACAGCTGTCGGCGAATGAACAACTCTAGGAGCAAAATTTAAAGACTTACAACACTAGAAATGTGTTTTAGCTTGCCAATTGCTCGCAAACTTTTGAGGATGGAGAACTCATCTTCAGGAAAACAAAGTTAGCAGAAGGTTGGAGGTCAATGCTTTTGAGCTACCGAAGAAACAGACCACAATAACAGATTGAGTGCAAAAAACAAGCATGTCTGTCGATCATGTGCTTAAGATACGGGAACAGTGACCCTTTCTGTACAGAAATGTAACTGTGTGTCATGTCTTTTAGAATTGTAGTATAGCTGAATAATCAACTTAGAGCATACCATAGTTATCACTCATCAATCTAGCTAGGATAATATCCTTGCATATTTGTTCCTCCCATGTATGTACCTTGAGCTAATTCTCAAATGAACTTGGAAGCACATTTGCAAGTCTTGGAAGAAGTCATTTAACATGCCCAAATGCCAAACTTCCTTTTTCTTCTTGAAACTTCCAAAGTTTGTGGGGTTTGCACATGCGACACGTGCGGATTGGCTACGCATTGCTCATTCAGTTTTCGTAATATCTTATCAACCTCTCCAGATTTTGGCTATGCATTGCTCTTTCAGTTTTCATAATATCTTACTAACCTCTCCAGATTGTTTAAGAAAAAAAGGAGTGCAGGCTTGAACACCAAAGGATAAACCCTTTTCAAATTGGATTTGTTGCCAGGTCATATAAATAACAGATCTGTATAAACCATCGAATACCACTTGCACACTAATTTCACAAAAGACTAAAAGGTTATTTAAACAATATGACAAATTACAGAAAACCAGAACACAATTAGGGCAGGTCTAACACGGAAAAACAATTTTTGGATTTTTTTGGACATAACTACATGTTTTGATCATCTAATCGAAACCTACTCTTTGGCCACTCCTAATTAAAAAAAACTGATGTGGCGCCCACATATTAGTCCGTAAAATAGCACAGAGCCACCCGACAAGGCGCCAACACCGTGGACCACCGGTGTGGAGACAACACATACACTTGGGCTTGTGTGGTATCTCTGCGCCGTGTATGAGCTTACATGGTCCATACTTAGCACAAAGAGTCACGCAAGGCGACGTCGTGATTCGTGAATCACCGGCGATGAGATGACACATAGGCTATGTATGAGCTGACATGGTCTACATGTTACTTTTTGTGTTAGGAGTGGTCAAACGGTAGGTTTGGGTTTGATAAAATGAATAAATGATTCACATAAATATGTGTGGTTCTCTGAAAGAAAATATAAAACTGCGGTTCTATGTTAGACCTGTCCTAAATGGAGAGAAGCTTAGTATTGTAAACATATGCACACTGAGACAAAAGATATTGGACAATTCAGAAAATAAAAGCCATTTAAAATATAGCAAACCAGGTATGAAAACATAGGGTATCAGAAACAGATCCTGATTCTTCTGGCAAAGCGACGAGGCTAAGAAGAAATATAGACTGGCTAGATGGGATATCATGTGTAGACCAAAAGACCAGGGTGGGTTAGGGATCGAGAATTTAGAGGTCAAGAATAGATGTTTGCTTAGCAAATGGCTATACAGACTATCGACTGAGACCGAAGGCATGTGGGTACAAATCTTGCGGAATAAATACCTACATACTAAGACTTTGGCCCAGGTGAATGCAAGGCCAACGGACTCACCCTTTTGGAAAGGGTTAATGAAGACAAAAGTAACTTTCTTCCAGCGGGTGAAGTTCCTAATTGGTAGTGGTACCACTACTAGATTCTGGGAGGACACATGGCTAGAGGAGACGCCTCTGGCTTTACAATACCCTTCTCTATATAATATTGTGTAACGTAAAGAGGATTATGTAGCCACAGTATTAAACTCAGTACCACTTAACATCCAATTTAGGAGATCTCTTGTAGAGGAACGTTGGAATGCTTGGTTACACCTAGTCCGTAGGTCGATAGATGTTCAACTTTCAGACCAGGCAGATAAAATTAGTTGAAATTAACCACGAATGGATTATTCTCTGTGAAATCCATGTATTTGAACTTAATTGATTCTGGGCCATTGTCGAGGTCTTTACACATATGGAAGATTAAAGTTCCACTCCGCATCAAGATCTTTATGTGGTTCGTCCACAAAGGAGTCATCTTGACCAAAGATAATCTGATGAAAAGGAATTGGGTTGGTAATCCCAGGTGCTCGATCAAAACGAAACGATTAAACACCTCTTTCTCGAGTGTCCACTTGCAAAATTGTTGTGGCGATCCATTCATATAGCTTTTAACGTTCATTCTCCAATGAGCATAAACACGTTATTTGGGACGTGGCTTAATGGAGTAAGACATACACATAGTTAAACATATTCGGATAGGGATATGTGCATTACTATGGGCTATATGGAACACTAGAAATGATATGATTTTTAATGGGACAACATTCACTAATTTTTATAGGTTATCTACAGAGCTACAGCCTAGATCCGTATGTGGTCGTTACTCACTCATGCGGACTACAGGGAGCCTATGGTTATTGGGTGCAACCACTGGAAGACGGTAGCACGGGCTATCTTCAGCCGATTTGGATGGCGAGCTAATAATAGGCTAGGTGTGTAGGCATCGTAGCCTGTTCTTTATCGCCGGTTGTGGCGCTTTCTTGCCGGATGTGGCGCTTTACAGATTTATTTACTCTTTTTTGCTCGGATTTTGAGCTGCATTGGATTGTAAGACTCCGTTACGCTTTCTAATAATATGGTTGCATGCATCGACTGATGCAGAGGCTGGAGGTAATCCTCCTTTTCAAAAAATAAAAAAATACTCCCTCCGTCCCACAATGTAAGACGTTTTTTGACACTAGTGTAGTGTTGAAAAATGTCTTACATTATGGGACGGAGGGAGTAGGTATGAAAACATATAAACGGAACATGCCTCCGTTTTCATAGCATTTGCCCATAAAATTTGGAAAATTGGTCCAAAAAACCCTATTGCACAGCTTCTAATAGCATCTGAGAAGCGAAATACAAAATTTTAATAAGTACACTATTTATCCAAAGCCATGTTAATCCTTGTGAGGTTGGGTGTCATCCATATGGGATTTGGCCAATTGCACCAAAGCTTAGGTACATCTTCCCTACTGTCATTTTCCAAGTTGAGAATACCTATATCCCGGTCATCATTCTTATACTTCGAAACATATGTTATGTCGTCTGTGAAATAAACACGATTTGGCTTCAGTTGTGGATATTCCTCAGTACTAAGGCATTGCGACTGACTACGCCCAAGAAACAGCACATGATCATGCAAGCCATTCATTTCCACAAGTTCTTTTGCTCCCACATCAACTTTATAAAATAGTATTTTCTTGGTCTTTATGAACCCTTCAGGTGCGACATCTATTGCTCTGCAAATTTGCAACAGATCACCCCATGGAGCCTGAACAACATACGTGTACCCAACCGTCTTGTAATTCTGCAACTCATCTACAATAATATTCCTTGTGATGGCAGGACAGGTCAGATCAAAAGTATAGACTCCTCCAGTTTCTGTGAATGCATACAATAGACCATCCATGTGGATGCATTGTTTATAGTTCTCACCCGGCAGCGAGGTCCATTTATAATCACCTACCCTTGCAAAGGAAAGATATCGATCTGGACTGTGGATGATAACCACAATGTAGCTTCCCGTGGGTGGATCAGGAAACACAAATGCCCTGATGTAGAGGCAGTCAGAAAACTCATTTGGATCATCATTCGGCGCTAGATCCCACATCTTAATCTTATTAACTGCACCGGCACTATCTAAGATCGGCTCTATTTGCTCAATGGTGATCGCCGAGGGGAGGGCAATCTGTTGACCAGTGATCGGATTGAGAAGGTGAAGCTCAGACTTCTCATCAGCAGTAACTAACCAGCCATTTGAGGACCCAATGAGATGCCTACTGCGGATAGGTGGATCCGGAAGAGTTAGCTTGTAGACCCTCTTTTCTGCAAGACTGTAGAGAGAAGCTACGTTCTCACCATCGGCTTCGGAGGCGTAGAGGAGGCAAGGTGTCTGGGGCCGCTTATATTGCCCAAGCTGGCTATGTAGACTACTATAAGCAGAGCGCCAGAAGGAGCACACGGAGCTCGCACGAATGAGGTCAGGAAGCTCCAGGAGGGAAAAGATATCCATCAATACATCCAGCGGCAGCTCCAGCAGTGTTTCAACCACAGTCTCGGTCTCCATCAGCGGTGGCTCTGGCAATATTTCCACCACGGTCTCGGTCTCCATCAGCATCAATGGCGGGTGTTTTCTGAATTTCCATTGTGAATTGGGAGTGGGAGAAAGAGCCAGCAGCGTACGCAACATTCTCAGGTCTAGCTGCAGTAAGCTCATCATCCTCACTAAGCTACACGTCCCCATTGGGGAAATTGCAAAATTTGATCTTCTGAATGATGAATCGCTTCCGCAGCTATCAACCGCACAGCTTTAGTTCAACCTAGCAGGAACAGGGGGCAGGCAGCACTTGTATGTATATATAATAGGAAGCTCAACCCACCTACCGAGGCCTCAGCTCATCTCTAATTCGAGTAGGAGATGAGGCCGAATCCAAGAACGACAAGTAGTCCCGCGAAATTTGGACTTGAGACTACGGGAAAAAAGGGAAAGATTTGGACCTGGAATCGGACTACGCGGCTCAGACGGATCCCAATCCCGTTCCCGCGACGACAGGAAACAGAGAAGGAAGAGGAACAGACCAGAGGAAATGTAGTGTAGCAGCACGATAGGGCACAGAGGCGGGTGGGAAGCGGTGGCGAGATGGACTGGAGACTTCGTCGGCGGCGAGATGCGCCGCTGGCTGTATCGAGATAATCTTGTTGGGAAAATCTACCCTGCGCGCGTTCCCACTGCTGTCTTCCGTCCGATGGCGCTCGCGCGATCGATGCATCTCGTTATCCACTAGAGGGGCCCATCTGTAAGGCTCCATCCAACTCATCGTTTTGTTGTAGAAGAAGAAATGTTTTTTAAATAACGCAGACGCTCATTTATACGCACCCTCATCCCTATATACACAAGCACGCATACCCTGCTTCTATGATCTCGACAGACTTAGGGCGTGTTCGGTAGCCCTCTGGCTTCTCAACTCGTCGACTCCGGCCTTGGAGTCGCGCCGAACGGTTCCACCCCTGGTTATTTGACCGAGAAGCTGGCTCGACGCTACGTGCAAAATCGACGGAGTGGCGGAGCTGAAATACTGCTCGTGGAAACCGGAAGCTGGATTCAAGAACAATTACGGGCGATGCCACCGCCAAGGATCGATGGATCGCACCAACCGCTCCTCGAGGCCACTCCACCACACCCGCTCCTTTTCCTCCCCACCTACTAGCCGCCGCTCTGACCGACAATGCGAGCTCCGCTCTCCGCCGCCGCTCCGCACTTCAGCCGGGCGTCAGACTTCTCCACCGCCGGTCGTCCGTCGCCGTCGCGGACCGTCTCTCGCTCGCCCTTTTCCCGACCACCCATCCCGCCTGCTCGCCCTCATCCGCCACTCTGACCGACAAGCAGCGTCAGCAAGCTTTCCACCGCCGGTCTGCACCTTCAAGACGGCAACATGCGGTCTCCACCGCCGATCGTTCGCCACCGCTCTCCTCCGTCCCGACCACCCATCCTCGAAAGGCACTTTCGGCCTTTTACCTCATCAATCGCCATGACGAGAAGCCGCGACCGACCGAACGGATCGCTCACTCCACGAGTTTAGGTGGGAAGGCGGCTTTGGATCTGGGCGACGGAGTTGAGGATTTTGCAGCTGTGATGAACTACCGAACACACCCTTAATCGGCGCATTATCTTGAGATTGACAAAGTCACCACAGACATCTTCGTAGTAGACGGTAACGTCTCCTCCCGCATAATGCATATCGCTAGAAAATCTGAAATAAATGCAAGAAAATGCGAACACCGGTGTCAAGTTTAGGACTTGAACCATGATAGGTTCTGGTTACCAATGTCCTCTTAATCGTGCAAGCACAGATTGAGGCCGCGAAATTAAATTCTCTTTTAGGCGAAGGAAGTATGACCGCTTTACCAATAGTTGAGACTCAATCTGAAGACGTTTCCGCCTATATT